>CM053793.1:123414712-123919712 GCA_028749045.1 Cupressus sempervirens | reverse complement strand
GGGTTACGATTAGGGTTAGAGAAAGGGGTAGAAAAAGGGTTAGTTTTAGGGTGATGGTTAAGGTTAGGTTTATATTTAGAGTTAGGGTTGTATATAGAGTTACATTAGTGTTAAGGTTAGGGTAAGGGTTTGAGTCAAAGTTAAGGTTAGGGTTAGGGCTAGGGTTAGAGCTATGGTTAGACTTATCTCTCCTCTCTCCACTTCCATTTCTCCCCCACCCATCATCTCTCTCACTTCTATTTTTCTCCTATCCACCATCTCTCTCTCCCTCCCTCCCACCCTCCCACTCTACCCTCCAACCCCCATATTCTCTCTCTCTCTCTCTCTCTCTCTCTCTCTCCCCCTCCCTGCCTCCCCCCCCTCTCTCTTTCTCTCTCTCCCCCCCTTTGGAACCAACCCATCCCTCTATCTTAGCCTATCTCCCTAAACCCTCCTATGGCCTAATTCTTTACTTATGTCCTCTCTCTCTCTCTCTCTCTCTCTCTCTCTCTCTCTCTCCAACCCTCTAATTCTCTACTTATCTATAATGTCTATCCACTTCTATGTTCTACTTATCTCTCATATCTCTCTACTTCTATTTTTATCCTACCCACCATCTCTCTCTCTCTCTCTCTCTCTCTCTCTCTCTCTCTCTCTCCCCCCCCCCCTCCCCCTCCCTACCTCCCTCCCCTTCTCTCCTTCTCACTCTCCCCCCCTTTGCAACCAACCCATCCCTCTATCTTAGCCTCTCTCCCTAAGCCCTCCTATGGCCTAATTCTTTACTTATGTCCTCTCTCTCTCTCTCTCTCTCTCTCTCTCTCTCTCTCTCTATCTCTCTCTCTCTCTCTCTCTCTCTATCCCTCCTTTCCCACCCCCCCATCCCTCTACCTCTGCCTCTCTCTCTGAACCTTCGTACACCCTATTCCTTTACTTATGTCTCCTCTCTCCACTTCTATTGCCTCCCCCCCCCCCCCCCTTGTTAACATTGTCTAAAATATATAACCATTTTCAATTTGATGAATGTAGTAGTAGGTGGATGGATTCTCATAATGCATGTTTTGTACCTTTAAATTTTAATCAGTAATATATTACACTAATAGAAGAATATTTTTTTTTAGATTATATGTCAATGGCGGAAGTTATTGTCGCTGTTAGCAGTGATAGTCTATCGCTGCTCGCTGCGTGAAGGGTAAACCCCCGCAGTTGCATTTAAATTATATATTGTATTTTGTTTTTTATTTTGCTTTATTTTTCAAAAAAATTTATATTGTTTTTTGTTTTTTATTTTGTTTTATTTTTTAATTTTAATTTTTGTTCTATTTTTTTTTAAAAAAAATATTTATTTATTTATAAAAGATTAAATGAAGTAATAGTCTTCAATACAGGTTAAACTTTAAATTAATTAATTTATAAATTTTTTTTTCCCATTCAATCTTTTATAGTAAAAAAATATCCAGCTAAAATTCTATATTAAATATTTTTATGAATAATATTATAATAGTATCATTGAAGTATATATATTATTTTATAACAATTACTTTTATGTAGTGTTTATAACAATTAAGAACATATTTTTTAAAATCTATTTCTAAGTTAGATTTATTATTTTTAATTTTTTCAAAAATTTTGGGGTCTTATTATTTCAACTTTTTCATATTGGTATAGTCATTTGCCACCCTAATATGTTGGGGCCTATTATTTCAGGACAACCATATGCCACCCTATTATTTTGGGGCCTATTATTTTAGGATGGCTATGTGTCACACTATTATTTTGGGATGGCCATATGTCACCCTATTATTTCGAGAATATATTTCTTCAAACCCTATTATTTCAGATTCTATTTGGCTTCTTCTTTTTTCTACCAGCTATTATTTTGAGAATGCTTTTTATTGTCTTTTATGTTGGCCACCTATTATTTCGGGAATGTTTTTTATTCAAAATAAAATTTTGTAACTGCTCCATTTTCTTTTTTATTGATAAGCAATCTTGGCATATTCTCGTGCTGGGTATTTGTGTTGCCATTGTATAGAACACCTCTCGGCATAATGAATGTGTTAGATAGAAACAAATGTTCAATTATTTGAAAAATATAAATAACTATTGATATCATATTTCTTTATTAATAAATTATAAATAAATATTTGTTTGATAGAGTTATAAATGTATTCATAGGTACATATAAATACATGAATGACGTAGCAATTAAAATGACAATGAAATGTGTTAGATGAGAAACTAAATTAAACTATTTTGAAAATTATATAATTATGGAAAACTAAATTAAACTATGTTGAAAATTGTAAATAAGCATACATCGAAATAGTTATAATGAAATATATTGATTTTTAAGTTTATAATTAATTATTTCAAAATAGAATTAAAAAATAATAATGTATTCATATAGAAATATCAATATTTATAAATGTTTAAAAGAGATATCAATGAATAAAATAAAATGGTAAATTTTTATTTTTTATTAAAAAAATTTAACTTTAAAATTATTAACATAAAAATCAAAAAAATATCATTTAAGTAAATAGATTAGTCTAAAATAATAAATATATTATATTTATCCAACTTAAAGTTAATATATATTGTTACAAATTTAAAATTGGCACGGGGTTAATTAGACATCAAAAGTAATGTTAGTTATTTATCCTGCAAAGCAATCATGTCTGGCCCAGTGAAAATATGTTGCACTATAGTCGGTGCTTGCGTACTCATGAACTGATAATGGAGCTTCTATGATCAACAATTACCACTTTCTTTGAAATCTAGGCACTCACTATGTCGCTACTAGCAGATCGCATGGATTTTTTTATAGCGACTTAGCAAGTCACTGGAGAAAATTTGAATTCATGTGACATCATTCACGAAATCCTCCTTGTGCATCCTTTTCAACACTAACATTTTTGGGATAAAAACACGTGACCGCAAAATGCCCTTTTCCACCACCCGACTTAGTTTTGATCGTTGCAATGAGATTCTTTGATAGTCGCCAAGTCGCTATGGGAAAAAACCATGCAACTTTCCATAGCGAGTACATGACAATTATAGATTTTAACAAGATCCAACATTGAAAAAAGAAAATTTGAAAGATTTAATCAACACTTCAAAATAAGTGAGAAGAGAACAGATTTTCTATGCCAAGGCAAGACTTAAAAACAAGACCTAGGGTTTTACATGGATTTGAAAAGTATTAAGGAAAAATGACCAAGACTCAAAACACTAGGATCTTACCAAAAAACTCACAATTGATTTTTTTTCTTTAAGATGATCAAAGGAGAATTTATACATAAAAAATCAGACTAACAGAGTGCAGATGGGATAGATTTTGTCAATTATGTTTAATCAAACTACTAGAGATGTTCAAAATACTAGAAGTTTGCTAATAAAGGTGTGAGAACTGAAAGACTATGTTGAGCTCTAGTTATTTTGTTTTATGTGTGTAACACTATTACAATCAAATTATCTTTGTTCCCTTCTTCTTTTCTCCGTTCCTATTTGTATTTAGCTTACATATCTTTTGTGTTAACATTAGGATCCAAAGGACTCAACAACATGTCTATTCTTCGAAGCTTTCACATTGGGTTCATTACTTTTGCAGAAGTTGCGACATCTAATTGAGGCATTCTGTCAAACAATTCACAACATCATCATCTATGGTTCCAAAGTTTTGTATTATTTGAAATTTAGATTAACCGCAATGACCCCATTGCAAATTTTGGATTGACTACTATCAATTTTATTTCTCTGGAGGTGGTAAACTATTTCAATAAACTTGTAACGAGGATATTTTTCATTCATGCTATCTCCCAATGCTACATCTTTATATGCATTGTGTCAAACAATTGGGGTGTGTCGTGTATTCTGAAGCCTTCCATTAAACAATTTGGACTCATTCTTTAGGATTTCACATGTGTAATCATATCAATCAATCCATTTTCTAAAGGCTTCTACAAATTTGGTTCAACAATCCATTTTTGAAAAATCTTGTTGTCAATACATTTCATGAGATAAAATCCCTTTGATTTGTTCAGCCATATCTTTCATAAGTTTCTAAAACACATGTAGTTGAAAGTTTCTAAAGTCTTTTTAAGAATTCAATGTGCAAATCCAGCAATCATTTGTCTATGGAGTCACATTTGTTAATGATATTTTGTCAAATAATTCATATGCCAAGTCGACACCCCATCATCTGATTACAAATTGGCCAGGGTATTATCTAGTTGATGTTAACTCTCCAAAATTGACTACTTGATCATTTCGATGATGTGGAAAAATCAATAAAGAATTCTACTAGTAATTATTCTTAAATGCAAGAGTAGATCCCAATGGAAAATGGGGAATAAAAAATAAACTTGGATAAGAAATTTTTATACATTAGGTGAGACAATAATAGTTATCAAGAAGGTAGGTGTCTATAGCATATGTGTGTGGAATATCACATTAGGCTTTATTAATTTTGTCTCTATATGATATACGTGCTCAAATTTTATTGTAATCATATTTTTTTTCAATTTTTAAATATAGTTAATTTTATTTAACATATCCTCTATTGTGAAAAAAGAAAAAGATGAAAATCTCAATATATATTAAAAAAGGAATTGAAAAATATGATTTGGACATCTAAAATGAATAATTGCATTTTTGAAATGTTATAACTATCTTTAAGAGCTAACTATTATTGTAAGTGAAAAAAATTCACTCTAAGAATGTTAAATTTTATTTCATTAATTCTATAAAAATTAAAATAATGAGACATATAAGAAAATTAATATTCCTTCATTTAAAAAGATAACTTTTAGATAAATATTTTTTATAAATTATTATTATTTAGAAATTCTGGAAGAAAAAATATTGAATTAATAAATATAATCATTAATAATTGAATTTTTGACTAATTTAAAAAAAATATTCAATAAATAAATATAATCATTAATCATTGAATTTTGAACTAATTTTTTTTAATAGATATATCTATATAAAAAAGGAAATTTAATTTATATAAATACAATTCATTTTACAAATTAACAAGTTATATCATACAACAACATTGTACAATCAGATTTGTGAAACTTAATTTTGTTGCATACAATGCTCTTTCAAATATTATACATGCTTGTAAAATAAGAATTAAGAAAACTATTTATCATCTACTGTTTTGCCAAGTAAACAAAGATTTGTCTTCATTTGTGTTGAAACTAAATTTCTTATCCTAGCTTTATCTGTTTAAAATTTTAGTTAAATACATATGACCACATCCCTTGCACATCTATTGGTGGAATTGCTAATCACTAGTCCACAAAACAAAATTAATTTTGGAAACAAATAATGCATTCTCCCCAAAAGATGAATGATAGTGTTGAATATCACATAAAGATAAATGACCGCTTCCTGTAATGTGTGCAAAAATATTTGAATTAAAAAGAAAGTGACAAGAAACCAAACATAGAGTTTTCATTATTAAATTTTTGAAAGGGGATGATACTAGAGAGTAATAGATGCTTCCAATCCCCTTACAGGTGGTCAATTATCAACGATGTTTGTCCAAATGTTCAATTCACAGTCAGTGGGGACTTTGGAGATGGCCAGGCCAAGGACTGTAGACGAGAAAGGCTCCACACCCACCGCTCGGCCACATGTATTTTCAGTTAGTAAAATGACTTTGGAGGGAGCTCCAACAAACTGAGCATGAAAATAATGGCCCAAAAGTAATAACATAGAAGATCAAGCAACTGAATCTATTGATAAATAAACAACTGGAAATTCTTTCTATGCAATCATAGAAAAAGTCATTGGAGGAGAAAGACAACACATCTGGGATAAGGGAAATGAGGAGGAAGAAGTAAGAAATCTAGCCCCTTATTGTAATGGACTATCAGGGAGCATGAAATGTCTGAAACAACTAGTGTTAAGTGAGAGAAGAAAATTCTAGCAAGATTCAACATGTTCGTCTTAGATTTAATCCTCATCTTCCTTTGAGATAAAAGTTTGGCCACCGTCTACAGTACATAATGTGGTGGTTCCACTGAGAGTAACTTTGGTTCTTAAAATCTCAACTAGCTGAAGCAATGCCTTCGATGCATATGAATACATCTGAGTTCTTCTCAAGAAGCTTCCAGACCACATACCAAAAAATTCTAGAGAAGGGAAAAAGAAAAATTGTCATTTTTTGGAAAGGCTAAGGCAAATCATTAGAATGCAAAATTCATGCTCATTCAGAGATCGGTAGCCGTATAAATCTCCTTCCTGCACCATCGCTTCTATTTTTGAATTTGTCAAAGATTCCACCCCTAAAATTTCAGAATTTTTCCTCAGATTTTCAACATTAATAAAACCCCGTTGCGGATTCGCCAACAGATGAAACCCTTTACATAGTTTCCCCTAATTGCAGTCGGTCACACCCACTGTTTAATTTTTATGTTTTTTTTTCCAATTGATAAAGTTAAAAAAGGAATGTTTTGGAGAGATTTGAATTTCTATTATTTTTCTAAATTTAAAAAATAGTTAAACCCTTGGGAAAAAAGACTCATCCAATCAGATAAAAGAAATTAACACATAAAAATTGATTTTGAAAATAGATCCTTTTAAACATTAGAAATTTGAAATGCTTTTAGATTATAAATTAATTGACAAGTGCCACTGGGATCATTAGTTCCCTGGGACTAACAATGCAACTCATTCAATGTTGTTAAAAAATCCTTCGCCTCACTACCCAATTTACTTTGTAAAAAACGTAACGATGTTATGCAAAATAATGTAGGAGAATATTAGGAGATGTCGAATTGTATTCTTGTGACGAAAGTAAAATGTCGATGCCAATTTCCAGTCGAATTTGATCAACAAGGTAATTTTTAAGATCAGCAAGAATGAAGATCAAATACTTTTTTCAACACGTTCTCAATTCTCGCCACGCTATATTTCGCCTCTTTATTGTGATTAAATTTTGTCAATCAATGGAAAGGCCCACAAATTTAATCTTCAAATTTAGTGAAAACATAGCCAAGTTAAATTGTTTGATTCAGACGAAATTATATTTGTTTTAGCATTTTATTTGATACTGTAGGAAAATTATTGTAATATGAAGATGGGCTTGCCCCCGATATCTACCCCTACTTTTTTGGATTGCTTACTGACTCTTGTAGTTAACTTTCTTGTATGTTACCAAACTATTTACTTCAATTGATATAAAATTTTCAAGATGACAACTTTTCATCGTCAAGCAGAAGTTGCGACGAGACAATCATTCTAAAAATCAAATTGAAATGGCAATCATGTCGACAACGATGAAATGAGGGGAAAGAGGAATTGTTACACGCGGCCTAGAGCTATGCAATAAATGATTATTGTCATAATTAATACAATCTTATCTCTTTGAAAATTTTCTTCTCTTTTTTACAATTAAAAAATAAAATTATTCCTAGCAAAAATCCTCTTAACCAATAGAAAATTATAATTTAAATCAAAAAAAAGTTTTTAAAAATATTTCATATTTAAACTTTGGGATATGACAATTATCTTGACTTAAATTAATTAATTAGGTGCCACTATTGAAAACATTATAAGGAAAAGTCACACTAAACAACACAAACAAGTAACCCCCCGAGGAAAAATAAAATTCAAATGATGGGGAGAAGGAAAAGTAAATGACAATATGAAAAGTTGAAAAATACATTATTTGCTAAATCTTGTCGACAAATATAGCAACTAAATAGATAGTAATGCATAGAGTAAGAATTTCATAATATATGCAAAAATGATATAAAGATATGATAGTCAGGCCTAAAGCCTTTATAAAGACACAACTTTTCTAGAGAGGATTTGAAAGCATTATTCTAACAATGTATAGAGATAACAGAGATTGCAAGCATCCATGAAAGGAAATTTAAAAAGCATATGAAATTCTCTAATTAAAGTGGTTAGAACCTCAAACCATTTTGAAGCAGGCTCTATAGATGGAGAATGTGAATGACGTAACATCGATAATGAGTCCATAATAAATAGGAAACAACCAAAAACAAAATGGTTGACTACATTAGTTGTCAATTATGGGAAACAACCAAAAAATAGGAAATGTGTTCACACCATAAATACATTTAAATCATTTAAGTGATTTAATGGACAAAAATTTTTGCAATAAACCATTTAGGAATGCAAGAAATTCATTATCTAAAGGAATTCCAACTTTCAGAAATTTAGTAGAATTTTTTATATTTTTGAATTAAAAAAAACTTAAACTCCTAGCTAAAATTGGTATAGCCAATAGAAAAATAGGAATTAATGTAAAAAATATATTTTTGGGAGTGATTAATTAGAATGAAGTAGGAACATTAGCTCCTTGTATGGACTAATAAGACAAACAAATATTGACTGTATAGTCAAACCAGCTGATATATACTCTATATGTAAAATATGCCAAGATGCATTGAGGCGTTGAATTTTTATAATGGATATTAAAAGTGAATAATGAAAAAATTCAACGCTTCGATGCATCTCGACATATTTTTTCATATAGAGTATATTTTAGCTAATAGTGGTCGCGGCTTGCATAACACATTGAATAATTAATTTGATTATGTTTAAAATAGAACTTTACAATTTATATCGTCATTAGGTTTAGTATTAGGATTACTATTACTATATATTTATTATTATAATAATTAGGGATAAGGTTTAGTGTTAATGTTTTTACGAGTGGAAATATGCTTAGTGTTAGTATTAAAGTTAGGGATAGGTTAGGGTCAAGGCCTAGACTTATATTATGATTATAAAAATGTACTCAAGTTAGAAATATAGTTTTGATCATGATACCATTTACAATTACAATTTAATGTTAAGGTTTATTTTTAGGGTTAGATTTATGTTGAGGTTGGATTTATGATTAGGGTCATAATTAATTTTTATGGTTATGATTGTGTTCAGCCTTTAAATCAAAGTTGAGGTTACGGTAGGGGTTAAGTTTAGAACTATGATTAGGGAAAATGAATAGTTACGATGGAGAATATTATTAATATGTTTATGATACAATAATAGTTATTATAGGTCAAATAGTTAAGATTAGGATTACCTGTTAATGTTAGAATTCAGATATTGGACAATTTTTAGATTTATATTATGTTTAGGATTATGCATATAATTAGGACTTGCTTTGAGAGACATTTAGATTTTTATTTATGTTTGGTACATACAATGTAAATAATATTTCATGTATATTTTCCACATACATTTAAAGATAACATTTAATGTTATCCATTTTAGAATTATATTAATGATACATATTATATAAAGCTATACAAACAACAATTGTTAGGTTAATATGATTAGGATTAGTGTTAATATAAGACTTTAGATATTGCACAATCTTAAGATTTTTATTATGTTTAGGATTATGAATATAATTAGGAGTTGCTTCGAGAGACATTTAGATTTTTTTTTCTTTTTGGTATATACATTGTAAATAATATTTCATCTATATTTTCCACATACATTTAAAGATAACATTTAATGTTATCCATTTTAGAATTGTGTTAATGATACATATTATATAAAGCTATACCAACAACAATGGTTTGGTTTAGGATTTATGCATGATGGTTAGGATTATGCATAGAATTAAGATTTATTACAAATAAATTTAATGTTTGATTTATTTGTGTTATCACATATTTGTCACTTCCATATAAAGCAATATTTTGATACCAAACATATTAGAAAGTCATGCATAAATACTTATCAAAGTATAGCCTACAAATCTTTTGAATCCAGCATAATGAAAGTATGTTATGCACATCACGTGAAGAATTAAAAAAACTCAATTTCCTTGCATTCTAAAATAAGTTAAAAAGGAATATGGAAGACATTTATAAAACCACATATATATAAAAATAAATTGTTGATTGTCAAACTTACATAAATCAAAGAGAAAAGAGATGTTCTAGTACAATCATATTTAATAAGCAATAAGTACCAAAGGTCAAAGAAGTAATAACTAAATGTAAAGCACTTTTTCATAATGATGTAAGTATATGACATAATCCTCAGTGATCAAATTGGTATTATGACCTTTATTTGTGCAATGATCACAATGAACTTCTTTAATCATTCATGGAAATGCATCTACATAAGGAGATGCCTTACGAACCCTTTTTGCAACATCCACCATTTTCCATATTTATAGCTCATCGAGATCATCAATCATTAAGGCCATGTGTTCAAGAGTTTTCACGATACCTTTGTAGTACTCTATAACCAATCTTACACAGTTGTCAATATCAAATTCAAAATAAGCATTAGAATTTACGGAGCCATTTGGGCTTCCAATAATGATTTATGATTTTTTTTTTGAAGCATCCATTGTTTTAATTCTTTACTACAAGAAAACTAAAAATAAAAAATATGACTATTTCAAAATTATGAGTGTAAAATTATCCATAATTTGTAAAAGTAAGAGTTAGAATAAATAATGTTTAGGACTAAATTTTGTGCTAGAAATATTTAAAATACATAGAATAAGAGATTAATATTTTTACAAGGTGAATTGTCACAAAAATAACTTGAGATAGCAAACCAAATATAAAATTATAAGGATGTGATGCTATTTTCTCACCAATTTCTAAATCTTTCTTTAGTCTAGATCCTTGTAAATTCAATGGCCATGGTGCATTATACCTATATTTCATTAACATATTTTTATTGGTAAATACAATGATACATTAATGGAGAAGAATATTAACATTTCGAATGAAAAAAAATTGGTAGGAAGTGTTTACCTACATACTAATTTCCCTCTCTTTTTGCACAAACATGCACCTTTTTTACACATTATGCCTCTTTGTACAATATTTACAATCTCATTGTAGTTCGTGTTGAAATCACTTTTGACCAATTATCTCATGTTTTTCAAACATGGGTGTAGACTGAAATTTTGATATGCCTGAAACATAAATTTAAATATTTAATAACATATATGTTCTTATCTAAAGTTACCACAATAAAGAATGTTTAATTTTATAACTTTCTATAATCATATCTATATATTCTAGAGGTGTGTATCTCATCAAGGGTTACATGCATGAAGCAAATCATGGAGATATGATGCAACATAATATAATTGATCTTGATTGTTCCAATCAATACTTTCCATTTATGGTGTTCCTTTTAACCATATAAAACCGTGGACAGGTCTAGATCCTATGTGTTGCCATTCATATCTAAACCAATAGTCTTCAACATTCATGCCATTCTCAAGTATCTCTTTTTTGAAAGTTGTATTTCATAAATGCATGTATTTTGCAGCAATGTGTGGATAGTCAATGATATTTTGTTTCCTCCACATTTGTGCTTCGAAGTTGATGAAGTAGGTCTATTAATATTGTTTGATACTTTGTCCAAAATGACCATGTTCCCCTTAAACTAGTTCCAAAATGTATCAATCTATCTCCTAGATGGGAGCGTGGTGTTTTGTCCATATGCTCACACAACTCTTGTATTGTGATTGGTATTTTGTGTAGACTTCTTTTCATGCAAACACTTGTTGAGCTATGGGCTCGATGTCTCATGATCATATTCATCATGTAGTAACAAAACTTTGGATTCTTTCCAAATCTATTATCTCTATATCAAATTACGTGCTTAACATATTCTTGAACTAATGTAACACCTTCACGTTCCACTGCATGTAGACGTGATGTTATGAATTTAAGCCTATCAATGAGTTCCTTGAGTTGATTCAGAACATCACTTGCCAATTTTTGAACTTCTATAACTATAAAATAATTTGAAGAAATACTCAAATGTGGGCTCGTGACTAAATTTTTAGAATTGACATCTGGAATCTTGGAGATTTCTACTTCTTCTAGAAGATTTTTGATGTTTGGATTCTTAGCCATGTCTATTTAATCAATATAACTTTTTGTGACCTAGATTAAATAATAAAATGATTATTTACATATGTAAATAAAATATGTATGTTTAAAATCCCATTCTTATGTTAGGAACCAACATTTTAAATTATAAATTATACTCTAATTGTAATTAAATTGTTGATTTCTACCAGATCTTCTCCACTATGCCAGTCGTACAACCAATCGACTCCATATGAAATTCTTTTCCATTTTAGAGATGCTCTTTCAGAGATATTAATTCCAAAAGGGTTTCAAGTACTATTGACAAGTTTATATTCCAAGGGAAAGTAGTTATTCAACCTACAAAACCTTTTTTCCTTAATCCTCATTTTCATCATCGTCGGTCATAGCTGACATCTAAATGCCCTCCACCTTTTAAACCTAGGACTTCCACTTACTTTGAAAAAGGTGAATCATCCCATCAGCATTAGCAATCTCAGCTACCAAATTCCTTTAGGCGGGACAATCTTTTCCAGAATAATCCCTCAATGGTTTTTTCATTTCAGCGGCGTAACATTTTAGATTCATATTCATTACTACCTATAAAGGTGAATGTGTAACACAAATCTACCTTTGCATAGAGGAGTGACAATAGAAAGGTGTTCAAAAAACAACCAGTATTTGATATATGCACGAAGGTGCTCCTTTTGGCTCTTCTATTCAAATGCAATCTGTTTAGATCCAAAAAGGTCTGGCTCAACAGAAGTTAGTCTCAACAATTGATAGAGTCCCCTTCATACCAAAAAAGATCTGGAAGAAAAAAGATAAGTCTAAGGTAGATCAAGGTCATCAACATCTTGCACAGGGTCCACAATTACATGGTTCATAATTACTAGATAATAGTCAAGAGAAATATCAAAATAATGTGGACCAAAATTTGGAGCAAGATCCTCTGAACTCTTCACAACAACAGTTACATGTTACTTTTTCAAATCAAATGTTACAAAATTTGATCTCTACTCTTTAGCAGAAAGCTTTCATAGGTAAGTTTTCTTCTGCTTCGTTATCTTTTTTAGATATCAAGAATTGGGCTTTCAACTTTTGGTCTGGCCTAATAGATTTTTTTTATCATGATTCAAAATCCAATTTCTTTATTGTTATCTTTAGTTTGAAAGAAGAAAGAGATGTTGTAAATAAGTAGAAGGGTTGGTTTTTTCATGGTGTGGGGTTATTTACCATGTTGTGAATACCAAACTTTAACCCTAAAGATATAAATATCCAATTCTTTCCATATTGGATTTCTTTTCCTTCTTTTCCTTTGAAATATCGTGATCTTGAAATATTGGAAATTTTCTAACTCTAAATACATAAATGAAATATTGAATACATGTTGCCATAAATGATAACATTTTAGACATCTAACCATATTGCCAAAAATATCCCCTTTTGGCATTGATGGAAACATTTGGAAAAATTGGCTAGGTCCCAAAATAATGGCATTCAAAAATAAGATAAATAAAAAATAAGAACCACAAAAAAATTGTCTTCAAAAGAAAAAATATTTTCTTCATGCTTTCATGGATCATTACATTCCTTATCACTCCTTACAACAATACATATGTGTACTCCCTCTTACATATACATATATACTTCTCCTTAATGCATACATAATTTTCCTTACATATACTTCTCCCCCTTTGACATCAATGAAAAAGGTGTCAAAAATCTATTTACAAAATTGTTTTGGCTATCTTGATCAACTTGTAATTCTAGAAAAGTGCTCTACAAAACCAAGTTTCAGTCTCTCCAGATCTTTCTTCCAGTTCTCCTTGACTATGCTAGATATACTAATGAGTGTGCAAAGTGCATAGGATGCCAATTCAACCACACTCAAGTCAATATAGGAAAATTTATCATAGGAGGCCTTAACTACAAGACAGTACTCCAATTTCCTTTGCAAAATGTTGATTTTTTGTGACAAAATTTATCTAAGAGTAGAGAACCTTCTCATTATCTTTTCTTTATTAATCTCAATGCCTCTAATTTCATTGTGAATCTTCTCCACTTCAGTTCCAATATCCTCAATGACAACCTCCAGTGATTGCAGTCTGGTGTTCACTTTACAAAGCTTGCTCATTTGACCCTTGATCTGATTGTCAAAAGTATACATTGTCCATACAACTTCCTACTTTCATCAATAGTCTTCCTCAATTCCTTGATGCATACATCTAATGTCTTCATATCATTTCTCACATTTTTGTATATTGTATCAAACATTAATGCATCATGCTTGTCTTGTGCTTATACTTAAGCTATTTTAGACAAGGTTGTGAATTATTTATCAAAATATTTCACCAATTATTTTTCCTTAGTCTACAAGTCTAGATTTGTAATAGTTGTGGGAACTGTCTTTTGCGTCCTATCCAAGACTTCAGTCAATGTTCTCTCCAAAGACTTAACTCATTTTTTCTTTTGGAGCAATTTTCTCAAAGAACTCATTAATCCTTTTTTATCATCATAATCATCAGATATTATTGAACATTGCTACTATTTTTACTAGAGTTGCTATTGGAATAAATGTAACTACTTTTAGCTTTGCACTTTTCTTTTCTTCCTCCAGTCTTCTTTTCACTTTTTCTTCTTCTCTCTTGATTTCTTCCTCTCTTCTTCTAATATTTCTTTTTATTTCTTAGCTTATTTTCTTTTCTCCTCTTCTTTCTTTAATTCTTCTGCTTTCTTTCTCTTCTCTTCTTCTAACTCTTCATCTTGCTTCTTCTTCCTTTCATCTTCTTTCCTTTTCTTATCTTCTTCCTGTTTCTTCCTTTCCTCTTCACTCCTCTTATCATCTTCTTCATGTTTCTTCCTTTCCTCTTCTTCTAACATTTTTTTCTTCTTCTTTCTTTCTTTCTTTCTTCTTGTTCATCCTCTTCATTTGAACTCGAATATGCAGTGATATTACCAATAATGTTTGTTCCATATTGAGAAAATGGATCCTCTTTAGCATCCACTGTTATGTGTGTACTATCCACTTGCATGGATTTTATACCCATAACTATATTAGGAGGTGACATGGTTTGTTGCACCTCCTCAACTTCTTCCTCACCATTAGATGGTGTATTGCCTTCCACATAGACTGGGCTTGCTAAATGTGGTCGTGCACTCTCCTTTGTGATGCTAGGCATGGAAGTCATGTATTTGATTATAGCTTTGCTTGTTTCTTTCTTGAATTCCTCATAATTTTCTCCCATAAGAAGAATAGCTCTTCTTTTAATTCTTAGGACAGGTCCAATGTCGTTCAAAATTCTATCTGAATCTTCCTTTGTGTTCACTTTACACAATTTATTAATCATGCTCTCTCTTAGTTTGGCATTTTCTTCTAGTACTCTCATCTTTCTATTTAGTAACTGGTTGTAAATATCTTCTAGGATCTTACCTTGTATGCTATCAAATCTCTTATTCCTTACAATAACATTCTCTTGCTATTTTTTATCCATATTACTTGATGCAAGGATATCTTGGGTGTAAGAGCAATCTTGCATCACCCAAAAGTATTTTCTATTTTAATAAGGACTAGTAGACAAGGTTTTTACTATTTATGTTAACTTGCTATTTTTAGTAAGTTTTTCATACAAGCTCAAATATCCTCATTTTCTACATGAAGGTTCATTTTAGAGTTATAAGCCCACTATAAAAATCTCATTGCTCTAGCTTAAGTATCAAAGAAATTGTTGCGGATTTTCTGTGGAAATATTTGTAGGAAAATCTCTAGGCTCATTGTTGGAGGCCTTAGAATGCTTAGATGAGGTTCCAAAACTTGACAAAGGGCGCTTGCATTGCTCCAAGCCTGTAGATCATGAGCTAGCATTTCCAAAAAGCTATTATAATAGCCAATCAGAGCAATAGTTTGTGAGTTATGGCCTTTCAAAGTTGGGTTACCCAAAATATCTAAAATAATTGTCAAAGATGTATTTGGTTGACTCTATATGTATTGTTAGGCTTTTCAACCCTAGGTATTAAGTTTCAATGTCTAGAACCTTCCTAGGTGACATAAAATTGACTATTTAAGAAAGGCCTAAACATTGTCTAGAACAGCTCTGGGTGATAGTCCACAGCTTGTCTTGCAAATTATTGTAATGAAGGTGCCTGTGTGGGTTAGCATATTGTACTTTTGAATTATGTAATTCTACATTTGTGGCACAAATAAGAAGTCCATATTTTATTCTCACATTTGTTGTTATGTTTTTGTTTTCCATTATGGTTTATGGTATTAAGGGGAGCACCCTTCATCAAGTGGTATAAGAGCTAGAGTTCTTGAGTGGAAGCACACAAATGTGTCCATGAAGAGAGCATGGTGGAAGAGTCAAAGGTGTTACACCTAAGGATTTTTAGAACCCTCTAGAGGAAAATTCAAGCAATGCAATAATAGATTCATAGAGGAATGAATCTTGTTGTAGGAAATGATGAAAGTGAGGATGAAAGAGAAGAAGGAAATGTGAACCCAAATGCAGTAGAGGAAGTTCTTAATCTAGAGGAGGCGAAGCTTTTTAGGGCCATTTCCAATATTGGAAAAAGACCTAAGTTTGATATTCGTACATTTTTGGTAAATCTCAACCCAAAGGAATTGATTGACTGGATCAATGAATTGGAAGAGTAGTTTGAATATGAAGATATTGAAGATTTAGATAGGGTCAAGTTTATGAAGGGCAAACTAAAGGGTCATGCAAAGATCTGGTGAAAGGGGATCTAGTTGGATCGAAATAAAAGAGGAAAGGACAAAATCACTAGATGGGATCAGATGGTAGTTAAAATGAAGCAAAAATTCATTCTCATAGATTATCAGCTTGATCTATTGAAGAAAATGCAAGGGTTGAAGCAAGCGAAAAAATCTGTTCAAGAGTTTACTGAAGAGTTCTACCAAGTTCTCATTGGAACTGGCCATGCAGAAGATGATAAGGATAAATTCACCTGTTACCTTAATGGATTATAGCAAAACATTTAGGATGAGATGAGTCTTGTTCGAGTGACCAATATTTAGGAGCCATACCAGTTTACCCTAACGGTTGAAGACAAACTATGCAAGAAGTTTGGTAACAAGAATAGTGAAAGAGGTCACGGTGGAAGATATGGAAGATGATCGTATGGAGGTTGTAATGATGATCAAAAGAACAAGGATGAGGCTAGAAGTAGCACTTAGAACAAGAGGGGAAACAATTCCAATAATTTCCATGATTTAAAAAATAGAGATCAGAGAGGAAGAGATAGAGGACAAGGACTTGAAAGATTTGATGCTCCACATTCACTGGATTCTTAATGTTGTAACTCAACTCCTGAATGACTTGACATCCATTGTTTTAATCAGCATCTAAATCACTTGACATAGATGACTTTCTCAACACTTGTGTGACTCACATACTAATGTTCGACACTAACTATGTATATTGCTCAATAGACACTACTTGCTCAACACATATTGAGTTCTATTAAGTAATGACTTAAGCGTTTTGTCACTACCTTGTCAAAACCAAAATGAGATCAACAATCCCCCCCCTTGAAATGAGTGGCCAAAACACTTTTTCACGCATATACAACCTAATTTATGTGTATAACTCAAACAATCAGTATACATTACTTGGCTCTCATACAAGATTATAAAATTTGTGAAATGGATGACATAATTGACATACCTTATAACGCAAAAATTTCATATCTCCCCCTGAGTTGATATTCCCTTTCTATAACTAAATTTTTTACTCCTATTGAGTAAGTGTCTGATTGGTTGATGTTCCCTATTTTTGCATGACTACTCCCCCTAACTCAAAATACAATGCATTTCTCAATCTGCAAAATCTTTATGATCCTAATTTTTTGACACTTATGTCATTTAGGTGGTACATTGATAGTGTTTTTTTCCAAAAAAATTTTGTGAACCTCTATGATTATTTTCAATGTTGCATCCTAGTTATTGCATGCTACCTCTAGAGAGTAGTATTGAACATGTAGTTGGGTAGCAATGTCAACTAGGCCATCATGTGTTGAAAGTTGTTTATCTTTCTTCATCAATGTTTCAGCAAAGGCTAGTTCTTTATGCAATACTTCCATGTGTGGGGTCAACATGGACTGGATACTAATCAAGGGAGCCCTTATGTTGGCATCTTGTGTCTGTAGTGTGGCTAGCTTACCTTGAGTAGATAGTAGTCTCTAAAAAATGAGTTTGTCTTTGACCAAGAGATAGTTTCAATGTTGTCTTGTGGACTGTAGATCTCCTTACAACTTGTCAATAGCCCTCTGTACTTATTGTGTGAATAATTTCACATTGCAAAGTTTAGTGTATAGAGAAAAGATATTCTCTAACACATTTTTCACATCCTCCATTTTGGTGGCTAAGTCAACCTATCTTAGTGCAATAGCACTAGAAACATTTTCAAGAACTTTAGAGTAAAACTTGTTTTCTAACCATTCTAGAAGTTTAGCATTGTAATCTAGGTCTTTATCCTTGATCTTATAAAATAGTTTCTCAATGATTAGTTTTTCCTCACTCGACTCTGGTAGACTGAATGCATTAGGAAATATCTCTTTTATTACATGAAGTAATTGCTTCTTCTTATGCTGTTGTTTAAGAAAATCTGGTTGTTTCTTGCTCGAAACCTTTGACATTTTATCCATGATCTTTTCCTTAGCCTTGAGTTAGCACCAATGGGGCTTCAGCTCGATGATCTTCTTCATAATTTTCATCTTCTTATTCTTCTTCCTCTCCTTGTTCACCAAACCTCTCCTTAAGATTCTTCACAAGCTTGTTATTCTTTCTTATCATAGTAGATGTCTTCAAATCAATGGTGATTCTCAATTTGGCTTCCTCATGGATTCCAAATGAGGTGATACTCTTGCCAACTTCCTCTACCAGTAAAGTTGTAATAGTTGTAGATGCTTCATCTACATTGAATTCATAAGGCAAGGGCTTCATCCATCTAACCCTAGGTATGGTTGCCTACACATATGTGTAATCTGTGTCAACTAGAAAGAAAACATCATTGTAGTATTGTTCAACTAGTGATATAGGAATCCTTAGCCTCTATTTCATAGACTTCTTGAAGTCCTCAAATTATCTTTTCATTACTATTTCAAAATTATCTCCAAGATGCTCAATTAGATTTGAAATTTGTAATGTCACTAGCATGTTGGTCTTCCACACGATTTGACCAAATGTTGGAAAAGTATTATACACATAGAAGAATATGCAGACAAGTAATGAACCAAATTTATATTATGCACTCTTTGTCTTTCTTATGGCCTCCAAGTTTTTTTATAACTGTTGAAGTGGTAACTAGATAAGGTTATAAGTGTGATCTTTCTTCACTATCTTGTATCCCAAATCCACAACCATGCATGATACACTGTTCAATCTACTTGATTGAAAGAATTTGTGAGCAATTACTCTCACTACAAAGTCAATTAGGGGATTTGAAATTGTGTCTATGGAAATCCCTCTCTTATTCCATACTACCCTTGTATTTTTCTCAATTACCTCCTTTGCATCACTTATTTCCATGTCTCCAACATCTCCTATCTTTCTAGTGTAGCCACATTTGGCATCCTGTATCATTAAGACTTTTGGTGGTATCGTCGATAACACACAATAGAGGTCTCCTTTATATCCTATCTCAAGAATAGCTTGGAAGGGTGGTTGTCTAACTTCATTACTAATTAATTGCACATTAAAAACATCTTTTCCTTCCTTCCTAACATTCAAAAAAAATCTAGACACCATTTTATGTATCTAGGGCTCACAAAAATTCAAACAATGAAACTTAGCACTAGTGAAATACATTTTGAATCTAATGTATGATAATGAGTAGCAATAGAATCCATTTTGAAAAAAACTTAAATCTTTCTCCTCAGTTCACCTTATGCTCTTCATGTACTCTTCTATCTCTGATGAATACAAATGAGTAAAAAATTGACTATATAACCCTTGATATTCAACAATAAATGCTTAATCTTTATAAAACTATAAGCTCAACTATCATAGGATTTCCCACTCACTTAGCTTATACATAATTTCCACTACGCTCAACAACCACAATGAGCTTGGCCACTACTAACATAATTCCATCACTTGAAAACAACTGTGAAACCTAACAAAACTATAAATTTCTTCCAAGTTCTAACCAATACATTGCATATTTTATCTTTTTAACACTCAAATTCTTGGAACTGATTATTGAAATAACTTTGAAATATCAGTCTCACACATACCTTTTGATTGCTTAGTTGGGGGTGATGTGATCATCTGATCCATTGGATGAAGTGACCTCATCTGAACTTGATGTGCTATAATCTTCCTCCTTCTTCCATGATTTGTTCATCTACACTTTGACCTTCTCAACACTGACCTTTTCTTTTCCTTTATTATTTCAATTACTTGAGACTGGTGATCTGGTAGGATAGTTTCTACTAATATGACTAGTCTTCAAACAATTAAAACTTGTAGTTTCACTCAACTATCTTATTGTAGTTGCCTCTAAAATGTATTCTAATGCAATTCTCAGGAACATGTCCATACTCTTGACAATAGTGACAACTATACCTTGTGTTGTAATCCCAATTGTAGGATTTTCAATTTTGTTGTACCATTGTCTACTTGTTTGATGTTTAATTAGCCTTAGATCTACATTCATATGCTTTATGTGTATACTTCTCACAATAATGGAAATATTCTTCAAATATCTATGTGCTTAATCTCTTAAACCTACATTTATGTTCCTGATGTTCTTTCTTTTTTCACTTATGGTAGTAACCTTAGAATTTATGCTTTGGGTTTTGATTTGCATTGTTGTTCCTACAAAAATTTATTGTATGACCTAACTTTCCACAATTATGAAAAGTGGGTTTTTAGTTCTTACCTTTTTTTGTTTCTTTTTTCACCACTTTTAGATGATTCTCCTTCCTTGGTAATATTGTAACCCAATCTAGTAGTATTATTCTTAAATCTAGGAGATCTCATCAGTCTCTTAAAGTGTTTGATGGCTTCACTAGGTTTTTTGAAACTTTTAGTAAATTTATTTTTTTTCTTAGTCCATTCTTAAGTTGTTCATTCTGTAACTTTAGGGTTGTGATCTCAATGTCCTTTCCATTCAATTCATGATTGGCAATCTTCACTTGATTCACTATTTCCAGTTGCATGTGAAAAATCTTATTTATCTCTGATGTCTTCTCTTCTAGTATGTTGGTTAGAGTTCTTTTGTCATCTTCAATCATGACTTTGTCTTTCTCAAATTTCTTTTTCCTCTTGATCAGCTCACATAGCAATACTTATTGGACTTCTTGTTCTATCTTAATATTTTTGACCTCTTTAGTTAGGGAACCATTCTTTTCCATCAGATTTGCAATTGCTGCATCAAACTCACTTGAGTTTCCATTCTCAAACAATTCAATAGTGTTTACCTCTTGGTAATGAGTGTCCTTTTTCTCAATAGCCATCTCTTTCCTTCTCCTCACTGAATGCTGCAATTCATCTCGTGCTTCCATAAGTTGGTGTTGTTGGAAATATAGATGAATTAATTGAGAGGGGAGGGGTGAATCAGTTACCACAAAAATAATTCCAAAAATCCCTTAGATGTCTATAATGCTTACTTACTACAGATACTCGATAAATAGTGCAGAAATACTTTAACTTGGTAAGTTAACTAGTTACTGATCATCTAGCATTCAAAGTTATTAATATGCATGCAAAGGTTAACTAAATGAACACAAGAGACACAAAATTTAACGTGGAAACCCAATATGAGAAAAACCACCAAGTAACTAGTCACCAATTTTCACTCTTCTGAAGTGAGCCCTGTTAAGAGCCAACCCTATTAAAGGTTACAATACACACTATTAGGTGTGACCTTGTTAGAGGATTTAATCACCCTATTAGGAGTGGCTTGGTTAGAAGTCTTTAGAACAATTCAACTAAATTCTCACCTTGTTAGAGGATTTACAAAATGACTATTAAACCAACTCTGTAAAGAGATTCTGAATTCACTGTTACAATGATTAGAAAGCAGCAATGAAATGACCTGAATGATATGCAACTTATCTTTTTCTGAGTACAGATCTATGTTCTACTTTTCTGAGTATATCTAATACTTCATCAGAATTCGCTCATTATTCACTTATTCCTTCTTCAACCATATACTCACATTTCCACACTCATACATTATTCAACAACTTGAACATTTATATATACACCTTTTAGATTTATCAAGTCAGCTCAAATATTAGTTACAGCAACTAAAAAACATCAGTCGGCTACATTTATTCCATGAAACAATTAAGCTTAATATCAAAACAAAAATCCTTTGCTAGCCAACTCAGCTTGGTAACCACTACTCCAAAATAGTTTTCTAGTGTTCACCAAGTGAAGCTTAGTAAACACTACAAATCCTACAAAAGTCCTTTGGAGAACGAGTGAACTCGGTTAAGACTGACCTTCCTTTGCTGACCTTGTGAGCTCGATAGAAGCTAACTTTCTATCACATTTCCTTTGAGTGCCAAGTGAGCTCGGTAAACACTATCTTTCTACCACATTTTCTTTGATGGATGAGTGATCTCAGTAGATACTAACTTTCTGTCATATTTGCTTTGATGACCAAGTGAGCTCAGTAGATACTAACTTTCTTTTTCTGACCTTGTGAGCTTGGTAGACTCTGTCTGATTACTGATATGACATTTGTGTAACATCAAAGACACCACTTTATTAACAATTGTATCCAACAATCTCCCTCTTTAGCATTGATCGAAACACAACATGTCATAGCAGAATGAAATTTGAAAACAAGTCTAATAAGTCTTTTTCTGTTAGAACAACTTTTTTTTAGCAAACTCTCCCTCTTTTAGTAATCTCCCTCTATGAAGGAATTACATAGCAAACTCTTATTCTCAAAAAAATTTCAGAAAGATATTACAATAAAAGTCTCCCTCTTTGACAACACATGCAAAAGACAACACAACTCAAATGAATTTTAATGTACCTTTAGTATTGATTCATATGCAATGTTTCCTGACTATGCTGCATCAAATAATAGTTCTTCAACTTGGTATGCATTGATGCATCACTAAAACTTTATTTGAGTGAACTTCAAATAGGTGAGTGACCCCTAACTTACCTCTTAGATACAAGAATGCATCCTTAGGTAATGGCTTTGTGAAAATGTTAGAAATTTGGTCCTTTGTATGGACATATTCCAATCTGATCTCCTTATCTTGCACCAATTCTCTAAAAAAATGATATTTTATTACAATGTGCTTGGTTTTGGAATGCATCACTGGATTCTTAGATATGTTGATTGCACTTGTATTATTGCAGAACATAACAACTGGTTCTTTGATTTCCACCTTCATGCCTTCCAACAACTATTTAAACAAAATAATATTAAAATAGTTTACTGTTGCAGCAACATACACTGCCTCTGCTGTAGATTGGGATGTACAATTCTGCTATTTGCTTGTCTAAGAAACCAACCTCTTTCCTAGAAAGAATGCTCCTCCACTTGTTCTTTTTTTGTCATCATGGTTTCCTACCCAATTAGCATCAGTAAATTCTTTCAAATCCAGATTACCTTCAAATTTATACCATAAACCATAATCTTTAGTTCCTTTCAAATATCTCATTATTCTTTTGATTGCCATCATGTGATTTTCTCTTGGTTTTGCTAAAAATCTTGCTACAATACTAACTGCAAGGGAGATATCTAGCCTAGTATGAACTACATACTACAACTTTCCAATCATAGATATATACAAGGTTTGATCTACTTCTTTTGATTCATCTTCCTTGGTAGGTTTTAATCTAGTACACGTAGGAGTCCCAACTAGTTTACAATCTTCCATACCAAAATTTTTCAATAGCTCCTTGATGTGTTTTGATTGAGTGATGTAGATACCATTTCTATTATGTTGAATTCGAAGAGCAATAAAGAATTTTATCTCACCAAACATAGACATTTCAAATTCCTTGTTCATTTGTTCTGAAAATTCTTTGCAAAGATCATCATTCCCTATGAAAATAGTATCATCTACAAATATTTCTACCAAGACAATCTTATCATCTGGTCTTTCCTTTATATACAAGCTACTATTATCATTAGTTCTTTGAAAACCAATTTGAATAAGATAGTTATGCAATCTTTCATACCATGCTCTAGGAGCTTGTTTCAGACCATATAGTGCCTTGTGTAATTTGCAAACCATGTTTCTTTTATCTGGATTAACAAAACCTTCAAGTTCTTCAATGTAAACCTCTTCATCTAGTATACCATTGAGGAATTTTGACTTGACATCCATCTGATAAACTTTGAATCCTTTGTGAGCAGCATATGCAAGTAAGGTTCTAACTTCTTCCAATCTTGAAACATGAGCAAAAGTTTCTCCATAGTCTATTCCTTCTTCTTAAGCATATCCTTCGCATACTAATCTAGCTTTGTTTCTTGACACCTTACCATCTTCAGTCAACTTGTTTCTGAATATCCACTTAGTTCCAATCACATTTTTATCTTTAGGCCTGGGTACAAGAGTCAATGTCTTATTTTTCTATATCTGCTCTATCTCTTCATGCATAGCGTCAATCCAACTATCATTTCCTAATGCATCTTTGATATTTCTAGGTTCAAAATCAGCAAGTAAACAAGTACCTTTCAACTTATTTCTTGTCATGGTTCCTTTAGATTTGTCTCCAATGATCTAATCTATTGAATGATGTCTCTTGACATATTTTGCTAATACAGGTTCTTTGCCTTTTGAATGAATTTCATTTTTATCCTTTTTCATTTCAACTTCAGGTTCTGGATATTCTGGCTTGGTAGATATTGGCTCAGGTCCTTCAGACTTGGTAGACCCTTGCTCGGTAGCATTTGAATGTAACTCATGTTGCTGTACCTCAATTTGGACTTCTTGTAACTCAGTTACTGATGACTCAAGAGTAGAAGATTCCTAATTGATTGGTACTGTATAAGGTTCAATGAAAACAAACCTTCTATAATCTTTTATTCCCTTTTGCTTTCTTCTTCAGTCCTTTCTGCAAACTCATCAACTTTCACATGTGCTCTTTCCATGACTTTGTTAGTAGACAAGTTCAAACATCTATATGCTTTACTTTTGCAAGAGTATCCCAGAAATATTCCTTCATCACTTTTCACATCAAATTTTCCTTTTCTAGATTCTTTCAAAATGTAACATTTACTTCCAAATAATTTTAGATAACTTGCATTAGGTTTATAGCCATACAATAGCTCATAGGGAGTTTTGAATGAGTCCCTTTTTAGCTGTATTTGGTTTAAGGTATGAACTATAGTGTTGATGGCTTCCTTCCAGTATTTGATAGCAATGCCTTTTTCAATCATTAAGGTTCTTGCACAATCCATGATAGATCTATTCCTTCTTTCAGCTATTCCATTTTTCTCAGGAGTTCCAAGGGCCAACACTTGTCTTTTGATTCCTTTTTCAATACAAAATTTATTGAACTCATGTGAAATGAATTCTCCACCTCTGTCTGACCTTAAGCATTTCAATCTTTTCCCTATTTTCTTTTCTACTCTGGCCAAATACCATTTGAATTTCTCAAATCCTTCTGATTAGTTCCGTAGATACATGACAGTCATCATTCTTAAGTAATCATCAGCAAAAAGAATGAAGAACTTTTCTCCAGTATAGCTTTCAATTCCAATGGGTCCACATAAATCAGTATGCACAATTTCTAATATATCTCTAGCCTAATAGTTTTTACTTTTAAAGCTAGTCTTTCCCATTTTACCAATCTGATAATTCTTGCATAGACTGACTTCAGGTTTTTTTATGTTAGGAATGCTTCTTACTTTCTTGAAATTTCTTATCTTCACCAAATTATCAAAATTGACATGACACAACCTTTTATGCCATAACCAACTTTCTTTGACTTGAGCAATAAAACATGAACATTCACCAAGTTTAAGATAAAATAAGTTACCTTTTGTTTGAGTGCCTGATCCAATCAGTTTTCTTTTGTCATCCAACAATCTTGCTTTTCCATGCATGAATTCTACTTTGAATCCATTATTGAGTAGATGTGCCACACTCAATAAATTATGCTTTATTCCTTTTACCCAATATGGATTATCATATATAAGTTCTTTGGTTAGAGAGACTTTTCCTCTTCCTTTTATATAACAAGGTTCATTGTTACCAAATCTTACACTGCCACCATCATAGTCTTCAAAATATTAAAACTTAGTTTTATCACCAGTCATGTGATGAGAACAACCACTATCTATGATCAATGTATCATTTTTTCTCAAGTGAGAAATGTGTGCCATTTCCTCATCATTATCAGACTCATCTTTCATAGCAATGTAGAAAATTTCATCTTCTTCATCATCATTAGAATCATTAGAATTTTTGGCCATAAACCATGTTTTCTTACCTTTATCCTTGAAGGATTTGAAGTCTTTCTTGCCATTGTACTTTTAATCTTTCTTCTCATCTTTGTTCTACTTGTTTGGGCACCTAGCAGCAATATGACCAACTTGTTCACATGAAAAACAGATTAGAGGAACTTTACCTTTATATTTTTCTCTGCCTCTAGAATATTTCCTTGCTAGTAGAACTTCAATCACCTCAAGATCACTGTTTGAACTTTGGTCTAATTCATCTTCACTTTCTGACTGAGATTCCCTTATCTTTTTGCTTTTCTTCTTAAGTGAAAGCTTGGCTTCAAATGCTGATTCAATGTTTTTGGAAGCTAGAACATAGTTGTCATAGTTGTCTTGTTCAAATGTAGTCAATCTTCCAACTATGGCTTCTATATTTATCTTATGATTTGCTTCACATCTTCTTTCTTGAATTGTAGAGACTCTAATTGCATAGATTGGTAGTAATGTTATGAGAACTTTACTTATAACTGTCTCTTCTTTGAGATCTCCTCTAGATGCTTTGATTGCACTGACACATGCTTTAACTCTTTCAACATATTTGGAAATGTTTTCATCCTCTCTCATTTTCATTTGGTCAAATTGTCCTCTCAGACTTTCTGATTTGGCTCTTCTCACATTACCATCTCCTCTGTAGATTTCTTTCAGCTTGTTCCACATTTCAAAGGTAGTTTATCAATCTTTGATGTCATCAAATTCTTCATAACTTAGAGTAGATGCTATATCTATCATCATAATGTTGTGAGTCCTCTTTTAAGCAATATCATTGATAGATAATGTACCAAAAGGGTCTGCATATTTTTCATCAAGGTACTTTAGTCCTATATCACCAATGGATGCTAGATGAAGTCTCATCAGTCATTGCCATGCCCAGAAGTTTTTCTTGTTAAGTCTTGCAATTTCCCTTTTGTAAGACATCTTGATCTTTAGCTTAGATCCTTGAAATCTTTTCCTGAAAGAACCAAAAGCTCTGATACCAATTGTTGGAAATATAGATGAAGTAACTAAGAAGGGAGGGGTGAATCAGTTACCACAAAACCAATTCAAAAAATTCCTTAGATGTCTATAATTCTTACTTACTACAGATACTTGGTAAATTGTGTAGAAATATTGTAAATGGGTAAGTTAACTAGTTACTGATCATCTAGCATTCAAAGTTATTAATATGCATGCAAAGGTTAACTAAATGAACACAAGAGACACCAGATTTAATGTGGAAACCCAATATGGGAAAAACCACCAAGTAAATAGTCACCAATTTTCACTCTTCTGAAGTACGCCCTATTTGGAGCCAACCCTGTTAAAGGTTACAATACACACTATTAGGTGTGACCTTGTTAGAGGATTTAATCACCTTGTTAGGAGTGGCTTGGTTAGAGGTCTTTAGAACAATTCAACTGAATTGTCACCTTGTTAGAGGATTTACAAAATGACTGTTAAACCAACTCTATAAAGAGATTCTAAATTTGCTATTACAATGCTTAGAAAGAAAAAATGAAATGACCTGAATGATATGCAACTTATCTTTTGCTGAGTACAGATCTATGTTCTACTTTACTAGATCCTTACTGATCGAATACAACTTTGTAGCTCCTTGAGGATATCCAATCCTTCATCAAAATTTTCTCATTATTCACTTATTCCTTCGTTAACCATATACTCACATTTCCACACTCATACATTATTCAACAACTTGAAAATTTATATATATACCTTTAAGATTTATAAATTCAGCTCAAATATAAGTTACAACAACTAAAAAACATCAGTTGGCTACATTTATTCCATGAAAAAATTGAGCCTAATATCAAAACAAAAATCCTTCGCTGGCCAACTCAGCTCAGTAACCATCACTCCAGAATGGTTCTCTAGTGTTAACCAAGTGAAGCTTGGTAAAAACTGCAAATCCTGCAAAAGTCTTTTGGAGACCGAGTGAACTTGGTTAGCATTGACCTTCCTTTACGGACCTTGTGAGCTCGATAGAAGCTAACTTTTTGTCACATTTTTTTTGATGACCGAGTGAGCTCGGTAAAAACTATATTTCTGCCACATTTCCTTTGATGATTGAGTGATCTCGGTGATACTAACTTTCTACCACATTTCCTTTGATGACCTAGTGAGCTCGGTAGATACAAACTTTCTTTTGCTGATCTTGTGAGCTTAGTAGACTCTGTCTAATGACTAATAGGACATTTGTGTAACATCAAAGACAACACTCTATTAATAATTGTATCCAACAGGTGTAGGGCAAGATGGATTTCAATCTTTTAGTTCTGAATAGTCTTTCCCAAATTGTAGACTTCCATCTTCAAGATCTTTCGTCAACGTTGTAAAGCCTTCCTTTCTAGAGAACAAGGCTCTGATACCAATTGTTGGAAATAACAATGGAAAAGTAAAATTTGAGAGGGTGGGGTGGGGGGTAGGTTGAATTAGTACTTCAAAACTTTGACCATAAAACATTCACCACACATTCATCTCATAATTTAGCATGTAAACTAAAATAACTAACTATACAAGTTCATCCATGGCATGAAACAAATAACACATAACACAATAATTTTGTTAACTAGAAACCCTCCAATGAGAAGGTAAAATTGGAGTGAGGATGACACCCAAAATCTTCAATACTGCAGTTGTAAAGTGTATCCTATTAAGGTTACAATTGTTTGATCATAAAATATGATCTACTCTATGAAAGGTTTGCCTTGTTAAAGGCTTACAAAGACTATCAAATCTTACCTTGTTAAAGGATTTCAACACCCTATTAAAAGTGTGCCTTGTTAAAGGACTTTAACTCACAATGAAGTAAGCACCCTATTTAAGGATTTGCAAAATCCTATTAAGACTACTCAGTTAAGAGATTTCCTAGGTATCACCTGTTAAAATAATTCAACACTATGATCCTTTGGTTAGCACTTTGCTATTAGTTATCAGATCTTCTCTTTGCAAGTATATCCTTGATCCTTCTGATTAGATATGTCTCTATTCTCTCTAACTAATTTTGTAATTCATATCCTTTCCATAAGCTCCATAGTCACCACAAATTCTCTCTCTTTGCACTTAGCATTCATTCTTCTTCTCTCATACACACATGTAAACTCTTTAGGGTTTTCCCTCCTTAAGAAGACTTCGGTGAGCTAGGGTTAGGTAGGAATCAATGATTTTGATTCATCCATTTTTCCACTTAATACATCCCTTTTTCTAATTGGTTGCATGTATTGCATAGTGATTCTCAATATACCTTTGTATTTATCTTCTAGAATTGTAAAAAAAATCATAAGTCAACCCAAAAATGGTGCCATTACAAACAACTATGCTAAAATTTGTTTACTTGGCACTTGAAAGCTCTGATGCTCGATATTCACTATATTCTTAATGTTGTAACTCAGCTCTTGAATAAGTTGACATCCACTATTTTACTTGATATTTGAATTACTCGGCATATATGACTTGCTCGACACTTGAGTGACTCGACACATACCATCTACACAACACTAACTATGTATATTGTTCGGCATACACTACTTACTCGACACATACTAAGTTTTCTTAAGTAATACAATAAGTTTTTTTTATCACTACCTTGTTAAATCCAAAATGAGATCAACAAAGTGCACCAAGATGATGTACAAAAAGGGGGGTATAAGTGGACACCTTTTTTTTGAAATCGGGTAAACCTGAACTTGGACTAGACTTTTGAGGGTCATCCACTCAAAATATGTAAAACATATAAATTGTAACTTACTATGAATCTATTTTCTAAACTACTTGAATTTTCACAAAATAGATAAGATTACATGGGTCAAACCTCGTGCACATGAAAAATAGCTCCTGATTTTTTTAGAAAACACAACATCATTGTTTTTGTGTGCAACACAAAAGACATAATTATATTCTGTATTTTGCAAATCCCTTTAGTAGGAAGATAGTTAAGAGTGATATTTAGAGATTGTATTTGTAAAAAAAATTATGAATTATTGAACTGACTACATCCTAAAATTTTGGTACACGTTCATGTGTTGAGCATAACTTGCATCGAAATAATTGAAAATGAAAGAATTTTTTTTTTTTAAAGTTTATGAAATCAAGTGTAGAACAATAATCTGTAATTTATTTTGAATTTGATAATTATATAAAAAGTTATTAAAAAAAAGGTACCCATATGTTTGTGAGGACTATCAAGAAATTGCTAAAAATAATTAAAGTTTACAATGATAATGTTGTCCAAAAATAGAAAAAATTATATTGTTAGAAAGCTAAGAGGACATGTAAGATTATGGTGACAATTTTAGAAATACCCACTTTACCATTAGTAAACAGATGAAGGGAAAGATGAGAACTCATCTCAGAAGATGAAAAATTGTCTAAAGGAAAAATAATGGAGGGAAAATAGTCTGCCAAGCTTGTGGGTCATTTCTCTATGCTTTTACCAAGCCATAACATAATCGGGTTTCTAGGATTCAAATAACCTGATCAGTTTATGCAAATCAAAAAGTACATTCAAAACCTGGTTAGGTTTTAAAACCTGATTGGGTTTTGAAAAAGTAAAAATTTACTTCTTCAAATCTTGATTGGCTTTTGAAGAAGTAAAAATGGGTTCTACTCTAGAGACCATAACTTTCACATACAAAGTCTGATTTACTCCATTCAAAATGCATTAGAAAGCTATTGAAGAGATCTACAAAATGATATAGACAATATAATCCTATGAAATAAATTGTTTTATTTTCCATCAATTGAATTAAGTATGGTCTAAAATAGGTAGTCATTGTTTCCCAAATATAGAACCAATAGGTAAACACAAATGGTCACATGTTTCTAATTCTCTCTCTCTCAAACACACAAATACTCACTAACTCACTAAATAAATGATAAGATATCTCTCTTAAAAATTCCTAACCTCTAGTATTTTCTCACTAACTCCTAACCTCTCTCTCTCTCTAACTTATTACCCTTAAGTGATGTCTCTCTCACTCTGTAATGGGCACCTTGGCAATGCCCAAGAACTAAACGAATTGCTAAACTAATAATAGTTCTCAAAATGACAAAATCCATACATAGAAATGTATTCCAAAGGCCAAACCCAAAGGGAATGATGTCTATAATGTTACAAGAGAGGATGAACATCCTTTGATGCCAAGAAAGATATGTGACTCACACATCCAAGGTCTTATCAAATGCAATTCACAATCATCTGATGCTAAACAATGAGACTCTTACCCCTATTTATCCTTTTCCTTCACCTTTCTAGAAGGAACTAAAACATTAATTAATTTCATTTATAGAGGCTTCCCCCTTCCAATAATTAATGCATTCTCTAGAAACTCCTCCCTTGCAATACAATAATTAATTGTGCTTCTACAAAATTAAATTACTACAGGCTTCCCCCTTTCCAATAATTAATACACACTCTAGAAGCTTCTCCCTTGTAATACAATAATTAATTAAATTAATTAAATATAAAGTCACCTTTAATTTTAAATTAATTTAATGCCTTTATAAGAAATTAATTTAACTGCTAAAGTGGGGAAATTACACTCTCTAAGTAACCCCTACCCTCACTCTCTCACTAACCCATAAAATCTCTCTCTCTCTCTCTCTCTCTCTCTCTCTCTCTCTCTCTCTCTCTCACACACACACACACACACACACACACACACACACACACACACACACACACACAAACACACACACACACACACACACACACGTGCGCGCGCGCTCACACGCTCGTGCTCCAAAAATATCTCTCTTACTAACTCCTAACTTGTCTCATTATCATATTAACTCCTAACCTCTTTCTCTCTCAAACGATTTACCCTTAACCTTTTTCTCTCCCCAAGTAATCCCTAAACTAGTCTGTCAATAACCCCCCCCCCCCTCTCTCTCTCCCTCTTCCTATTCCTCACTCTTTGTCTCTCCATCTTTATCTAACTCTCTCCATCCTATCTCATTTTCGTCTTCCTATCCCCTACTCTCTCTCTCTCTCTCTCTCTCTCTCTCTCTCTCTCTCTCTCTCTCTCTCTCTCTCCCCTCTTCATTTCCCCAACATCGTCTCCATATATTTTAGGCCCTAATTACCATCTTTATGCATTTACATCATCTCTCCCCACTGTCCCTTCAACCCTATTTCCATCTCCCTCCACCTCTAACCATTGCTTTTGCCTATTTACCATAGATATATTTACTTCACAGCTCTTACTCTCCTAAATGCATACATCTCTCTCTCTCTCTCTCTCTCTCTCTCTCTCTCTCTCCCCCCCCCCCCCCCATCACTACCTCCATATATTTTAGGATCTAATTATCCTCTTTTCTTGATTTACATCATCTCTCCCCACTATCACTTATACATTTTTCCCATTTCCCTCCACCTCTAACCATTGCTTTCACCTATTTAGCTTCTAGATATCTTTACCTCATCTCTCTCTCTCTCTCTCTCTCTCTCTCTCTCTCCCTCTCTCCCTCTCTCCATCTCTTTTTCACTTTCTTTCCCCTATCCTCTCGTAATATCTTCCCCCCATTTATTCTCTATATCTATCTCACTCTCTACATATGTCCCCTCCCTCATTTTTCTTTATCTATAGAATTTTCTCTCCATGTATACCTCAAATATCATACCTTCTCCCCCTTCTGTCACTCTCTATCTATTATATTCGTTCCTATTATTACCACCTACTATCTTTCTCTTATGTGTCTTTTATCCTTGATCCTATCTTTCAATGTCTCCTTCATGTCTCACCCTCATTCCCCCCCTTGTCTAACTCCCTCTAGCATTTCCCCTCTTATTATTACCTCTCTCTATATCTTCATCCTTCCCTCTCTCCCTTCATTCTTCCTCTTTTCATCTGTGTCTCCATCTAATTTGGGCCCTAGATATCCTATTTCTTTCTTTACCTCGTCTCTCTCCCTTCCTTGTTTTCCATCCACCCCCCTTCCACCTCTAACCATGTCCATATACAAGTAAATCTTTAAAAAAAAGTTTAAATATTAGTTTTTACTTAGGAAATATGTAGTTTACCATTTTAATTAAAAATAACATTTATGTATATTCTTAAGCTTATTCTTAAATAGAATAGCTAAAGTTTATGTTTTGTTTCAATATATAAACTCATTAGATTATTTATATTTAAATACTTAAATATAATATAATATTTAAGTTTGGCAAATAGAAGGCTGCATGTACATTTGATAGTAAAAATCAAATAATTTTAAAAGTAATGAGTTGCAATTGCTAGTCTTTTGTAATTATTAGAACTTTTGTTACCTAAAACTCCTTTAGCTGGATGTAGAATATTTTTTGAAAGAAAGATGATACTCTTGGCATAATACTATTCTTAAATTTATATATGCCAAAGAAAACATTAAAAAAATATTATTTGAATTGTAAGCAAATATTTAAGAATATTGAGACTATTGACTATAATGGTATTAAAGAGAACAAGTTTCCACAATCTATAATATTATATTTATATGTTTCTGGATTTGATTGTGTTAAGATTTTTACAATCAACATTTCAAATCACACTACGTGATCCATCATCAGGATGAAGAGAAAGAGAAGCAAAACATAGTGTGATTCGAAAAGTTGATCATAAAAATCTTAACACAATTGAATCCAGAAACATATCAATATAATTATAACAATATTCTTAATTTTATATATGTGAAAGAAAAAAATAAGATTTTTTAAATTTAAAACTATAAACAAATATTTTTAAAATTACTGAATCCAATTGCAAAGTCATTAAATTGTAGCATTAATAATCAATCCAAATGTGAAGTCCAACTTAATTGGATGCATGATTATAGAATTGGCAAATAATATTTATCATAAGATAAACAACATTCCCTATAACAAATTTCAATCAATATGATTGAAATGATCAATACAGCCATCAAATTTGAGGCCTGGCCACAGGCACACCACACCACATTACTTTTCTTTATATTCAGAGAGAGGGTTTATATTATCATTGAATATTTGCCATGTTTTTAAATTGGTGGATTCATTGTTTTCTATTATCATCAAACGACAAACAAACTGAGATTCTAATATTCCAATTTTTTTATTTTTTTAATCTTGATGACATGTGAAAATTATGAGATTCTTTTATATAAAACAATGTAATATAAAACATAAATATAAAAATAAAAATAAAACTATCTAAATTATGATCTATTTGAAAATCTTATATTTTTAAGCCAAGAGGCTTATCGAGTCGGAGCATCCATCCTAATTTGATAGGGGTATGTATTGACATATGTAATAAAGAATGTTCTAGAGTTGCAAAAAATTTTTTTGCAAAAATAATTAAGAGTTGTCATTATGAAAATGATGAAGATGAAAGGACTACTCAATGTTTTATATGAAATTGATGAAGTTATTTAATTGATGAAGCTGAATCAATTGGAATTATATGTCTACACTTACATCATCTATATTTTCAATCATTTCTATTATTGGCCCACTTTTCTTTGTAGATGCAAATTGTAAGAGTGTTAAAGATTAATAACAATTGAAATATTAGTATGCAAAATATAAGCTTACAAATTTTTGTAGGTTAACATATATTGCTAATTTATAATTGATTTGTAGAATGTTATATTATTTCATAAAATATATAAATTCAAAAACTTTAAGATACGAGCTGTAAATATTACTAATTTTAAATATTAAAATTTATAAGAACTATTAAATTGTTTTAAAAAATGCAATCAATATTTGTTATAAAGTGTAAAATGAAAAGCATTATCATGACCAAACAGTTATGAAAAAATACTCATGACATAAATTTCAAGACTACTAATTTTGGAGAAATGAAACTTAAGGATTGTTAAGAATATTTAAAAATAAAATAATTTTAAAACTTAAAATTGGAAGTGATCAATTAGAATGAAGCAAATGGGAACCTTAGTTCCCTGAATAACCCAAATATTGACTCTATAGTCAAATTAGTTGGAAATAATTTTGAATTAATAACAAATAAATAAAAAATTCTGCCCACAATCCAAACCTTGTATATATACGATTTGCTATATTACTGGTATCTGATAAAGAGATATTACTGATATCTATGATAGCAAGATTCCTCAGTTATTATTTGACATATGAATCTAAGTGCTAAATTCCTTATATGTGTGTGTACTGATACAAAAGTATTCACAAGTATTGAGTAATCTATCCGTAAATAAGTTGAGTTTCTTTGAAACCTATCAATGCATTCCCTGTCTCCTTAAGCACCATGATATAATCAAACTTTTTAACTTCACATTTTAAAATAGACAAATTATATTGTTTAGCCCTTATTGGCCTAAATTTCTTATGGAAAAATTGTTTAAACGCATCTCCTTTAGAAACAAAGGCCTCATTGAAACATTGAAATTACAAACCAGAACCAACACCATTACACTCTTTATTATATATAGAAAAACATAGCATACATACAATCCACAGTTTCAATGCTCTTTTTCTCCCTCTTTGTGGTTTCTAGGGAGCTTCTCTTTGATCTTTTCCATCAAACCTTTCTTCTCGCCCCCTTCTTCTTGAGCCTTTTAATGACCATGTTCTTCTTTCTCTTTCTTGTGTCCATGAAGCTTTAACTTGTCCTTCAATCCACCCTTCTTTTTCTTCTTCTTCTCTCCCTTCTCATCTTCTTCCTCATTGCTCCACTGTAAACACATTCATTTTCATTAGATCATAGACCAATCTATGTAATCATTTCATCATGCCCAAGTAAACTAACTTCAGGGGAAGATTGAAGGGAATGCGCAATCTTGAATGAATAGCAATGCAAGTAACAGAAATGATGAGTGTATAATGTGTTCATGAAATGATGAAATTGAAGGGTTTACCAAAAAGCATGATCTTCAAGGAAATGTATTACGAAAAAAGTGGTGTACAAAGTAACTCTTGATTTAACCAAATCTAAGTCTTGATAAATGCATACAATAGCTTTCGGGTTCTTAGCCTCAAAATAGAGGAAGCTAAAATAAGATTTAACCAAGGAAAGTAAGTAAGGTAGGAAGTATGTCGATAGAATGCAAAAAATAAAAATATTTAGTTAGGAAAAAGGTGGAACAAAATGCAAACAAATCTATAAGGAAACCTAAAAAGATGAAGGGATTGTGATCTGTTGCTCAAGTTTTAATAGCACTTCCAAAAGCCAGATAAACACAAAAAAGAAGAGACCATAACAGGATAGTTGAGGGTTTGGATACCCTGAACAATAGGGGCTCCATAATTAGTTCAGCTATTGGGTAATAAAAGCACTTTAGAAGGGTTAAAAAATCGATTCAAATAGATTATATCAAAGCACGTTGTTATTCCATCTGATCTATTCAACTTAGAAATGAAAGCATTGATGGGTAAAAGAAACTTATAGAGCTTGAAGAAGAGCTATTGCTACAATGCAACTTTCCCATTATTCCCCCTTGTTCTTTCTTCTCCCCGCCTTTGCCAACATGGTCATGGGAGAGGGGGATAGGGTGAGCTTCACCTATGTGTCCCAGCTCATGAGGAGCTACACCAGCCACGTGTGTCCTCCTCTTTCTTCTTCCCAAACAAGCCAAATAAATTATAATCCTAATGCTCTGTTGCATTTGAATCCGCCATTTCCAAGAAAATGAGAAACATTTCAGGAAATACAAAGACAGACGCAGCATGTTGTGGCTGCCATTAACATAGGACTATCGACAAAATTCCATGACAAAGATATCAGAAGGGGACGGTCGACATGCATTCCCAGCTCTACGGAACGAGCTCCTGGTTTTGCGGGGAGAATCTAAAACGTATGCATTTCAAATAGTGAAAGATAGTTATATTATAATTATGGCATATGGATCACTTTGCTTTGCCATTTGAAAAATGGAAGGTCTCATGCATGGACTATCGACTATACTTGTAATGCCTACATTTTGTGTTTTTTTGTGAATGAAAATAGACATATATTACTAGTTCAAGTCTTGCATTTGATCGCTATACTGATATTTTTTGATGATGGAAATAGGTATATATTACTAGTCATATATTAGTTTATATATATTATATATCAAATAAGTCAAGAGATATATTTCAAGGTGACTTGGTCAGGGATATCTTTCGATTGTATACACACACACACACACACACACACACACACACACACACACACAAACACACAAGTTAGTAGCAATCATGTTTTTTATAGTTAAATATATACTTAATCTATATAATAAATTATATTATTAAATATTTAATATTTTTACGATATTTTATGATTTTTATTTCCAAATATGTTTAGAAAAATACAGTTCTATTAAAATAATGTTTTTTTGTCTTTCTATATATGATAAAAGTATATGTTTTTTTTTTGCAAGTAATTAAAATTAAATTTAAGATTGAAATTAGAGCTTTGGTTTACATTAGCTTATAGTTTTGAGTTGACATTAATATCATGATTAGCTTTAGGGGCATAAATAGGACTAGGGTTAAGAGGTTAGTGTTAGGGTCGAGAGATATTGTTCAAGTTATGGTTATGATTAAAGTTTGAGCTAGCATTAATAAGATATTTTGGGTTATGACCAAGAATAGGGTGTGGGTTGGGATTAAGGTAAGGATAAATTGTTAGGGTTAGGGTGCAAGGTTTACAAATAGGAGAAGTATGATGTTTAGGTAAGTTTCTTATGTTTGGGTTCATCACTTAGTATGTTGGTTAATTGTGGTATCTTAAAGATCAAACTAATTCTAATTCTATTAAAAAAATGACATTTCAAGGTCTTTTTTAGGATGTTGTAGGGTCAATAGATATCTTAGCTATCACTAAGACCCATGAAAGTTTGGGTCTCGATGGTTATCAATGGTTATCAGTCTTTAGGGATGAGGTTCACTCCTCAAGTGGTGTGTGGGGGTCTAGAGGTGTTGCCTACCTGATTAGAGACAACCTCTTCAATGCTACTTCTATGGTCTATTTCTAACAAACATACCAAATTTACATGGATTCAAGTATGCCATGACAGACACCATAATCATGATTTGTTACTTTCCACTAGCCTCTTTACCCTATGCCATTCACAGTACTGAGGACAGTGATCCACTTATTGATCTAATTGAGTGTATTTCTAGATTCAGTGCCTTGGGTAACAACATTATCATAGGTGACTTCAATGCATAGACTAGGGAAAGGCAAACCCTTATACATGACTAAGACATGGACTGGACCTATATTATAGAACTTGATCATGTCAGTTTGGGACTCTAACATATTTTTGAGGATCACCATGGACCTTTATCTATCTATGGTCATCACCTCCTTTAGCTGTGTGTCTTCTAATCTAGTTATTTTGAATGACCTTCTTTATTTTCCTAGATCTGATCCTTTTACCTATTAGCCACACTATGGGGGTGTAGTGTGGTTGACTATATTATCATTGATGCTTCTTTCATCTCTTGCATCTGTAGTGTCACCATCATCCATCTCTTGCTTGCCTACCATTATCTTTTGTGCCTAGCACTTCACTTCTCCCCCCTCTCATCAGTCCCCCCTTCCCTTTATGAGGAAGGCCTCTCCACACCTTCACTCACATCCCCACCCCCTAGCTTCTTTTGATCATAGCCCTAGCCATTTCCACTTTCGCTTTTCCTAGGGTGATGAGGACCTCTTCATTTTCCACCTGCATCGACTCCTCTCATCTATTATTTCTTTGAGTGTAACCATGCTTCCTCCATGTTTGATCTCTTAACTATAGCCATGTGGGAGTTGACTTTCGTTTCCATCCCCCACAACCCTATCCTTAAATTAAAGCACTAGAACAAGTGCCCTATGAACTGTTGGCTTGATGCCAACCATAAATCCTTTCACCGTCCCTTGACTTTAACCTTTGAGACATTCCCTTCACCTATTATCAATTTTTCACATTCCTACCATTGGTTTCTTTGTGTGAAGAAATGTGTTTACATTGTTTCACAGTGCAATTCATTACACAATATGCTTAGCCAAGACCCGAAGCTCTTTTGGCGCACCTTGTTCCCATGGTATCCACCCTACCTTGCTCCATTGACCTGTGCTTCATCATCTCCCACACCACCACCCTTTATGACATCCTAGATCAACTTCCTCTTCACCTCATCTCACACCCTCACTGTGATATCTTTACTGCTTCCATCATCTACGAGATCATCAGAATGGTGAAATGCAGTAGAGTTGTTGACGAGTATGGTTTCTAGGTAAAACTAGTCAAGCTCCATAGCTCAGTGATTAGCTCCTATCTAACCACACTCTTTAATAGAGTGGTTTGTACTAACTTTCTGAAGGCTTGGTCGAGGCATGTGATCCATCTGTTTCATAAGACAAAGCCAATTTTTTACCCCAACAATTACAAGACCATCATGATCAGGTATACCTCTGCCAAACTTTATGTCACACCATTGAATACTATTCCTTTAGGGGAACTGATAGGCCAATGATGGGGAAAATAATAATAAACAATTAATAATTTTATGATGAAGTTCGGCTGGTCTATAAGTGTCAATTTGAGAGCGCAACCTTGTGAAAGGTGTTCGAGAAATATGCCATCAAGGGATGATAGTTGTGAAATAAGGGATTATGAATGCAACTACAACACATATAATTAAATCTATGAAAAACTAAAGAAATCCCAGCGACAGGAACATCATAAACAAAACCAACAAAAATAATCTGCAATAAAAGATAACTGTAACTCACAATAGATCAAATTCATGTGAAATATTATTATGCAATAAAACATAGGTATTGAACATATAAACTAATATAACATGATTAAAACACATACCATGTAATTCTAAACTAATCAAAATGCAAATAAAAAAAAGCTTAAACACACTCCATAAAAGAAAGAATCACCAAGTGACTTTAGAGTGGGCCCTCCTCCTCAGCTTCCTGGTGATGAAGAGACAAATTGCTTTTACATCTTCTTAACCATGCACATGAATATAGAACTTATGATTTAAAATAACAATATTTTTGTACAATGTTGTGCGCTTTTCAAAACTATATGTGTCTCCCTACTTCTATCTCCTGTTGTTTATATAGATCTAGCTCTAAAAATTTAATAACTACTTTGTTAGCCACTCTATAAAAAGAGTGGTCATTACATAATAGAGTTATAACAAAAATCTATTGCTTTCAAAGAATAGCCAATTTGTTGTCATTGCTCAAATAAAATGTATTTCCTTCATTCACATTTGTTGAACCACGGTGATGGTTTTATTATAAGCAATGATAGTGGTTTGTTACGGTCCAAGCTTACTTCCATATGCTGCCATGTGATTTTCTGTAGGTATAGGTAGAATATGTGGCTTAGAAAAAAATATATCCCATGCCAAGAATAGGAAATGCTTGGCAGCAACAATGTTGTCTTCAGCTAAAATTATTTGCAACAATATGGCTTTGAAACAGTTTGTTATGGATGAGTGATTTTGATTTCCAAATGAGACTATACTATCTCTTTTGCTTGGCAGCAATAACCATTTATGCTTGGTTGGATTCTTTGCTACCCATAATAGAATTTAGCTAAGCTGGAGGAGTTCTATGTTGAGCTAGTAATATGGTCATAACACCAACAAAAGATAGAACAAACTTTGAAAATTGAAATTGGAACCCATAATAGTAAACTAGAAAAATCACGTTTTGAAAATAGCCTCTAACTTTTCTGTCATTCACTTTTTGAAGATTCTGCCATGAGGGATTGTAATTGGGCATGTTCTGGACAATACCCATGTCTTGAATTTTTGAGATTCATCTATATCTATTCGTGAAAGAAAATGCAAAACTACCGATCATTATTTTTAGTTGCTAATAAATATTAGATCATATGCAACATAGAAGGAGAAAATAGAATAGAAAATGGAAATTGAAATGAATATGAAGGTTTATACCAAGGTTAAAATATGGCATAATCTGGGACATAAATTGCTCTCATCAGAAACTTGATAGGATGAAATGTAGGGCTAGAGGTCAATCTGGTTTTAGAGTAGATTATCAGACTATGGATCATATCTTGATCTCATGGGTAGTCATTAAGGAGGCTCATTATCACTTTGCAAAAGTCTACTATTGTTTTGTGGACTTTCATAAGGTGTTTGATTTTGTACCTAGAGTAGCCCTTTTTTCAGAGGTTTAGAGACATTGGAATATCAAAGATTCTTTTGATGGCCATTACGAGACTTTATGAGCGAGTCAAGGGCAGACTCAAGACTCTAGTGAGGCTCTTTGATCCTATTTGTAGCACTATTGGGGTGAAGTAAGGGTGCCCCCTCTCCCCCACTCTTTATGGAATCTACATCAATGAGCTTGAGGGATTTATCAAAGAATAATCCCTTCCATGTGATGGTTGTTACTTACATTAGGTTTTAGTCTCCATCCTTATTTTTGTAGATAATGTGATTCTTCTTACCTCCTCACTCAAGAGCCTTCAGATAAATCTTGACAACTTAGCCTCCTTTTGTGACTCAAGATAGCTTGTGGTTAACTTGGGGAAGACTTGGGTCATGGTCTTCAATTTCTTGAAGATCTCACACTTACATTTCTACTTCTAAGCTAGGAGATTGAGATCACCTCCTTGTACACTTACCTTATGGTCAAGTTCTTCAGTCCTTGTTTTAGTTTGAGATCCACTATTCATCCTAGGATCAGTAAAAGGATGGGTTCCCTTGCCATGATTGAGACATAGTGCTTCAGACACCATTTCTAGGACACCCCATCGAAGCTGCCCCTCCTAGACTCTTTGGCTAGACCTACTATTCTATATGGTTTAATTTTTTGGGGACCATAATTGCATGATTCATATTGGGCCTCCATTGAGTGTATTAAAAGTCTCTTCCTTTGGCAGATTATCAAATGTCATCACTCCATAACCTACAATATCATTTTGGTTGAGTTTAGAGCTCATCCCTTTAGGTTGTGGGCTATTTTTGACCTTATATGGTTTCTCCACCATCTTGGTTGCTTTGCAGACTCCACTGATGCTTGGGACAAATATTCTTACCTTGCATAATTCTTCTCAATTGCACTTGCCAAATCTAACACCTCTTTGAGAGCTTGCTACTGGTATGCCCAAGCCACATCACTTTTGAGCTCCATCAGGATAGACATTGATTGCATGCCCCCATTTTAGTTCTCATTAAATGTTCCTTCTCATCTTCTCCCTTCCAACTAGGAGTTGAACAAGCAGGTTAGACTTGACATCTATATAGACAGTACCTTGTTATGGCTTCAATTAACCCACTTGGGGAGTTAAGTCTTAGGATGGTTTTCTATGTTAAACACTTTCTAGACACACAAGATGTGATTATTTCTTGACCTAGATATTTATCTCAAAGTTGGTGTTATGTCCTTTAGTTTGAGTTAGAATATTTTAGGATTGGTTCCCATCATCTATGGGCCCAGACAAACCACTACATTGATAGAGAGGACCAAATTTGTAGGCTATGCACATTGGTCGAGATCGAGACTGAGTTACACTTAATTTTCCATTCCCCTATTTATTACAATATCAGAGGGAGATTTTATTTTTTATTCAGAGGGTGCAATTCATTGACCTCCTTCTTAAGTTACACAAATCTAAGATGTTGGGCACTTTATCTCTAGGAGGCGATGCAACTTCATGATCACACCCTACAACTTCTATTCCTCCTAAAGAAGGCTGCAAGGTAGCTCATTTAAAACTTTTTCTTTCCCTTGCCCTTTGGGTGAGGTGTGAAGTGGCCCTTGGTTAGCTCCACCACTATTCACTCTAGATCCATGCAACCATGCATGGCTTATCTTCATCTTCATTAATGTTAGCCCACTAACAGTTCTCAAAGATAATTACATGCTCTCCGTCACTTGGGTCTGTATCCTTTAGGAAGAACCCTTAGTCTATGTCTTGTATCTGATTTTCTTTTCTCTTTTTTTTTTTTCTTTCTACACCAATGTTTGGTGCTCTACTAGTTCTTTGCTTCTTGTTCTATAAGTTTTCAATCCCATAGACCCTTGTTGGTCTCCCGCTAGACATTAATAAATTTATCTTATCTTATATAACTTATCTATTTTGATTGTATTTTTCTATAATTTTCATTTACAAAATTTTTTTAATTAAAAAATTAAAAAATGAACTTCAAAATGTAACCTTACTTATTATGTTCTTATTATTTCATCCTAAATTTTTTATTTAACATTTATAGTTTCCAATTTTAAAATAAATTCTATTATTCTTTAAAATCTAAAATAGAATATATCAGTTGTAATTGAACATAGATTTCTTTTATGCTTTACTACTAAGGCTTGTCTTATTTTTTATTGTCTTGTGGTATTTTCATTGTGAATTTTTTTAAAAATCCACTTCTATTATTGTTTAAATAGTAGAAAGAAAAAGAAAAAAAGAAAAAGGAAACAACAAATCTATATAACCAATAACATATGACTAATTAATCTTCATAAATGTATATTTATTTAAAATATTCTTCTAAATAGATTAATATAAAATTGAATATTCAACTTCCATTACTAAATTACATAAAAAAAAATAAAAAACGGGATTATTGATATGGAAATCTCAAATCAAAATATTATCTTAAAAATAATGAAATTTATTTTCTTATTAAATTTTAATGGAAACTTAGAAACAAGGACATGGTGATCTTTTATGATGAAATAAGTTTCAATAAAGCAAATCAAAAAGTGAAGAGGGTTGAATATTTAGTCCCTCTTATCCCAATTTCTTTGCAACACAGAGAAAGGTCGGTAATAGAGGATGGTTGAAAAGCTGACCAAATTTCATAAGGAGTCAGGATGATTGGTATGCATTCCACGTTCTACGAAATGAGTTCCATGCATTATCAGAGAATCTGACACGTATGTGTTTCAAATAGTTGAAGAAAGTTATTAGAAGTATGGTATTACAGATAACCCCACTTTACCGATTTAAAAATGGAAGTCTGTCAAATGAAAATTTAAATTATGACACATTGTATTTAGTCAAGGCCCCTCTGGTATTAGCGTTTAGCGAAATTAAATTATAACATATTAAATTTAGTAGATTTTAAATATAAGGCATTCAATTTTGTTTAATTTTAATTTGTTTGAGATTTTATAAGGATAGAAAGAGATTTGTCCAATGATGAAAAACAAGATTTCCATCAAGTTTTCTCATGAGAAAGTGTTTGCCTTCTAAGATTCAAGTTTCTAAATTCTTATTGATGAATATGTTTATTTTTAGAAGAATGGTGTAAGTGTACTGACACTATTTTTAATTTCTATTATTTCCAAATTACATTCTTAATGCATATTTATATGACATTTAAAAGACATATCTCCATTTTTCTTATGCTCTCACATCCTCTCTCCTTGTGGCACTTGTCACAATGCTATGGATTTGAGAAAGCACAATCCATGTGCTTCCCTCTCCTTGCATCCTAGCCCTCCCTCACCTTCTCTCGACTATGCATCTTGGCCCTCCAATCCACTACCCCTTTTCCTATAAAATGAACCCCTCTTCCTTCACATTTATAGCCACACTTGAAGCTAAAGTTATAATCATCTTTTGAAGAACAAAGTCATCAAATACACCCTTACCATGCTCAAATTCACACTCATTTCATAGTCAATCTCCCATCCATTGAGGGCTTGAGGCACACTTGAGCACACATCTCAATCACTTGGACAAATCCTCTTCATCATTGGAGTTACTCAAAGGAGTGAGGCTTGCAATTCCTTTAAATAATTATTTTTAGTTTCATGTTGCAAATTAAGGATTATGAGATGTGTCTTCATTACTCATTAAATTTTCCTTGTGTGAGAAATTTTGTGTAGAATATGGGATTTAAAGAGAAGTAGATTTTTGTTTAATTTGTGATCTTGTAAAGTATAGGTCCAATTTATAAGAATGCAATTTGCATAGTTCTAATTAATAGATGTTATTGTCTACACTCATAGCGGTGTTTGTCTTCATTGGATAACATGACTGGAAATAATGCTCAGACAATTTAGCTTTGTAAAGCTTCTCTATATTGTGGTCATCACTTAGGTCTATTATGACATGATTACATTGATTTGAACTATGAGTCACAATGAGAGTGAATGAACTACCTGATGAAGTTATGATATTGGAATGAGTTTTTCTTATCTTGTGGTATGCTTCTATTGAGTCACAAATGTTATTCTTGTGTAATTGATTCAAATGTGTTATCTTTCATTAGCTTTAATAGGTTGTATTACTTTCTTGCTAAACTATGAATGAAAATTTCTTATTATATTATCGAAAATGTGTACACAATTCCATTATTCTCCTCTTAGTTTTTCTTGTTCAGTCTTCCTCAATGTCAAGTTGGGGGTCTTTTATGTTAGGAAAGATTCCAGGAAAACTTAATAGCTTTGCGGTAGGGTGGTAAAGCAATCCTACAATATTCTTGCTCTTATGTTCTTAGACAGCTTCTGGAGCTTTTGTCAAAAAGGCTAACATAATCGATACATCTTGGTATTTTGGTAACTAAATTAAAATTTCTTTTAGATTCGAGCATATATGTATTTGTATCATTTTTGTTAAATTTAATGATAATTAATCAACTAATGTTGACTGGTCAATATTTAAATGACTTTAACTCTCCTTGATTTGCGCATATTATTGGGATTGCTAATGTGGAATTTGTTTTATAGGGGTAGTTCTTATAAAGGAGTTGCAGAAATGAGAATGAAAATGATAGATGTATAATACTCTAGAAAATTAGCCATGTACACCAAATATATTTTACACAAAAAAAAACACATCCAAATAAGTGAACTTTGAAATTATAACATATTAGGGAAGAAGTTATGGGCATGCAAAACATACAGAGATTGAAGAAGAGATAATGTTGCAATGAAACTTTCCCTTGAGTCCCCTTTCCTCTTTCTTCTCCTCACTTTCACCATGGGATTTCCCCTCCTCCACATGGCCATGAGACACTAGTGTAGGGTGAATCTTATCTACATGGCCATGAAATAAGGGAGTAGGATGAGCCTCGATGATGTGGCCATACATAGGGTGAGGCTTGCCTCCATCGACGTGGCCATGAGAAAGAGGGGTAGCATGATCCTTTCCTACGTGGCCTTTCTCATGTGGAGCTATGCCTACCATGTGTTTCTCCATAGGACCACCATGTTGCAGATGTGTCTCCTCTTCTTTCTTCTTCCCAAACAAGTTGAAAAGCCCACAATCCTAATGCTCTGGTGAATTTGAATCTGCCATTACAAGAGAAAAGAGAGAGACTATGTGAATAAATACAAATACCACCAAAATGAAGAAATAAAAATCTTGAGAGATGTGATTTAGTTTTTAAGTGAGAGAGACTTGAATGTGTAAATAATGGGTAGTGATAGGATAATTTATAGGATTTCCCAAACGATGTTGTTACGACACATTGTGATGGAGCTACCACAGTAATATTTGACAAACACATGGCATTTATGAGCCAATGAAATGAATTTCTAACATCACGTGGATAAGATGTGGGAAGGCCCACCAGAATAAAGTAACTATGATAATATAGGATAGTTGAAAACTGAATTGGTTTATAGTTCAATTTATTAATAGTTTAGAAACTATAAAAATGTTATATTATAATTTTAATTTAATACTAAATAATATTAAAATGTCCATTATGTCTATTGGATAGACATTTCTGTTGAAAAATGTGGCAACATTTCATAACAAAAAAATCACATAATGGGAAGGTTTACATAGATGCACTTCGAGCTCTATGGAACACACTCCAAGATTTATAGAAAGTGTTTTAGTTACTTAGTAATTTAGATGTTTCCCACTCCCAACAATAAAGAAAAATTGGGGGGTCTTTACTAGACCTCAAGCTGAAATTTGACTGTTAACCCTAGTACCAAGTTTTGTTTGATATTTTAAGAAAATAATAGCTTTATTAAAAGAAATATATTCTACTTTTTAATAATTATGTATACTTTTTAATAATTATGACAATTTTATTATTATCAGTTTTCTCATAATTTTTTTTTGATTTACATTTCATTATAGGAATTAAGATTTAAGATTTCTTGTAAATGTGAAAGCATCCTTAGTTTTCTTAGTTAAAGGAACATTAAACATTTTTGAGAGTATAATTTAAGAAGTCTAATCATTAATTGTTTTCAAAGTGAGTATCCCAAGCTAAATTTTCATGAATATACTTTTTATAGTACACAAAATGGTGCTGAGATTGGACTTGGAGCCTCAATCTTACAAAATTTGATATTCATTTACAAAATTGAAGTGTTTTTGTTGTAGATTTAACAAGTTTGTAGGTACATGAGCACATTTATAGATTCTCCCAATGCTTACATTAGGTTTTATAACACCTATAGGAAGTATTATGATGCCCATTTAAGTTCTTACAACATCTACCAAACTTCCTACAAAACCTATGGAGAATACTCTCTTTTCTATCTAAATTCTACTACTAAATTCTTATAACACCTATAAATAGTCTTATAACACATATATAGACAACCTTATAGCACCTAAAATAGATAGACTTGAACTTTGAAAACTTTGCAAGTATGATGTAAATCATGTTTTATTGTGTAGATGTTTGAGCACAAAAAGGTGAAAAAACCTACTCCTAAGTCATCAGGTCACTACAAGGAGAGAAGAGAAGAGGATAGCAAGGTAGGAACAAAAATTTCAAGATGCCACCTTAATTGAAAATTAAAATAAAGAAGAAAAGTCTTATGCACACTATGTTAAAGTCACAAATGCTTATAAATCAAAATACGAACATCTTTGAATTTGATCTTCACTCCCTAAAATTTTAATTTACACTCTAAAAAGAAGCTTCAATTTGAATTAGATTTGTATGCCGCTTCTCTGAGTACTTGGTAAATATCATGAGATGATACCATTATGGTGGACATCTCCAAGTCAAGATATCTTTGAACAATACCATAAAATATGATAGTGCATATCTCATGTGTTTATAAGGTTACTGAGATATGACATGGTGTATGCTATGTGATGTCAATGTGTATACCAAGAAAAGATTTCAGTATGGTGAATATTATATGGTTGGTATTCTTGGACATTCCATATGCTTGATATTACCATAAGCTAATAAATCTACTCTGTGTTGTTTTATTTGCATAGAAATCATCCCCCCACTAGTACATTTGACCACATTTTTAGACCAAAATTTTTGAGCATCTAATAAAATAGAGTCGAATTGGTTGGAAAATGCAAGGAAACACTTTTTTCTTTTCAATACATGCTCGTGTTGTTTGAAATTTTGACCAACATGAGCTTAATACGTAAAAAGGCAATTTGGCGATGCCCATTATCATTGTAAAAAGGCAATTTCTTTATGCCCGTATTGAATATCCTTAACATGCGCACGAGTAGGAGAGTATTCTCGCTAGTTTGACCTGCAAATCGGAAATTTCTTGATGCCCATATTGTATATCATTGACATGTGCATGGGTGGGAGAGTATTCTTGGTACTTTGACCTCTATGTTTCTATATTTACTAGTATGGATGAGATCAGTATCGCAAGTTGATCAGAAACAATGAAACAAAGGTATTATTTTGAATTTGCTTTCTTTTCATGTCTGCATTTAGCATTTATGTCCATCATTTGTGAGATTTCATGCAATGTGTAATAATTTTTACAATGGTCTTATTTATATATGCACATACTAAAAAATGATGTAAGAGAGTTTCATTATTGTATAGGAAAATTGTTGATGTTTTGCAATAATGAAATTTTTTAGTTGTACTGGATTTTTGTCTCAAAAGTTTCAATGGTGAAAAAAACTACTTTTTGTCTTTGCTTCTATCATTTCAAAGCTGGACAATATTCTTGTGATTAGCAGTGAAGCAATCTTTAAAAATGAGTGGGTTTCATTTTCTGTCTCTTAAAAGCATTTTTGTTTCAAGTGTCTAGTGATCTAGAGATTCTAAGCCTTCCTGTTTACTTCAAAAAATTAGATGTTAGTATGCAAGGTGAACACTACCTTTTGTATGTTGATGGTTATTTTTTAAACCCTTATTTGATTATGCAGTGTTGATGTCATGACATGAATAATATTTAGTTATCACCATGGCAGGAAACTATTTAGTATTTAGTTAACAAGTGACTAAAATTGTTTGGCTTTTCCAATCAAAAATTAGCTCTAACTTTTCTTTATATGTACTCAAAATATTAAAGATATAAAGTGCTCACAAAAGAACTAAGGATAAATTTGACAGTTTATTATTGGTCTTCATTCAATGAAGCAGAGACTTGTAGTCTCACGATGCAAGAGAAGGGGGGAATTTCAAAGTATACTATAAACTTTGTCTACAAGTTTGTAGAGCTTTGCATTCCAAAAATAATTTTATAATATTTTTAGTTATTAAACAAGATTGGTACATGTTTGGAACATGGAGGGCAGGACAGTTTCAATGTGGTGTTATGGAAAAGAGTTTATGTGCCTCATCTATGCTTCTTTGTCTTTCATACATTATTATGGTAGTTGCTACATATTACAAAGCTCCCATTTCAGTGCAGTTAGGTTTATGGTTTTAATGAGATCCTTCATATTATGAAGCTCTTCTTTACTTTGTATACCCTTAGAATTATGCAGGTCTGCTTCAAAGTCGATGTTCTGTAGAAATTAGATGCAGACAGTATGCTCTACATTATGCCAATGAATATTCATTTCCTTGTTCTCATTTATCTAAATTAGATAGTTTTTCCATTGTTTAGTGAATTTTTTGTTTACTTATTTCCTCTAGTTTTCTAAACTATAGGCTAATTAAAACGCTATTGCGGATTTTGGATATTTGAATGCAAATTTGGGATTAAAAACTATAGCATCTTAACGGCTTATGCTTCAACAAAATTTTCCCAGGTAAATTATTATGCTCAAATTCTACACAAAATTTGTTTTGTTTACGTGTCGTATAAATTATACTTTGCAATGCAACAAAATAATTTTTCAAAGTCACCATTTTCTTTGAACTAGATGATTTAGAATGAATCCATTAAAAATTAAATGACTTACAAGGAACCCATTAAAAATCTAGCATTGCTAAGTACAATTCATACACCCTAGCAAGTCGCTTGACATTTTCAAATATTTATTGTAGTTGATGTTCTTGAAAGCTTCTATCAAGTGCATAGCTACTAGTGACCACTGTTCATCCAGGAATCATGGGCACAAACCTTGTGGTATCAATCTGTCATCTTTCTTTAATCAAATTATAATTTTACAATTTCAAATCCTACACATAATGTATATCAACTAAAAATGGTACAATGTATCTAGAGGGGATTGAGTCCATTTCAGTTTCAAATCATTTTGGAGACTCGACCTAGCATAATATAGCATACTAAAATCAAAACATTCTCTTATATATATCCATAGGTCTTATCGAAGAACTTTGATGCAATTTTTTTAATTAGCCTTACATACCAAGTTCAATACTTGAGATCTTTGTGTTCTGTTGTTATTATCTAGCCAAGAATAGGTGGTTAAGAAAAGTGCTACTTTTACTTATCGTTGCTTCAATTCATAGGGCATTCAAATAATTATACTGAGAGAACTATGCACTCGATTGTTCTCAATACATTTCTCATAGCTAGCTGAAAAGAAATAAAAATTGCAAGAAAATATTTATTTAATTACAGGTGTAATCTTAACTGCTTACCTGTCTATTACTCTTCCTAGAGCACCATTCTTTCTTTAGTTTGAGAGGTTGATGGCATCTTGTTTGTGGAATAACTATAAAATAGATTCATAGAACAGAGGACTTGTACAATACTTGAGTGAAATTATCATTGACTTCTTTTCGGTCAAAGCAGAGCAAAGATCGACTCATTCAATTTTCAGTGCATTCAATTTGTTGACAATGAATTCTTGTGGTTTTAGACTTACAGTTAACTAGATGATAATGTCATATTGACTTAGTATGTATTTACCATTATGACCACTAAATTTAGTGCTAACTGTACTTAACCATCAATGGTTTAGACCATCTAGTTAATGATAATTTTAAACGAGGCAAGTTATAAATACATGCTCCTAGTCTAGTCTTGTGTAGATTAGTGTCTGCAAAGTAAAAGTAGATTCTAAATGAAGGTATTCGATTTGAATACCATATCTTAACAATTGAGCCACTAGCCCTTTATAGGTTTGAGTGAGGCAACAAGCTTAATCAATACATCTTGTAAGGAGTGGACATTGAATAGCTAAATATCTTTCAAACCAAATGCTTACCATCCAATGTGCATTTAGAGTATTAAAAAAGGTGTTATCCCTCATGAAGTCAGGTAGATACCTTAAAGGCATCCTATACCTAAATTAGTACATTGTGGATTCAATGGAACTTGGCATATGTTTGTAGATATTATTTCAATTGAAATCAATTTATCTAAAAATGCTATGGCTTTAATGCCATTTTGTGGTCCCCTAGATCCAAGACGTTCTCCCATTAACATTTAGGGTAGATTTTATTTCATTTTCCTACTTGAGGATAACATTCATCAAGAAGGATATATAATATGACATAGATAACACTATAAAATAATCTCTTATAGAATATTTATATTGTCAAGAGCTTAAAAATGTCTTCGTTATGAGTACAACTGACTAGTGTTGTTGCTTTGCATTGCGCTTTCCTAAATTTGCCCTTTGCTTTATCGAAGAAGCATTATCTTTTACTTGTAAACATTCCTATTGTTTGGTTTATCCACTAGTGGACATTATTTCATAAGTACACTAAATTAATTTGTAATGGGATTTTTCGTAGTCTGTAAAAGTTTTTGATTAAGACAAAATAGGTTTCAAGGAACTTCGAAACCCCATACAACCATATTTTGATAGGGATCTGGTACACCACAAAGATAAGCCACTACCAAATAAAAAGCCACTATAGACCTGCAACCCTAAACCAACAAAAATATAGTAGCTAAAACTTACAAGGCATACAAAGAACCAAGCACTCCCAAGACCCCAACAGAAGATGTCAAAGCATTACATCAAAGAATGAGTCTCCTAAGCAAGGATCAGAGAGGAGATTTGATGGCCCCTAATAAATGTCTAGAACAAAATAATGAGACAATAGCTGCATTGTGGGCTCAGTTCGAAAGAAAACCTGATAAATGTTATTGTCCTTGCAAAAATTGTAAGGGCTTAAAGAATCGAAGAATTCTAATCACAATAGCCCAAAGTCATTATAGGGAATATGGTCATGTTGAAGGAGGCCAAGATTTTTTTCCATTTTTGAATGTGGATTTCCTACTAGGGGAACATGGAGGTGTGAATATCCAAGCTGAGGATAACACTCCCATGGAAGAAGTTGATAATGTGCCAGAGGACATGATTGAAGAAGTTGGTATTGGGGTAGGTGATGAAGAGGCTCACAAAGATGGTACTAGAAAATCTAATAATAATGATGAAGATGGTCTTGATATACCTTTACTTGATAAGGCACACGAGCCCTTATATGAAGGCTCCCAAAAACCTCTACTATCAGCTATACTATTGTTGGTGAACTTAAAGGATATGAATAGTATATCCAATGTAGCAATGTCATGTATGCTAAGGTATGTCATTTTTGTCATCTTCAATGTTAGCATACAATTACTATTCATTATATTTACAATACATATTTGTTGTTGTATGTTGATTAGTGAGTTTTTGTTACCACCATCAAAAATTTTGCCTCGTTCATACCGAGAATTATCTAGCATTATGGATCAGATTGGAATGAAGTATTAGACAATACATGCATTTCCCAATGATCACATTCTATATCATAAACAACAAGAATTTGCAATAGAATGCCCTAATTATCATGTTAGTAGATATCGATCAGATCAAATAATAAAAAAAGTGCCTCACAAGGTTCTTCGGTACATTCTCACTATTCCACGTCTTGAATGATTATTCAGGTGTGCTAGCTTGGTGCAATTTATGGATTACCATGTACGCGATAGAAGTTAGGATGACATTATGCGAATGCCTGCCGATGGTTTTGCATTTAAAGAGATAGAAGAAATATGGTCACACTTTAAAGAAGAACCTCGTAATCTAAAACTTTCATTGGCATCAAACGGTGTCAATCCATATGGAGATATGAGATCGATTTACTCAGTATGGCTTATTTTTGTTATTAACAATAACATTCCTCCTTGGATGTCCATATAGAGGGAGCACATAATGTTGTCAATGATTGTGCCAGGTATTTTTTTATTTTATAGTTATATAAATTAATTTATAAATAGTGCAAGAAATGGTTATAATAATTACGTAATATTTATGTTCATTCAATTGCTAGGTAAATACCAAGTTAAAGATATGAACATGTATATTGAGCTCCTAATTGATGAGTTGTTGAATTTATGGAATGGTATCACTATGTATGACATCTCTAGACCAATAGGACATTGACAATTTCAATTCCATGCAATGCTTATATGGAAAATACACGATGCCCCTAGGCTAACTCATTTTTGCAGTATGTTATATTTTTAAGATCACATATTTTTGGTCTATTATGATGCTTACACATTACTATCAAATACTTAAGTTGCACATGGTAATTGTACATGATCTTTTAGGTCTTCAGAAAAAGGAAAAATTTGCATGTCTAGTTTTTGGTCCGAAGATGAAATGTCGTCATTTGAGAAGTTTAGGAAAGTAGGTGTTTGATGAGTTTAGACACTTTCTCCACAATAATTATAGGTATCAAATTGCCAAAAAACATCTTTTCAATGGGAAAGAAGAGACATCATCAAGGCCATGAAGAATGACACCTCATTTATGGAAGTTGGAATACTATCAACTAAATCATCGAGGTAATGTCCAATTTTTATCCAAAGTTTACAATTTGAATTTTGATATTGTCTTATATTTATTAATGCTATAATTGATGCTCATGAAGGTCGTCAAGGCATCAATGACCAGCTTTCTAGAGGAATGAATAGTTATCCTACTCAACTTAGTAGGTTACCATACAACAAGGATCTCTCAATTGCACATTTGTTTGATGCTATGCATATTGGAAAGAATTTAAGAGAGACACTATGGAAAATTTTGGATGGAAGGCATGATAGAGAATAAATTGCTAAAATTTGTACTGACATTCATGAATCTAATCATGCACTAAAAGTTTTCATTGAATCAAATAGCAATGGAGACCACATAAATACAAGTGCCCTTCCTTGGTTATTAATGGAGCAACAAAGTGATCCATTAAATGAAGTCTTTAAAAAAATAAAATTTCCAATAGGATTTTCTACAAATATAAGTACTCTTCTATCAAAGAAATATGATTTTCAGCTAGGGTTGAAAACACATGATTGGCATCCCTTCCTCAAGTTAAGTCATGTTTTCTATTTAGAGTGTATTTTGAAGATTGAATTTAGTACCAATTTCATTATTTAATAATATACTGAAATGATCATTTTTTAATGATTGTAGTTCGTCCTACCTCTATCCCTTCCACACCAGTTTAACAACAGTATTATACACGCTATATATGATCTTGGACAACACATGCGGTTAGAAGTGTTTTTTCTTAGATTTGTAGCTTTTTATCTACAAATCTATTATATAATTTTATTTGAAATTTCCTTTATGTGTTTTTGTGTGTTGAATCTCTTTTAGGTGGTTATCATCTAAAGAAATTGATAAAAAAGATATAAAATATTGGAAGAGAAAAATTCCACAACTTATGTGTGAAATGTAAAAGTGTTTACCTCCAACATTTTTCAATGCTCAAGAACGCAAACTCATACATCAATTTGAGGAGATTGAATTGTGTAGACCTGTACAAGATAGATCAATGTGGATGGTTGAGAGGCACTTGAAATTTATGAAGGGATTGGTTTCACAAAGAGCACGTCCTAAGGGTTCTATGATAGAGGGATATATGATATACTAGACGATGGTGTATATTAGTGAATATCTTCGAAAGTTTGTAGTAGGTATCCATGTAGATCGCATTTGGGATCCCAAATTTAATGACAAATTCAAAGGGGAGTACCTGATGGGGAAAGGTAGATTGAGGAGGGTGAGAGGTAATTATAACTTTTTTTTTTTGTAATTTAACAATTCTTATCCATCATCAATATATATAAGTTGTTTCTAACTAGTGTAATTGTCTTCTTTATAGTTGGTCATGAGTCAGATGCACTACACTACACATAAGATTACTAATCATGAGAAATAAGTTTAATATCAACTCAAGGATCAATGAGAATATTCTTGACATGTTTGAATAATTGTAGGTCAAACACCACAAAGCTATGTACAACCATGGCTATAAATTCTGCACAAAAAAGTTAGATGAAACGAAGAAAACATGTGATTCTAGGATAAGTGTTGTCTTTGTGGTCACCAATATTTCATCTAGAACTAACATACATCCTCAACAATCTAAAAATTAATACTATGGAATTTTGGATTATATACTTGAGTGAAACTTTAATTCATTCAAAATAGTTCTATTTGTCATCAAGTGGTTCAAGTTATGACTGAATCAAAATGATCCTGATAGGACTGTTATTGAACACGATAGTGGATTTACTATGATTAATACAAGGTCATTTGAGCCAATCAAAGATGAGCCTTATCTTCTTCTAAGCCAATTCAAGCAACTGTTTTACTTTGGTGTTCCACACAAACTAGGTTGGTCATTTTTTGTTAGACATGACCCAAGAGGAAGGTCGGTAAAGTATAATGTGATTGAAGAAGAAGATATTGAAGCAGCACAAGAGGAAGTAAATGATTATCAGGAATGACAGTTACCCAGTGATGAAGAAGAAAAAGATGGTGATGATTTTTGTCATGCTAACAATAATGGTGATAATGATGATGATGTTGATGATGATCGTGATCATGGTGATGAAGATGGTGATGGTCATGGCGATGATGGTCATGATGATGATAGTGATCAAGAGGATGATGATGGTGATGAAGGTGGTGGTGGTGATGACGATGATCAAAGTGACAAGTATGATGATGGTGATAATGATGATGATGATGATGATGACATGAATGAATATCATGATGATCAATGAAATGTCCAGGTAGGATCAATGTCAACTATGATGGGGTATTGTATGACCAAATTTTTTTTTCCAAACCATATGTGCACATATAAACATTAAGTAGAACATGTCAATAAGTTGAAGTGTGGTTCCAAAATAGAAGGGCAAGGTAATAGTCACCCTGACCCACATTCCTTTTTCCATGCTACCAATTGATTTAATGCCAATTTCAATAGTTATCTATGGATGAATTGTGGGCTATAATGAATGATCTAAAATGTTAATATAAACATTTTTTGATTAATGTTTCTAAATCTATTTCATGACTCATTATGTTGATCTAATAATTAGGAAAAGAGAGAAAATATATAATAGAGTATGAACTGAAATGTTGACTAAAGAGAAACTTTGTTACATAATAAAATTCAAAATCATTATTAAAAATATTTCTTGAATTTTGCAGAAGCAAGCTCAAACAAACTAAAATGGATTGAAAATTCCTAAGGAAATGCTATGAGTCATTAATAGAAGAAAAAAAAAGATTGCAGGAAGAGTTGGCACAACTGAGATCTGCAAGACTTGTATCACCTTCATCTCTATCTCCATTATACCTTCCAATGCAAGCAACAACTCTAACAATGTGTCCTTCTTGTCAAAGAGTTCTAAACTCTGATAATGCAAGGCCTTTCACTCCTCTTCAAAATCCACCCTACTATACTTCTTACACACATCCCTCACTAGCATGTTTATATAAATTCAGTCAATGATTTTTCTCAATTTTCTCTGTGTTGAATTATCTCTTTATGCTTTCTTTCTTTATTCTGATGCTAAATCACAAAATGTTATCTAAAACATTCATGAAAAATAGTCATATATTAGTTTTCAAAAATAACATTAATTGTGTCTACATAATTTGATCATTATTATTATTTGTTGATTATTTATTTTAATGATGTCAGAGGGCAGATAATATAATAGATGATTATAATTAGGAGAGCACATGATGTTGGTCGGGTTTGTCGTGGGTTGGAAGTAAAGTGCACATATAAACAACTAAATTTTTAAGAAAAATGATATACATATATAATCTAATTTATTAATAATATTTTTTTTGGTAAGTCTATTACTTTAATTTCACTGCTGATTTCTAAGACTTATTAATTTTTTTCATAGGGCAATATGGATGCACCATCTCAGACACCTTCAATAGAGGTAAACATTAATTATTGTAACTTTTAATTGTTAATATAGAAACAAATTTCATATTATTATATTCTTTTCTTTATGGATTTCGAGTTATTTTGATGAAATTATATGAATATTTGATGTCACAAATGATAGGAAAAAGCTACAATGATCGCTAATAAAATGCCATCTAAAATACAAGCATCATATCTACATGACATTATGCTTCGTATTGACCCTATATTCATCACCCAACAAGTTATGCAAAGATACACTGATGAACTTGTTAACATTATCATCAAGGGTGACAAAAGTGAGGAGAAAGAGGCACTGAGAATAGAATTGGACTGTAGAATCCAATCTTTGGAGGTAAGTAGTAATTCGACTAAAGTAGTAATAGAAGTTCCATAGATATTAATATTTTATAGTATCTTATGGATCATGATCTCTAATTTTATGTGTTCTTGTATAGACATATGTGCCAGTTGCAACATCAGATGGTGAACATGGTCAGGGTTGTTGAGCACAACCTTCGTGTAAGTAACACTTTGTTTATTTTGATCAACATTATAAAACTTAACCTTTTTTTTTTGTGGATGTTTCTCACTAGTATCACATTTGATCTTTATCCATTGCAAATTTCTTTGCTAACAATATTCTATTCTTTAGCTCATGATGAAGTGTGGACTCCTCCTTCGGTTGGCATTCCAATATTACTTGCTACATTTTCGGCAACAAGGACCATGCAAACATCATCGTGTATGCCCACTAGAACTGGTAAAACCTTGTTTTGCTATTTTGTAATGTACTATATTTTGTAATGTTTTTCTACAAAGTTGATGAACAATGAAGTAGAATATCAATGCTTAAATGATGTATACCGAAGCTTGCATACACACAGCATACATACATGCATACATACATACATACATACATACATACATACATACATACATACATAAATTCATACATACATTCATACATACATACATATATATATACCCACACATAGAGAGACATGGACATAGGCAGGGAGGTAGACCAACAGAGAGTAGTACTAAAATTTTCATTTAATTGTCATGATGTTTCAAGTGACAGAATAATAGAGAGTAGTACTACTTAAGCTAATCCATTTCCTAGAGTAGTTCGTGTGATTAGTACTGGTTCGTATGAAGGGGAATTTTTGCCAAATAAGAAAACTATGTTTCCATTAAAAGAACGCAAGCTTCTTTGAACATCTTTTTCATATCACATTGAGACTATTTGAACCCACCATACATAAAAGGTACGTAGTTTCATATCATTGCTACATATTTTTTCTTTTCTTCTATTTATTCTAATATATTAAAGTTATTGATCTAACAATCTATTTGTTTTTAAAAAGGTGGAATTCACAAGCTATGGAATTAAAAAATCAGTTGATTGCATCTATTGACGAGAAATTTGGGAAAAACATTTTTGACACTAGCCTACTTCTCAAAAGAGTAGCAAAGCATATAAAGAACATGAGCGATCAATATAGAAGGGCTCTTATGGATAACCCAAACTACGACTGTCCTCCTATGATCCCACTGATGAACTGGAATGAAATAGTAGAAGATGCAAAGGAGAAAACACTATGTGAAGATAGAGATAATGAAGCAGCACAGGGAAAAAAGAGGTATGTCATTATAGTATTAAGTACATTGTAATCATGCACTAATTATTTATATTTGTAAATATATAATCTAAGATGTTTGAAATTGTTCATAGATTGCAGGACACATCCATGGCTACAAAAGCGAGAGTAGAAAAGGTTGGCCAACACAAACTTGGCTTTGGTGGCTATATGAATCTCCAGTCTCGACTTGTAATAAGAGCAATGAAATTTAATTTTTTTTAAAATATAATGTTGCAAATAGTTTTTTTTAATGAAACCATACATAGAAAACTGATGTTATCAAGAAAAAAACATAGGGCATAGATTTCAATGTGGAGGTCACAGATGAAGATAGAAAAATTGCCTTGAAGGAAGGCTATAAAGTTGTGGTTGCATGCCTACGCAAAGAATCTATAAGCCTTGACCAAAAATCTAGTGAACCAAATGATATCTCATAGGTAAATTGGTTAGATGAAAAGTAAATGAAATTAAATAGTTGAGAAGATTTTTTTGGTATTAGTTTTAAACATAAATTGACTACATAACAATGAGCATAACATTTTACTACAGCCTTCATATCCTACCACAAAACCTGCTTGTGATGAAGGCCATGATGTGCATTATAGTGTTGGAGGTATTAGTTTTCTATTGGAAATTAATTATGTAATTATGGATACAATTTAACATCTTCAATTGAAATTTGACGTGTATCCTTTTTTTGAATATTTCAGAGCATGTTGAACATCATGTTGAAGGAGTGAACCATGTTCCAAGTGTTCAACATTTTGACACGATGGCCAATCAAAATGTTAATGTACATGATGTGGCATTGTCAAGTAAGAAAAATACATTTAATGTTGTACTCGTACTTAATTACAAACTTGTAACGGTTAGGAAAAGAAAAAAATTATGCCAATTTATCCTATTCACTTGTTCTTCCAACAGAGCCCCCTTTAGTGCAGGAACCTCCTTCTTCTCCAAAGAGAAGGAGCCATCATAATTTGACATTACATGTGCTAGAAGAGAAGGAGAATGATGTGGATATGGATTTATTAAGAGAGCTCTCAAGAACAAAAAAAAGAAATGATGTTTTAAAAATCTTCTTTGATAAACCTTGTTGGATAATGAGAGAACTTTGTTTTATGTAATTGTGTATGAATGATGTGTATTAATGCAGATTTTTATTTTATGTTAATGAATATTGTTATGTGTTAATGAAGTTTTGATTAGTATTGTGTATTAATGAATTTTATATCATATTAATGAATGTTATGTGATTGTATTGATTGAATGTTATAGTTCATAAAGGGATGAATGAATGAATGAAGTATGTAATCAGATGATAGGGGGAGGGGGGTGAGGCCAGATGAGCTTCCACCTTCACGAGGTTGGCCTTGTTAAGTAGAGAATATTATAATATTCTTGAAACCAAGTGAAGCTCAAACTAACATAAAATGGACACTTTGCATGTCGTAGGTCTAAAATGATCCACAACTACTATTGCCCATAACATACAATGCAAATGTGATATGGGATTTATGTGTGGCTACCTACAATGTTTGATATTTGATCATTTTTTCCCTTTATATATTTACCCTTTTTTTTTTCCTCAACAATAGTTGTCAATAATGATATTCTGAACTAGGCATTAGGTGACTTAAATGACCATTATGGGTAAATTCAAATTTTGTAATGATTAAAACCTACATCATTTGTGGTATACATTGGTTTGTAAAAGGATAAGCATGAATTTGTGACATCATTTGTGGTATACATTGGTTTGTAAAAGGATATGTGTGAATTTGTGACATGCAATTCAAAGAGGTTTGGACTAGGTTTAGACACTTGGAGAATGTTGAGGGATATTTATGACATTTTGCAGTAGGGCTTGGCAGATGGGGAAAAGAGTGACCAAGGTTATTATGAGCAATTTTGGCCTTTGTGTGAAGTTACTGGTATCCTTAATTGGTAGTTTCAAGCCTTGCTTTGGTTCCATAACTGACAACACTCTTGTCAAGAGAAGTGGGCTATAGTGCAGAAAGAAGCCATTTATTTGTTATAAAGGAAACAACCCATAGCAATGTGTTATATAGATGGGATGCTCAAATTCTTTGTTATGTGTTTGTCTTGGTAGAAATAGAACTTTTCTTCATTTTATTGCTTCTCTTTGTAGTGAAGTTTAGAGTTGCTGAAAACCTTGACATCTCAAGGTTACATAGGTTATAGTGCTATTTTAGAATAATGATGGAGTGCATGAAACAACTTGCTTTGAATTGCTCAACTAGGCTTGACTTCTGTAGTCTCTTTTTATTGTGTTTCTTTGGTCTACGTCAATCTAGTTTGTTTGATATGAGCTTATGCTTTCTTGGTCTGTGTTGTATGCCCAATATAAATATTTTTTATGGGAAGTGTTTATCTGTTATATGTTACTGATTGTCTTTTATTTGTGATGCTTTGTTCTCTTACTAGCCTTTTCAAAATTTTCATTTTATAATTAAATCATGATAACATGATAAAAATTCATATAAACTTTTTTTGTTGCTTGAACTATGTTGTTGTGGGTTTTTGTGAACGTGACTTTTTATTTTGGGGTTTATTCAATTTTTTTGACATTTGATAAAATTTGGGTTTCTATTCTCAATTCAATAATTTTGATTGGAGGAATTTTATTTGGTATTGTTCAATGTGGTGTGTTACTACCCTAGATGTGCTTAGTTGTGAATGCAACAGAAGTTCTGGATGAGGATTACGGTTTTTGTTCTTGCTGAGTTGTCCATAATTTTTTGAAATCATTTTTTAAACTAATTTTTGTTCATAAGTTTTGATTGGATTCTTACTTAGTAGATCATGTTTTTCATTGTCATTCTTTCGATGATTTTTTCCAAACTTGAACTAACCAGTCTTGGGATCCATTTTCCACTAAACCTATATCCAACCCTAGAGCATTATTACCTCCATGGTTGAGTATAGTAATAGAGTGCATTGGAGTTCTAAAACTACTAGACAACAAAATGCCCAATATCTTAGTGGAAAAAGCCTATAACCTAAGGATTAGCTAAGTCGTAGTCACAACTATATGAATTCACAACTTCGAACCAACTTCAACGAAATCAAAGATGTTTTCCTATTCTTTAGGTCCTGCTAAACCAAGGTGGGTATACCTAAGGATACCTAATCAGGATACTGCTATATGAAACTTATCTTAGTTTCATTATGATTCTCATATTCCATTCCTATTGTACTTGCAAGTTTATCCATTAATTGATATTTCATATTTAATACATATCCTCTTTTAAGTAGATTTTGGTCACAATTCTCCTTAGATCTATAGTAATTCTTGGCAATAGCAGCTACTTATAACTCATAAAGAAAATGTAGATGAGTGATTGACCAGCAATGTAATCTTTAATGAAAATGACTTTGATTTTTTAAATAATTTGGCATGTATAATTTACAATCTACTTCTTCAAAGAACATCTGACTTCCAAAACTAGTGGCTTATCCATTGCGAAAAACTTCAAACTATTGGTAGGAGATCTAATACAAACCACTTGTGAATGTATTTATCAATAATAATCACTTCTTTCCCTTCTTATAAGATCCCTTTCATGAACTTATGAATTTTACTAATAAGTTGAAGCATTTACATAATTCATTGAATTAAAAGAAACAATATATTCAACATACTATCCATCCGGATTGCATTCACCCACTCAAAACTTGTTCAAATGACTTCAAAACAAATAAACTCATAAATTGGAGACAAAAAGTAGTGACACATAATATTTTGCAAATACCCTTTGTTATTATCCTTCCAAAATGACTAATACAAGGACCAATAGACTTCAAAGAAAACACAGAATATGTAACTGATTCTTTTAATTCTATACATCAAAAAACCATTGAAGGATGTAAACCAAAAATAGCTACACGAACACAAGACCATCTGTATTATTTCTTGACACTCCAAAAATTATCAGAATTTGGACCATCACAATGCCTTGAAAACTCATTTATATAACATGAGTTGAAACAAGCAAAGGGCAATTGTGACTGACAGGTGTCCTTTGCCTAAAAATAAACAACCTATCACAAAAAGAAAAAACTATTTGAATAACATAAAAGACCTTGACATGGAGAAGCTAATTTTGGTGGGTCCCCTTCTATTTTTAAGACAAGAGCATGTACATGATTCTTGGTTTACTCCAAATCATCAGAGTAAGTGGCCTTGAAATTTTTTAGAGATGAATCATCTTTAGTTGCCCGCATGCTTACTCGAAGTTGTGGATCTTCCTTATCTTTTTCATCAACTGTGAGGGTGACAGCTACCTTGGTACTATCTTCTTTTCTGTCACCTCTTGTATCTTGCTCCAAATGCATGATTTTATCTTTCAACTCAACAAAAATAGTATCATCTGGCCAATCAAAAGTCAAAACTTCCTTATGCACGGCTATCAAGAAATTTTCCATTACCTCCAAATCAACAAGATCTTTTCTAATATCATTGTAGAAGATTTGTACCTTTGCTAGCTCTTCATTTTTTATTGCCACAACAAATACCCTTTTTCATTAATAATTATGTTTAACCTCCCACATAAAATGTCATCCAATTCCTTTTTCCATTCCTCCTTTTCCTTTATTCTATGAATACTTTTTAGAGTACATGGGAATAAATTAAATTTTCTAGTCAAATACTTAGAGAAACAAATTGTTAACCTTCTAAGAAAGGAGTCTTGCTTGTCATCAAAATCTTGTAATTTATTTAACAAATCAAAAACCTTTTCTACCTGATGACAAGTCAAGCTTATGATAGAAATATACATTAAAGTGATGTCATTGCTCCTTTCTCTCCATTTTTGTACCAAGGGTTTGAATACAACCTCTTTTCTTTTCATCTCATCCCTGGCAGTTGCTATCCTTTCTAACAAATCAGAAAAGGATGACCATTCCACCCTATCCACCACGTACATGACACCATGTCTCAACTTTTCTTCGTATACATTATGTAACCCTACATGTAGTGCATATACTTTACTCTTTTCTTCTTCAAAATCCTCTACATTGTAAAACTGGGGTCTTTAAGGGGTGTCTGGTATATCAACAATTGTTGTTGACTTAAAAGGTTCTATGGATGGCCTTAGGGGATATGCAATTCTAGGCTTGGAGTTTCCTTTTAACATTTTTTTTTTCCAATTCTTTCCTTCTTTTAACCTCTTGATTGTATGCTTCTACAACCGTCTCATACTTACTCTGTAATTCAAGCATTTTATGTTCCTCTTTTTCTACAGTTGCCAAAGTAAATTTAGAATGATCCACACCCATACGTGCTACCTATACATGTGAGGTAACATCAACTCTTATTACAATTTTGTTTCCTTGTAATCCAGATTCATCTGGCTATTTCATAGCTGTAGACCCTCTCCTTAAAGACCAACTAACTAATGCAGCCTGATCCTGAATAAAGGCAGTACCTTGGAAGTTTTCTTTGTCTTGATCCTGGAGATTTAATCTATTGGAAATAGAATTAAAGAATAAAGCATCAGAAGTATCCCAATTGGGAAACAACAAGATATTTGATGCTTTCACCATCTGCCTTCCCTCTTTAGGGCTCATATTCTAGAATTCTTTTTTCATTTCTTCTTTTACATGGCCTTGGATAGAAGCTCCATCAATCTCTGGATGCTTTGCTTTCAATTTTGTGCATCTTTTCTCAAAAAATTTCATGTTCACTGTCTAGTAAAACTGATGGAAAGCTCTAGATTTTACAAAATTATCATCAGAAAGAAATTGATGACTTACCTGCTCTAGTACAAGGTCCAATTCCTTGCCCCTATAGTCAAATTCAAACTGGGTGGGGAAGCCTCTTGAAGGATACTCTCATCAATTTCTACTTGGGTAATAAAAATAACTCATTCTGACCCTATCTACTCCACCTATTCACCAGTGAGTTGTTCTTCTCTGATCCTCAAAGGGGATTGGGCAGGTGAATACTCTTGGTCATCTGGCCCCTCTTCTCTTATGTATTTTCTTCTCTTTAGGGATGGCTCAAGAGGCCTTTCTTCTAGGATTTCACTAGTGGATTCCACTATCTGCTTCCCCTTATCTACATGAACCTTTTTATTTTGAATTACAGTGTATCTCAGTCTCTTTTGAACAATTATTTCACCAACTCCTACTTTTGGATTAAAAGCCAGCTTTCTCATAATCTCTTTGGCCTTGTCTAGGAATGAATCAATAAAAAATTTCTTCTTTTCATTCATGGCTTCCATTATTTCAGGGAAAGTATTCATGACCTTATTTATCTTATCAGCCTCTATACCAATATTATCTAGAGGATTATATTTCTAATCAAAACAATGAATAAATTCTAAAACTCGGGAGTAGACTCTCCATTTTTCCTTTTTGGTCTCTTGCTCCTACAAGGAGAATTCATTCCTTATAATGTCCTCTGGATAGTATGAGTCATGCTTAATACTTCCCAATTTGATCTTGTATCTTAAGGTTTGATTGTAAAAACCTTCAGTATCACAAAAATGGTAATGAGAGATAGCCATTTTTTACTGATCTAAAAACTTATATAGAAAGAGCCATCCCCCTTTTGTAATCACAAACTGATGAGCAACTGTGCATGTAGGAAATATTGACCCTAGTGATCTCTTCAATAAGTAAGACTCCTCCAAGCCTCCTAGCTGCCACAAAATCTCAACCACTCCAACTTTCAGAGGTACTTGATAGCGCAACACATGAGGTGTACCCTTGTAACCATAAATTTGAAATATAGTGGAAACAAGGTAAGGAATGATATCTCCCCAATTATGTGATACTTCTAAATTATGGGGATTATCCATGGGCTTGATGAGATTCATCAATGCCCTCGGGATCCTAGGATTTTCAATTGAAATGAGGCACCTTAATCTGGATGCAAAATATCTATCAAACCTGACATAACTAGCATTTTCGAGATCCCAAGTCATATTTGCACTTCATAACTGGACTGGCAACACTTCCCCATTCTCTTCTCTATTCAATTCCATCTCTATACCAAAATTGGTCACCCCTTTGAACAAGAACATATGCATCAATAAAGAGTAATGCCCAAAGGTTTTATCCACCTTCCCTTTTGCAATTCCCACCATACTATCATGAATTTCTTTAGCCAAAAAGGAAGCAAAATAAAAAATAACATCTACACCAAAAGAAGCAATTTGAATCGTCATATACATGAGGCCAATGGGCATGAAATGCTACTCATCTTCACTAAGAACATGGCACTGAGTCATGTATATTTCTACAGCCTAGGATGTGAAAAGATTCCTCTTAAAAGGTTCCCTACAAGCTGCAGTGATTACTGGAAAAGCTCCTATTGTGCCAATATGTGCCCTCAATGCACCCTTCTTAGTTTCATCCTTCTTTGCTTTGTACTCATTTTCCAATTCCAGTAAAATAATGGGCACATGGTAGTCTAAAAAGGGTTCTAATTTGAAAACCTCCCTAATCTCCTCTAAACTAATTGAGATTAGAAGCATTCCATCAGTTCTTCTTACTACCTGAATAGCTCGGTCATATTTATTAGTAATGGCTTCAAGCAAATCATAATCCATGAAAATAATTGGAACTAACAGTTTCCCCAAATAAAAATTCCAAACATTAGCATGTGGGGCAAACAAATTCTTCTTTGAAAACCATTTTTTAAACAAAACAAGACTAGTTTGTGTAGTAGTTGCATCCCTAACGCAATTTCCTTTATCATAGAGGCCATTTGAAATCCTTAACCTAGGCTCAGTAGTGGATTGTGAGAGTAACTCTAGCAAGTCATCATGAACATTCCTATCCATATAATTAACTTGCCCAGAAAATGCTTTCTTAGGAAGCATTTGGACTGTAATGAAAGAACTAGAATGCTACAGAGGTTATAATATGAGTACTCACTTGATGGCCAACATTGTTCTTCTCTGAATCTCTCTAACTGCTCTTCAAAGAACTGAGGAATTGTTTCATCTCTTTATCAGGCTCAATACAATCAACAAGATGTTGTGCTCTAAGGATGTGAAAAACTTTGTTTGATGAGACTGGCAACGATAAAATCTCCTGGATTATACTCTATTTTCTCTGACATGCAAAGCCTTAATTCATCATAAATGCACCAAATTGCACAAAAAAGAAGCATGATACTTTCTTTTAAATTTGTGCTGTCAATTTCCAAAAAATCCTATGAGCACGAAAAGAGAACTGGGCTAACTCACATTTCTTCTTAACACGCTGGCGGTCAACCCAATAAAATAATTCCACCTAAAACTTTCCTCTAAAATTTCCCGTTGATAATTGGGGACGTGTGTCATCACCTTGCTACCTCACTATACATATCCTTCGAGCACCTTTCGTTAGTGAGTTAGCGATAACCATTGATTTTGATCTGATCTTGCGGCAAACATTTGATATAGCATGTTAGAAAACAATGGTGGGTCCTTCACTCGCTACCTTGCTATGCAAAACCTTCAGACATTTTTCCATAGCCAGTTAGCAATAACCCTTGATTCGAGTTGAGTTGATGACTCAGAATCATTTACCTGTTTTATCCAGGTGGAGTGGGTCCAAAGTATCACTGTCACTGAGTTGTCTTACATGTTGGCGTATATACTTAATATCAAATGTCATCACCTCTCCTAGACCTCGCTATTTTTGTCATTTTCAGGTGAGTCGCTACCTTGCTACCGGGAAAATATTGACTTCTCGGCTAGCGAGATAGCGAGCTCTAGTGGAATCAAGAACTTTTAGCTTACAAGTGCTGAATAGGATGCCACCGTGGCATTAACCTACACAACTTCCTTATGAAAAATCACTTCCTTAGGGCCCACTTTAGTTAAAGCTTCCAACCTATGACAACTTTTTGACTAGTCACTACCTGGCTACCAGGAGAAACAACTACTTCTCGGCTAGCGAGATAGTGACATTCTGGGAAAGTCAAGATTTTGCACTAGAGAATAGGACACATTTATTCCTAATTAAAATTGGCATCAAAGAGGATGGTCATGCGTACTCAGAACCATCTTTTGATATATAAGTGATCATTATTTAGTTGATATATAAGGTTTATAGAACTATTATTGTACTTGAATAGAACATATTTGCACCAGGCTAGACTATCCATCCATGCCATGATGTGACTTCTCTACCGATAACTGATAGTACTTTTGATGTCTAATCAACTGTGTATTAATTTTGTATTTGTAAGAATATATATTAGCATTAAGTTGCATAATTGTATAATGTTTATTGTTTTAAATTAATCTAAATGAATATTTTTTAATTTTTATGTTAACTAATTTTAAAGTTATTTTTTTAAATAAAAAATAAATTATCATTTTATTTTATTTGTTGATATCTCTTTTAAACATATATATATATATCATAATGCAAAATATCATAATGGGTATCATCTCAAGTAGTCCAACCCAGATGGCCTTCCATCTAGACGATGTTCTTTCGTTCATGAGGATCTCATCCTCAATAGAATTAAGCTTCTATCTGATTTCTTCATTCAGTCCTCCTCCATTGCTAACCATGTTTCAACTCATAAACAAAAAAAGGTGATAATATTAATCTATGAATACACTATTATTTTTTAATTCTATTTCAATATAGTTAATTACACTTTATATATATATATATATATATATATATATATATATATATATATATATATATATATATATATATGAAACTTATTAAAATATTTTATAATATTTATTTTATGTCATCTAATAAATAATTTTAAAAATTTAACTGTAAACTTAAACATTAATTTAGTTGGCCTTTTTTTTATATATTTTAATTATTTTATGAGACAATTTTAAAGATTGAAATTTCAAACTTTAATATAGCTATCTAGAAAAATTTTAAAGATAAAGATTTAACACGATAAAAAATTAAACTTCAAAAATTAAATTAATTTGTTTTATGTTATCTAAAGAAATAATTTTAAAGTTCAAAATTTTATTAAATCAATAATAAAAAATAAATTCAGTATTTTATTTTATATTTACACTTTATTTGAAATATATATATATATATATATATATATATATATATATATATATATATATATATATATATATATATATATATATATATATATATATATATATATATATATATATATATATATATATATATATATATATATATATATATAATAATTATTATTTCAATATCAAAATATTGAAAATTACCTTTTTTAGCATTTATATATTTTGATATATTTTTAAAACTAAGACTCCAATAAAATTAGACACACACACACACACACACACATATCTATGTGTGTGTGTGTGTGTGTGTGTGTGTGTGTGTGTGTAATTTTTTAATATGTAATTTTAGTTAGGGTAAGGCTTAGAATTAGAGTTAGAGTTAATGTTAGGATTAGGGTTATAATTAGGGTTACAAATATAGTTAAGGTTAGAATTAGAGTTAGGGTTAGGTGAAGGTAAGCGCAAGGTTAAGAACAAGGGTTTAGGTTACAAATATAGTTAGGGTTAGGATTAAAATTATAGTTAGGGTTTGAGTTAGAGGTAGAGTTAGAATTGGAGCTCAAATAAGGGCTAGAGTTAGTGTTCAAATTAGGGTTAGAGAAAGGGGTAGAAAAAGGGTTAGTTTTAGGGTGATGGTTAAGGTTAGGTTTATATTTAGAGTTAGGGTTGTATATAGAGTTACATCAGTGTTAAGGTTAAGGTAAGTGTTTGAGTCAAAGTTAAGGTTAGGGTTAGGGCTAGGGTTAGAGCTATGGTTAGACTTATCTCTCCTCTCTCCACTTTCATTTCTCTCCCACCCATCATCTCTCTCCACTTCTATTTTTCTCCTATCCACCATCTCTCTCTCCCTCCCTCCCACCCTCCCTCTCTACCCTCCAACCCCCATATTCTCTCTCTCTCTCTCTCTCTCTCTCTCTCTCTCTCTCTCTCTCTCTCTCTCTCTCTCTCTCTCCAACCCACTAATTCTCTACTTATATATCATGTCTCTCGACTTCTATTTTCTAGTTATCTCTCATATCTCTCCACTTCTATTTTTATCCTACCCACCATCTCTCTCTCTCTCTCTCTCTCTCTCTCTCTCTCTCTCTCTCTCTCTCTCTCTCTCTCTCTCTCTCTCTCTCCCTCCCCCTTACAAATGACCCATCCCTCTATCTTAGCCTCTCTCTTTGAACCCTCCTACGCCCTAATTCTTTACTTATGTGTCCTCTCTCTCTCTCTCTCTCTCTCTCTCTCTCTCGTCCCGCGCCCCCCCCCCCCCCCAACCCACTAATTCTCTACTTATATATCATGTCTCTCGACTTCTATTTTCTAGTTATCTCTCATATCTCTCCACTTCTATTTTTATCCTACCCACCATCTCTCTCTCTCTCTCTCTCTCTCTCTCTCTCTCTCTCTCTCTCTCTCTCTCTCTCTCTCTCTCTCTCTCCCTCCCCCTTACAAATGACCCATCCCTCTATCTTAGCCTCTCTCTTTGAACCCTCCTACGCCCTAATTCTTTACTTATGTGTCCTCTCTCTCTCTCGTCCCGCGCCCCCCCCCCCCCCCCCCCCCCCCCCCCCCCCCCCCCCCCCCCCCCATCCCTCTACCCCTGCCTCTCTCTCTGAACCCTCCTACACCCTATTTCTTTACTTATGTCTCCTCTCTCTCCACTTCTATTGCCCCCCCTCCCCTCCTTAACATTGTATAAAATATATAATCATTTTCAATTTGATGAATGTAGTTGTAGGTGGATGGATTCTCATAATGCATGTTTTCTACCTTTAAATTTTAAGCAGTAATATATTACACTAATAGAAGAATATTGTTTTTTAGATTATATGTCAATGGCAGAAGTTATTGTCGCTATCAGTAGTGATAGTCTATCGCTGCCTGCCACGTGGAGGGTTAACCATCGCAGTTGCCTTTAAATTATATACTGTATTTTTTTTTTCTAAATTTCTTATATTGTTTTTTGTTTTTTATTTTGTTTTATTTTTTAATTTATTTATTTATTTATTTATTTTTTTAAAAATTTATTTATTTATAAAAATTTTAAATGAAGTAATAGTCTTCAATATAGGTTAAACTTTAAATTAATTAATTTATAAAAGTTTTATTCCCATTGAATCTTTTATATATAAAAAATATCCAGCTAAAATTCTATATTACATATTTTTATGAATAATATTATAATAATATCATTGAAGTATATACATTATTTTATAACAATTACTTTTATGTAGTATTTATAACAATTAAGAACATATTTTTTTAAATCTATTTCTAATTTTGATTTATTATTTTGAATTTTTTTTTAAAATTTGGGGTCTTATTATTTCAACTTTTTCATGTTGGTATAGTCATTTGCCACCCTAATATTTCGGGGCCTATTATTTCAGGACAACCATATGCCACCCTATTATTTTGGGGCCTATTATTTCAGGATGGCTATGTGTCACACTATTATTTTGGGATGGCCATATGTCACCCTATTATTTAAGGAATATATTTTTTCAAACCCTATTATTTCGGGTTCTATTTGGCTTCTTGTCTTTTTTGCCAACTATTATTTCGGGAATGCTTTTTATTGTCTTTTATGTTGGCCACCATTTATTTTGGGAATGTTTTTTATGTAAAATAAAAGTTTGTAACTACTCCATTTTCTTTTTTATTGACAAGGAATCTTGGCATATTCTCGTGTTGGGCATTTGTGCTACCATTGTATAGAACGCCTCTTGGCATAATGAATGTGTTAGATAGAAGCAAATGTTCAATTATTTAATTTTTTTTAACAAGACCCAACATCGAAACAAGAAAATTTGAAAGATTTAATCAACACTTCAAAACAGATGAGAAGAGAACAGATTTTATACGCCAAGGCAAGACTTAAAAACAAGACCTAGGGTTTTACATGGATTTGACAAGTATTAAGGAAAAATGACCAAGACTCAAAACCCTAGGATCTTACCAAAGAACTCACAACTAATTTTTTTTCTTTAAGATGATCAAAGGAGAATTTATACATAAAAAATTAGACTAACAGACTGTAGATGGGGTAGATTTTGTCAATTATGTTTAATCAAACTACTAGAGATGTTCAAAATAGTAGAAGTTTGTTGATAAAGGTGTGAGAATTGAAATACTATGTTGAGCTCTAGTTATTTTATTTTATGTGTGTAACACTATTACAGTCAAATTATCTTTCTTCCCTTCTTCTTTTCTCCTTTCCTATTTTTACTTAGCTTACATATCTTTTGTGTTAACATTAGGATCCAAAGGACTGAACAAGGAACCAAGGCTTTGCCTTCGTCAAATATTATTATAAAGCATGTACTAAAAAGGAAATGAATAACATGTTGTCTTCAAAATTTAAGCTGGATGATAAAGTTATAATAGTTAAATGGGCATCCCATCAAAGGACTTCTTCAACTGAAGAGGTAAATAACTGGTATTTGTGTTGTCTAGTCACGGTTTAGCATGTGTTTAAATTATCATAAGCTTGTAGTAGATCTACACTATTGCTTATGTTCACATGACTATCTTGCACCATGTTGCAAGAATATTTTCTCTTGCCATAGTGTGTAGCCTTCAAAAAAATGCCACATTCCTTTGTTTTATTAATTCTACTTGATGCCTTAATACCTCCAGCACATAGAGTAGCCTTGGAAGGAATACATCTAAATTGGCTTCCTCCAAATTGGGGTGTACTTCCTACATGTTTTAGGATTCTTCTTTAGGATTCTCTCCTTCAGTAGATCAATGCCATACTCAGACTAGTGTCATTGCCTAGCATATTCAACTTGAAAATGTTTGTTTTAGTTGGAGCATTATTACACTTATTTTTGGTGATGTTAATATTCAGTTGTATTGTTTTGTCTAACAGGTATACCCAGACAAGGGATGTTCTCAAAATATTTGTAACAAATGAAAAGTTTTTTAGCAAAGACATTGCTTTAACAAGGAAATTTCCTTCTAAAGATGAGATCAATATAAAGGTTGCTAATTTTTCTCTGAAGGAAAAGAAAGAGGGTGCCTTGAGCATTTTCCAGTGCTCAAAAAATGTTGTTTTGGAGGTTGCTGATGCTGTTAGGAATGATACAGGATGATCTCAAATTGAAGATGATATGAAAAGAACAAAAGCTTTAGCAACATTGAGCAATCAAATGATTTGGACTGGATATGTAAATGGATTGCTTGTACAGTGGGATTGCCAAGGTAATCGTATTCAGGAATTCATGCATTCATCTATTGCTATTCAATGTTTGTGTGCTTTAGGAACAAGGATTTGGATTGGATATGTTGATGGGAGGGTTCATGTCATGGAACAAGATGGATGTCATGGAATGAGGAGCTTCTTGGTCAGGGTCTTGCATTGAATGATGAATTGGATCGTGTGCTAGGGAAACATGACTCCATTACTACAGGGTCTCCTGTTACATGAAAAAGAACATCAACTCATGTTGCTCCTCTTGTCAGTGTCAACCATGAGGTTAGCATACATTTTTTTCTTTTTAAATCCTAGTTGTATTAGAATGTCATGATAAAATATATTAGAGGATATTAATATACCAAATCATTTGCTATCCTTTATGCTATAAATTAGTATGAAGTCTCTTAATATGAATTAATCAATAGTTATACTTGAGAGAATGTTCATTGCAAAATAAGAGTTTTTAAACTTGATATTTTTAACATATACTTGATGTATGGATGCACCATTAAGTTCTCCATTATAAATGCTTTAGAAAAACTTCAAATGAACCTACTCTGCCTCTGCCTACAATTTCGTACTCTAGATTCTAAATCCTCAAAAACCACAATGTTCTTTTTAAACAACCCAGCAAAAATATTGAATCAGCAATACTTTATACTTCCTGTGAACTATACCAAGTATGTACACCTTAGATTTTCCAGATCAGTAGCCACTGAATAAGGATAGAGTACAGGAAATGACATTGTAATAATTATAGGGGAGACCTCAAGTAGGTGAAAGAAGGAGACTAACCTTATTTTGTCCTGAACCTATAGCTTCTAGGTTTGAGCATGTTTAAAGCTTATTTGAGAGTATTCACACAAAGAACACCTTTATCACCTTGCCTTTAACCAATATAACCTTTGTCCCCATTCATAAAGGCAAGGAGTCCTCCTCATTATGCCATCAAATTGGATGGCATCCACCCATTTGCCTATTCAACTATCACATAAGCACATAATGATATCATCTTCACTTGTGGTGATATGAAAACATTTAGTGTCCATACAAAGATATTGTTTGATCAGTACAATTATAAGTTTCTCTATCTTCTTTGTTCCTCTGTACAGTTCCATGAGACAACTTCCCCACTCAAAAAAGCCAACTCCCTTTATTTTCTCATGCAACGGCCTTGACATGACAAAAAACAAAACTAATGTCATGGACATATATACTCTCAACATTATACTAAAAAGATGAATGAAAGCTATGCTAGAAGAGGAAGTGCTCACTTTTACTACTTTTGGAAGAAAATGAAAGTAGAAGGGGAGACCTGTTCCAAGCCTCAATAGTTATTAAAAAGCAATAGTTAATTCCAATTGTAATGTGTTCACTTGGAAAATATAATGTCCCATTTCTACTATTCACAATATGATTTTGGCCTTAACCTATTTCCGCATGGTACTATAGACTAACCATGACACAGTTAATAACAGATAAACTAAATGATTATTATACACCATTATTCCTAGATCTTGGCAGAGCCAAACAAGAAAAGCAACTAAAATTTCATCTAAATTCATGATTTTCCTCAAGGAAAAAATTTACAAAGTTTTTGTTCTTGGTTGTTTACATAATTTAGAGTATATGTTCCTTTTGTGCTAAATGTTTTATTGCTTATCAATTTAGAAATTTTTTCGCATTGTGGTCTTGTGTTTGTTATTAATAGATTTGTCTTTATTCTATCTCCAAAGTATTTTTTGGGGTTAGTAGAGAGTATGAAATAAGTAATTTGCTTAAAACTATTGTTTGGATGTACTTGTAGACCAAATGGTGTCCAGCTCCTAGCTATGAGTATGGTGTTGACTTTGTAATTGGAAGTGGGTGCTATGATATCACTTGCAAATTTTCACACATCTTTTGCTATAATGTAAGTTATGTTATATTGTGCTTAGCAATAGTTCTTCTGGCAAGTGCTTTTGTTTTCCAACAAATTGTTCTTGATTTTAATATATTGAATTGAAACATAAATAGTTTAAAATTTTGACTAAAACCTCTTCAGTGCTCTGAGGAAGCACATCGTCCAGTTGATTGCGAGATAGTACATTAACTAAGATCACATGTCAATTAAGCCTCTATGGTTTCTTTTCATCTAGAGACAAATCTAATACTTTGTGAACATTATGTTATGGTAGAAGAAAATAGCAAGGACACTCTTGGCATAATCTACAAGGAGCCATGGGGACAATTCAAAGCAATATGCTTCTCCAAGTAAAAATAAAGAAGCTAGTAAAAGAGATGAAGCTTCTTTCCAAGGGGCCAAAACACCTTCCACTCTATGTGAATCACACAACTTCTCAACATCAAGGTCTTCCATGTACCAGTTAAATGAAACTGATCTCTCTAACCTTGTTGATATGGACTATGGTAAAGTTTATGATGGAATAGAGCAAATCTAGAGCACCACTATAACTTATAATATAGAGAGATGGTGATAGAAGTTAGTTGGAGGTCAGTTCTAACATTCCATCCATCCCTATTTGGGTACATGATGATAATTTTATTTGGTGGTTGTTCAGCAACATAATAGTTCTATTCACATTATATATCAAGTAAATAAATGGCTTGACATTACTTAAAATTTTCATGGTATCCATTTCTTTATATAATCAAAAGGTTTGAAATGTGGCAAAATGTTCACCATTAAATGGGGACAATCCCTATGGAAATTAACTGAACTTAGTTGAATTGTGAAATTTAATAAGTCATGTTATATGTGCACCCCATATGTTAAAAATATGAAAATAATTATTTTTATCATATGTTTTATCTTTTGGCGGGCCCTATCAGCCATGGACTATCTTCATACAATGTACATGAATTGTCTCAATCGTATAAATAATTATACATTCTTCATATTAGTTATTGTTAGTGTTTTTTAGGCATTCTATAAAACAGTTCACATGCCTTGCCTATGATATGACATTTTGCATGCATCCTGCACTCTCCCTCATTCGGCTGATGATGGATTACGTAGAGTGATTTGAAACCATAATGCTAAAAAACACACAATCAAATCCAAAATGAACTTGCACTACACATGGATTGTCGAAATCTGATATTGGTAAAATTGTATGCATGTCTACTAGGACAATCACAACTTAAACATATATTTGTCCTGGTAGACATGCATGCAAAATTAACAATATTAGATTTCCACAATCCATTTGTAGTGCAAGTTCATTTTGGATTTGATTGTGTGTCTTTTCTAGAATCATGGTTTCAAATCACTCTACGTAATCCATCATCAGTCGGATGAGAGAGTGTAGAATACATCCAAAATGTCATATCATAGGCAAGGCATGTGAACTGTTTTATAGAATGCCTGAAAAAAATTTACACCTAGCTGTTGGTGGAAATTTCTGCCTTCATTGGTTGAAATTTGCACCAATGCCTGGGTTTTTTCTACCTTCATTGGTGGAAATTTCCACCAATGCCTAAATTTTTTCCCACCTTCATTGGTCAAAATTTCCACCAATGCCTATATCCTTTTCTACCTTTGTTTGTCAAAATTTCCACCTTCATTGGTCAAAATTTCCACCAATGTCTAAATTTTTTTCTACCTTTGTTGGTTGAAATTTCCACCAATGCCTGATTATTTTTCTAGCTTTGTTAGTTGAAATTTCCACCAACGCTTAAACTTTTTCTACCTTTGTTGGTCAAAATTTTGACCAATTCTTTGTTGAACTCGTACAAATGCTCTAAAATGTTTTGAACCAATAGATTGGTCAAAATTTTGATCAAAAAATTAGAGACCAATGGGTTGGTCAATTTTGGTAAAAATTTGGTCAAAAATTGCATCGAAAATTTGACCAATAAAGGTCAAAAAATGATCCCAAATGTACTAGTGTCCCTAGCTAAGAGAGAGTGTTAATGATTGTGGGTTCCATTGGGTCCCAAATATTTGAATGTCCTATCGACCTTAAACATTTGATATCTATCCTATACTATTATTATCATGGAACATTTTTATAATTATTAACTGTGTGTGTGTGTGTGTGTGTGTACAAATATGCCTTATCATTCTATTGCACAAAATTAAAATAAAGATTCTATGATAATTTAAATGTAATTTGAAATTTAAAACCAAGTTTGCAAATTTACTATGTTTTTCTAAAAATAGAATTGTTTATTCAACTTTCAAACCCTAGCAAAATCAATTGCTACATTATTTTCATGATAAGGAAATGAGAAAAATGTTGATTTTTAATGTAGAAGACCCAAAACATAAAATATATACTTTTATAACTAAAATTCTTTAATAAAAAAAAATTATGTTTGAGGAGTCATCCTTGCCTATTGTAGAAATCATAAATAAACTAGCAAGTTTGCACCAGGAAAAGGTGCAAGGGGTATGTCGATAGGTCATAGAAGTGAAAGTAGCATTTGCCAAAATATAATATTTTGTAAGTGTTGCTTGTTCCATTTCAATTAATTCCAACACATTAGAAATGGTGTATATTTAAACTCATATATAAGAGGCACAAAAGGAAGAAAGTAGGAAGCAAAAGTTACTTTTTGACCAACAATGAATGGAAATTAACTTGAATCTTGCATAAAGAAAGAATAGTATTTTCTATTTTCATTTTGTTTGAATAGTTACAAACTAAATGCATTTTAGTTTTACACAGTCCACCATTAGTATCCACGAAGAATAGAAGTGAGATATAGAACATAAAAGAGATGAAATGAATCAAATTGTGGGAGCAAGGAACATACATCTTACACAGCCCAAGTTAACATTCTAAAACAACAAACAACACAAAAATACTTGAGTCTATAAATCAAAAAAGATGAAAAACCTTAAAATTCCTCTTTCGAATGACATATTGCATATATCCAACTCAATTCTTGAAGTAGAGGAAATATAGCTGCAAACAAAGAATATTTTGGTGATTGAAATGTGAAGTGCATTTGTAGTCTAAAAAAGTTCTCCTAATTGAAAACAAAACCTAATTATGTTGAATTTAATGTACATGTTAATTTGAAGGTTTGTAAAATTGAATGAAGTTATTAAAGTGTCATTATACACTAAACTTTTACCACAAAAAGTAGTATTTTAAAGAGCATTATCTAATCATGATTAATTTAGATTACAGTGCTGTAATAAAATGTTAAGCTAGTAGATTAATCAAGAAAAATGTAGCAATGAAATGTTTGAAACATAATAATTCATCCGCTTTCTGCATCTTGAACACTGCATTGAACCTATAGAAAATGTAAAATTAAAAAGTGTTAGAAGTTGAAATATGCTAAAGGTAAATGAAGTAATGTTATGAACCATAAAACTATTGAAGTGGTTGTGTGGTAGGCATAAAATACATGAGTACCATGTGAGAGCAACTATTGGAGAGGCTCTTCTTTCTTTCTAATAATGTTATACAAATTCTTTTTCATTTTGACATAGTGTTCGAGAGAGAAGGCATGGTTAATGTGAAGGCATTGTAGGGACTTGACTATGGAGACCATTATAAAGGTAAGGCCCCACCTTTCAATTTTAACTATATCAATGTTTCCCAAAAATGATTCATCATCTTATATACCTCTTACTTCGCATCTCTTTCATCATCCTATGACTAAAATTGTGGATAATAATGGTGCCATAATGAACATTAAATAAGCTTCAATTTGAATTGCAAAATTGTTATGTTGTGTCGATGTGAATTTTTCCTATTTGTAAGTTATTTTATTCTAGACTTATATGCAATCTTATTCAAAGTGTATAAAATAAATTGTACTATATAAATTTGGTCATACCCAATGAAATTTCATTTTGTTAGATATTTCAACTTACAAGATTATAAATTTTTTTTTTCATAAAGATTCTTAACAATTTTATACTATATATTGTAGAGTCCTTGAGAAATTGAAGTAAAAATATAATTTTGACATATAACATTTAAAGTTGGTAAAATCATATGGTAAGAATTAAAAATAAAATAAAATTGATAAGTATGAGCTAGTTATACTTCTTTTAGATTCAAAGTATATGATTTTGTACAAAATAAAATACACAATCTTATAAATTTTGTATCTAAATACACTCCAAAAATTTTGAAATATAAATGAATTGTATAAACCAAAATACACAATCTTATAAGTTTAGTATCTAAATACACTCTAGTCTCCTTAAAATTTTGAAACATAAATGAAATGATTCAACAAAGTTAAATGTTAAAATTATCAAACATTCTTCCAAATTTTTTCAAAATGTTTTTGTTATAATGTACAATAATGGAGTGCATTTCATGAAAAATAAATTAAATTGATTTATTTATAATTATCAATATAAATTATATTAAAAAGATGGTGCAATGTGGAAATTTATTTGAATTTTTTATTTAAAAAAGGAGAATCTAACTAACTATTGTGCAAAGTGAATTTAATGTTAAAATATTTGAGAGTGCATTATAGCAGTGCACTTATTTCATAAAAAGAGCTTTGTGTGAGCTTGAGTCCCTGCCTTGTGCAAGGGTACTTGTAAGATTAAAAACAATGTAAAAGATAATATTATTTTTTAGATATCAAAAGTATTAAATTCTTTATGAATTTGTAACTATAATTCTATTTTTTGTTTGATTGTTCTATTGTGAATCATGTCCGAAAATTTAGTTTGATAAGAATGGTGGTACTTGACGTTATTGGATATAGATTGATATATAAGTAATTTAAATTTCTTAGGCTAGCCCAGTTGTCATCTACTCTTAGCAAACTTTATACTTCATTTGATTAAACTTAGTCTACTCATATGTTATATTTGTAAATTTTTTTTAAAAAAATCAATTGAAAGTACCAAAATATAAAGTGGTTGCTCTCTCTAATCTATAGCTACTAGAGGTGAACATAAGTTTAAGATAATTTTTATAAAGCCTTCAAAATATTTTAACATAATTTATGAGTCCTTATCAATTTGTCTATTTATATATAAAATTCTAAATAATATATTTATAAAATTAATTTTAAGGTATTAAAATGGCTTGTTAAAGTTTACTTAAGAATTTTTTAAATAAGTAAATAAATTATATAATTAATAGAGTAATAGGAAAAATATAGAAAAAAAAAAAAAAATCCCTTTCACACTAAGAATATTTATGCAAGTATTCTTTTATTAATTTAATGTTTTTGTTTGGAATTTGGGGTAGTTATTTATTATTAGAGCTTCATCTTACATTTTATAAATCAATGTGTTATTTTTTGCACTTATTTGTTTACTTAAGTGAATAGAAAAATAATAAAGAAAATACAAATATAATTGTATTAGTATTAAAAATTTATATTGCCCTCTATTTATTATTTCATGTACTTTTTTATGTTTGATTTTGAATTTTAATGAGTAACATTGTAATATTAGAATTTTTAAAATGTGATTTATAATACAATTTGAACAATGAATAATTAATAAAAATACATATTTAAAAAAATTGGAAAATAATATGGATATAATTATAAAATAATTACAAATTCTAAATATTGCTATACGAAATATAATATAATATAAATTAATAATATTTAAATATTATTTTATCAGTTAACAATTATTTGTGCATAACATTTTCCATTGACCTGAGATTAACAACTATAGAACCCACCCTATTTTTTTTTCTTTTTGTTAAGAAAAAATGTACAAATTTGACCTTGAGGTAGTCTTAAACCTTGGACCTTTATTTCTCCATGCAACTCACATAGGGAACTTTTGGGGGTTTCCATGGTAGGATTGTGAAGAAGCTCTTGGAGGTGGCATGGGTAGCAAGAATCCTAAGCAATGTAGTCAGGAAATATTTCATTTGATTTGTCCTTGACTAAAAGGGGGAAAATAATACTAAACAAGAGCTCTGGAAGAGCTAGAGTGCCTGCTTATTGAATAAATAACTCATCTCTAGTTTAAGTGTACTGAGTACAGTTCTCCAATTTATAACTTCTATTATAATTTCAAAAAATTCTAATGATATTTTGATAGTGGAGAGTGGTCTCGTACAGATTGATTGAGGACCCATTCAATAGTTGGTGTCTAGAAGGATGGGAAATGGGCACTGCTATCAGGTGCAAATATATGATGATTTAGCAAGTGCCATAGTCTTGACTTATTTTAAGAGGCATACTTTTTTGGATATAGTAATAAATGAATAGAAATCCATGTGGACATCTATTAAATTCCCATTTGGTAAGATATGCATTTTTATTTGATGTATAAATGTTTCCTCAACTTTTTAATACTTCAATTCAAAATAGGATGAAAAATGGTTTCATTTTTAAATTTTCTTTTCTAATTTATATTCAGCTTCATCCACTGATATATGTTAATATCTCATTCCAAAGCTCTCATTCTATCGTAGCAGGGTATTGAGAAATGTTAAGAAATTGGCACTGTTTGTGCCATTACATTTGCTTAAAAATTTGGAGACCTTTCCATAAAACAACATGTCTATTCTTCGAAGCTTTCACATTGGGTTCATTACTTTTGTAGAAGTTGCGACATCTAATTGAGGCATTCCGTCAAACAATTCACAACATCATCATCTATGGTTCCACAGTTTTGTATTATTTGAAATTTAGATTAACCGCAATGACCCCATTGGAAATTTTGGATTGACTACTATCAATTTTATTTCTCTGGAGGTGGTAAACTATTTCAATAAACTTGTAACGAGGATATTTTTCATTCATGGTATCTCCCATTGCTACATCTTTATAGGCATTATGTCAAACGATTGGGGTGTGTCCTATATTCTAAAGCCTTCCATTAAACAATTTGGACTCGTTCTTTAGGATTTCACATGTGTAATCATATCAATCAATCCATTTTCTAAAGGCTTCTATGAATTTGGTTCAACAATCCATTTTCGACAAATCTTGTTGTCAATACATTTCATGAGATAAAATCCCTTTGATTTGTTCAGCCATATCTTTCATAAGTTTCTAAAACACATGTAGTTGAAAGTTTCTAAAGTCTTTTTAAGAATTCAATGAGAAAATCCAGCAATCATTTGTCTATGGAGTCACATTTTTTAATGATATTTTGTCAAACAATTCATATGCCAAGTCGACACCCCATCATCTGATTACAAATTGGCCAGGGTATTATCTAGTTGATGTTAACTCTCCACAACTGACTACTTGATCATTTCGATGATGTGGAAAAATCAATAAAGAATTCTACTAGTAATTATTCTTAAATGCAAGAGTAGATCCCAATGGAAAATGGGGAATAAAAAATAAACTTGGATAAGAAATATTTATACATTAGGTGAGACAACAATAGTTATCAAGAAGGTAGGTGTCTATAGCATATGTGTGTGGAATATCACATTAGGCTTTATTAATTTTGTCTCTATATGATATATGTGCTCAAAATTTATTGTAATCGTGATTTTTTTCAATTTTTAAATATAGTTAATTTTATTTAACATATCCTCTATTGTGAAAAAAGAAAAAGATGAAAATCTCAATATATATTAAAAAAGTAATTGAAAAATATGATTTGGACAACTAAAATGAATAATTGCATTTTTGAAATGGTATAACTATCTTTAAGAGCTAACTATTATTATAAGTGAAAAAAATTCACTCTAAGAATGTTAAATTTCATTTCATTAATTCTATAATAATTAAAATAATGAGACATATAAGAAAATTAACATTCCTTCATTTAAAAAGATAACTTTTAGATAAATATTTTTTATAAATTATTATTATTTAGAAAGTCTAGAAGAAAAAATATTGAATTAATAAATATAACCATTAATAATTGAATTTTGAACTAATTTAGAAAAAATATTCAATAAATAAATATAATAATTAATCATTGAATTTTGAACTAATTTTTTTTAATAGATATATCTATATAAAAAAGGAAATTTAATTTATATAAATACAAATCATTTTACAAATTAATATTCTAAAATTAATTGGTCGTTTGTCATTTCTTAGCTCCAATCAGTCCTAAAATTAATTTGTCAAGTGTGAGTGTATTGATAATTCACTGGTGGCCATACAATCCAATATTTTACCTTGAGGCTCTTCTTTATAAAGAGGAAGGAAGTCATTTTGATTCCCACATATACAGCATTTAGTTTAGAACTCCAAAGAATTGCACTCCTAAAACTTGTTGGGGAATCAACAAGTTATATCATACAACAACATTGTACAATCAAATTTGTGACACTTAATTTTGTTGCATACAATGCTCTTTCAAATATTATACATGCTTGTAAAATAAGAATTAAGAAAACTATTTATCATCTATTATTTTGCCGAGTAAACAAAGATTTGTCTTCATTTGTGTTGAAACTAAATTTCTTATCCTAGCTTTATCTATTTAAAAGTTCAATTAAATACATATGACCACATCCCTTGTACATTCTATTGGTGGAAATTCTAATCACTAGTCCACAAAAAAAAATTAATTTTGGAAACAAATAATGCATTCTCCCCAAAAGATGAATGATAGTGTTGAATATCACATAAAGATAAATGATGGCTTCTCGTAATGTGTGCAAAAATATTTGAATTAAAAAGAAAGTGACAGGAAACCAAACATAGAGTTTTCATTAATAAATTTTTGAATGGGGATGATACTTGAGAGTAATAGATGCTTCCAATCCCCTTACAGGTGGTCAATTACTGGCGATGTTTATCCATGGTTCGGTTCACAGTCAGTGGGGACTTTGGATATAGTACTGCTAGTAGGTGCAAATATATGATGATTTAGCGAGTGCCATAGTCTTGACTTATTTTAAGAGGCATACTTTTTTGGATATAATACTGAATGAATAGAAATCCATGTGTACATCTATTAAATTCTCATATGGTAAGAAACGCATTTGTATTTGATGTATAAATGTTTCCTCAACTTTTTTAATACATCAATTCAAAATAGGATGAAAAATGGCTTCATTTTTAAAATATTTTTTCTAATTTATATTCAGCTTCACCCACTGATATATGTTAATATCTCATTCCAAAGCTCTCATTCTATCATAGCAGGGTATTGACAAATGTTAAGAAATTGGCACTATTTGTGCCATTACATTTGCTTAAAAATTTGGAGACCTTTCCATAAAACAACATGTCTATGCTTCAAAGCTTTCACATTGGGTTCATTACTTTTGCAGAAGTTGTGACATCTAATTGAGGCATTCCGTCAAACAATTGACAACATCATCATCTATGGTTCTATAGTTTTGTATTATTTGAAATTTGGATTAACCGCAATGACCCCATTGCGAATTTTGGATTGACTGCTATAAATTTTATTTCTCTGGAGGTGGTAAACTATTTCAATAAACTTGTAACAAGGATATTTTTTATTCATGGTATCTCCCAATGGTACATCTTTATAGACATTATGTCAAACAATTGGGGTGTGTCATGTATTCTAAAGCCTTCCATTAAACAATTTGGACTCATTCTTTAGGATTTCACATGTGTAATCATATCAATCAATCCATTTTCTAAAGGCTTCTACAAATTTGGTTCAACAATCCATTTTTGGCAAATCTTGTTGTCAATGCATTTCATGAGATGAAATCCCTTTGATTTGTTCAGCCATATCTTTCATAAGTTTCTAAAACACATGTAGTTGAAATTTTCTAAATTCTTTTTAAGAATTCAATGTGCAAATCCAGCAATAATTATTCTATGGAGTCACATTTGTTAATGATATTTTGTCAAAGAATTCATATGCCAAGTCGACACCTTATCATCTAATTACAAATTGGCCAGGGTATTATCTAGCTGATGTTAGCTCTCTAGAACTAACTACCTGATCATTTCAATGATGTGGAAAAATCAATAAAGAATTCTACTAGTAATCATTCTTAAATGCAAGAGTAGATCCCAATGGAAAATGGGGAATAAAAAATAAACTTGGATAAGAAATTTTTATACATTAGGTGAGACAACAATAGTTATCAAGAAGGTAGGTGTCTATAGCATATGTGTGTGGAATATCACATTAGGCTTTATTAATTTTGTCTCTATATGATATATGTGCTCAAATTTTATTGTAATCGTGATTCTTTTCAATTTTTATATATAGTTAATTTTATTTAACATATCCTCTATTGTGAAAAAAGAAAAAGATTAAAATCTCAATATATATTAAAAAAGGAATTGAAAAATATGATTTGGACAACTAAAATGAATAATTGCATTTTTGAAATGTTATAACTATCTTTAAGAGCTAACTATTATTATAAGTGAAAAAAATTCACTCTAAGAATGTTAAATTTTATTTCATTAATTCTATAATAATTAAAATAATGAGACATATAAGAATATTAATATTCCTTCATTTAAAAAGATAACTTTTAGATAAATATTTTTTATAAATTATTATTATTTAGAAAGTCTGGAACAAAAAATATTGAATAAATAAATATAACCATTAATAATTGAATTTTGAACTAATTTAGAAAAAATATTCAATAAATAAATATAATAATTAATCATTGAATTTTGAACTAATTTTTTTAAATAAATATATCTATACAAAAAAGGAAATTTAATTTATATAAATACAAATAATAATAAAAATTAATATTCTAAAATTAATTATGTTTTTGAAAGAATGATTTTTGTTGTTTGTCATTTCTTACCTCCAATCGGTCCTAAAATTAATTTGTCAAGTGTGAGTGTATCGATAATTGACTGGTGGCCATACAATCCAATCTTTTACCTTGAGGCTCCTCTTTATAAAGAGGAAGGAAGTCATTTTGATTCCCACATATACAACATTTAGTTTAGAACTCCAAAGAATTGCACTCCTAAAACTTGTTGGGGAATCAACAAGTTATATCATACAACAACATTGTACAATCAAATTTGTGACACTTAATTTTGTTGCATACAATGCTCTTTCAAATATTATACATGCTTGTAAAATAAGAATTAAGAAAACTATTTATCATCTACTATTTTGTTGAGTAAACAAAGATTTGTCCTCATTTGTGTTGAAACTAAATTTCTTATCCTAGCTTTATCTATTTAAAATTTCAATTAAATACATACGACCACATCCCTTGCACCTTCTATTGGTGGAAGTGCTAATCACTAGTCCACAAAACAAAATTAATTTTGGAAACAAATAATGCATTCTCCCCAAAAGATGAATGATAGTGTTGAATATCACATAAAGATAAATGACGGCTTCCCGTAATGTGTGCAAAAATATTTGAATTAGAAAGAAAGTGACAAGAAACCAAACATAGAGTTTTTATTATTAAATTTTTGAAAAGGGATGATACTAGAGAGTAATAGATGCTTCCAATCCCCTTACAGGTGGTCAATTATTGGCGATGTTTATCCATGGTTCGGCTCACAGTCAATGGGGACTTTGGAGATGGTTAGGCCAAGGACTGGAGGTGAGAAAGGCTCCACACCCACCACTCGGCCACATGTATTTTCAGTTAGTAAAATGACTTTGGAGGGAGCTCCAACAAATTGAGCATGAAAATAATGGCCCAAAAATAATAACATAGAAGATCAAGCAACTAGATCTATTGATAAATAAACAACTTGAAATACTTTCTATACAATTATAGACAAAGTCATTCGAGGAGAAAGACAACACATCTGGGATAAGGGAAATGAGGAGGAAGAAGCAAGAAATCTAGCGCCTTATTGTAATGGACTATCAGGGTGTGTGAAATGTCTAAAACAACTAGTGTTAAGTGAGAGAACACAATTCTAGTGAGATTCAGCATGTTTGTCTTAGATTTAATCATCCTCTTTCTTTGAGATGAAATTTTGGCCACTGTCTACAGTACATAATGTAGTGGTTCCACTGAGACTAACTTTGGTTCTTAAAATCTCAACCAGCTGAAGCAATGCCTTCGATGCATATGAATACATCTGAGTTCTTCTCAAGAAGCTTCTAGACCACATACAAGAAAATTCTAGAGAAGGGAAAAAGAAAAATTGTCATTTTTTGGAAGGGCTAAGGCAAATCATCAGAATGCAAAATTCATGCTCATTCAAAGATCCGTAGCCGTATAAATCTCCTTCCTGCACCATCTCTTCTATTTTCAAATCTATCAAAGATTCCACCCCTAAAATTGCAGAAATTTTCCTCAGATTTTTAACAGTAATTAAACCCCGTTGTGGATCCGCCAACAGATGAAACCCTTTACATAGTTTCCCCTAATTGCATTCGGTCACACCCACTGTCTTTTTTTTATTTTTTATTTCCAATTGATAAAGTTAAAAAAGGAATGTTTTGGAGAGATCTGAATTTCTATTATTTTTCTAAATTTAAAAAATAGTTAAACCCTTGGGAAAAAAGTCTCATCCAATCAGATAAAAGAAATTAACACATAAAAATTGATTTTGAAAATAGATCCTTTTAAACATTAGAGATTTGAAATGTTTTTAGATTATAGATTAATCGACAAGTGCCACTGGGATCATTAGTTCTCTGGGACTAAGAATGCAACTCATTCAATGTTGTTAAAATATGTAATGATGTTATGCAAAATAATTTAGGAGATGTCGAATTGTATTCTTGTGACGAAAGTAAAAAGTCGATGCCAATTTCCAGTCATGATGTGCCATGAATTTGATTTCAAAAATTATCTGTAGCATGCATTTAGTTATTCAATACTTTTTTCAACGCATTCTCACACTCCCCGACAATTGAGTCCCAAGTTATCATGCTCTAAAAAATCATATTTCGCCTCTTTATTGCGACCGAAATTTTTCAATCAACGGAAAGCCCCACAAATGTAATTTTCAAATTTAGTGAAAACATAGCCAAGTTAAATTGTTTGATTCAGACAAAATTATACTATGGGAAAATTATTGTAATACGAAGATGGGCTTGCCCCCAATATCTGCCCCTTCTTTCTTGGATTGGTTAACTTTCTTGTATGTTACCAAACTATTTACTTCAATTGACATAAATTTTCAAGATCACAACTTTTCATAAATTCACTATTCTTGGATCATCAAGCAGAAGTTGCGACAAGAAAATCAGTTTAAGAGAAACAAAAAGAAGATGAGGAAGAATGTTTATGGACTATGCCAAGCCTATAGCTACGCAGCAATCTTCACTGCCGTTTACTGCTATCCTTGTGTGATTCTGAACCTAATCATTCTCACCTTTTTGAATAACAAATTGAATAATTAATTTGATTATGTTTAAAATATAACTTTACAATTTATATCATCATTAGGTTTAGTATTAGGATTACTATTACTATATATTTATTATTATAATAATTAGGGATAAGGTTTAGTGTTAATGTGTTTACGAATGGAAATATGCTTAGTGTTAGTATTAAAGTTAGGGATAGGTTAGGGTCAAGGCCTAGACTTATATTATGATTAAAAAAATGTACTCAAGTTATAAATATAGTTTTGTTTATGATACCATTTACAATTACAATTTAATGTTAAGGTTTATTGTTAGGGTTAGATTTATGTTAAGGTTGGATTTATGATTAGGGTCATAATTTATTTTTATGGTTATAATTGCGTTCAACCTTTAAATCAAAGTTGAGGTTACGGTAGGGATTAAGGTTAGAATTATGATTAGGGAAATTGAATAGTTAGGATGGAGAATATTATTAATATTTTTATGATATAATAATAGTTATTATAGGTCAAATAGTTAAGATTAGGATTACCTGTTAATGTTAGAATTTAGATATTGGACAATTTTTAGATTTATATTATTGTTAGGATTATGCATATAATTAGGACTTGCTTTGAGAGACATTTAGATTTTTGTTTATTTTTGGTATATATATTATAAATAATATTTCATGTATATTTTCCACATACATTTAAAGATAACATTTAATGTTATCCATTTTAGAATTATATTAATGATACATATTATATAAAGCTATACAAACAACAATTGTTAGGTTAATATGATTAGGATTAGTGTTAATATAAGACTTCAGATATTGCACAATCTTAAGATTTATATTATGTTTAGGATTATGAATATAATTAGGAGTTTCTTTGAGAGACATTTAGATTTTTGTTTCTTTTCGGTATATACATTGTAAATAATATTTCATCTATATTTTCCACATACATTTAAAGATAACATTTAATGTTATCCATTTTAGAATTGTGTTAATGATACATATTATATAAAGCTATACAAACAACAATGGTTTGGTTTAGGATTTATACATGATGTTTAGGATTATGCATAGAATTAAGATTTATTACAAATAAATTTAATGTTTGATTAATTTTTGTTACCACATATTTGTCACTTCCATATAAAGCAATATTTTGATACCAAACATATTAGAAAGTTGTGCATAAATACTTACGAAAGTATAGCCTACAAATCTTTCGAATCTAGCGTAATGAAAGTATGCTATGCACATCACATGAAGAATTAAAAAAACTCAATTTCCTTTCATTCTAAGATAAGTTATAAAGGAATATGGAAGACATTTATAAAACCACATATATATAAAAATGAATTGTTGATTGTCAAACTTACATAAATCAAAGAGAAAAGAGATGTTCTAGTACAATCATATTTAATAAGCAATAAGTACCAAAGGTCAAAGAAGGAATAACTAAATGTAAAGCACTTTTTCTTAATGATGTAAGTATATGACATGATCTTCAATGATCAGATAGGTATTACGACCTTTATTTGTGAAATGATCACAATGAACTTCTTTCATCATTCATGGAAATGCATCTACATAATGAGATGCCTCACGAACCCTTTTTTGCAACATCCACCATTTTCCATATTTATAGCTCATTGAGATCATCAATCATTAAGGCCATGTGTTCAAGATTTTTCATGATACCTTTGTAGTACTCTATAACCAATCTTACACAGTTGTCAATATCAAATTCAAAGTAAGCATTAGAATTTATGGAGCCATTTAGGCTTCCAATGATGATTTATGATTTGTTTTTTGAAGCATCCATTGTTTTAATTATTTACTACAAAAAATCTAAAAATACAAAATATGAGTATTTCAAAATTATGAGTGTAAAATTATCCATAATTTGTAAAAGTAAGAGTTAGAATAAATAATGTTTAGGACTACATTTTGTGCTAGAAATATTAAAAATACATAGAATAAGAGATTAATATTTTTTACAAGGTGAATCGTCACAAAAATAACTTGAGATAGAAAAAAAAAAAAAAAAATTATAAGGACGTGATGCTATTTTCTCACCAATTTCTAAATCTTTCTTTAGTCTAGATCCTTGTAAATTCAATGGCCATGGTGCATTATACCTATATTTCATTAACATATTTTTATTGGTAAATACAATGATATGTTAAAGGAGAAGAATATTAACATTTTGAATGAACAAAATTTGGTAGGAAGTGTTTACCTACAAACTAATTTCCCTATCTTTTGGAACAAACATGCACCTTCTTTACACATTATGCGTCTTTGTACAATATTTACAATCTCATTGTAGTTCGTGTTGAAATCACTTTTTACCAATTGTCTCATGTTTTTCAAACATGGGTGTAGACTGAAATTTTGATATGCCTAAAACATAAATTTAAATATTTAATATCATATATGTTCTTATCTAAAGTTACCACAATAAAGAATGTTTAGTTTTATAACTTTCTATAATCATATCTGTATATTCCAAAGGTGTGTATCTCGTCAAGGGTTACATGCATGAACCAAATCATGGAGATATGATGCAACATAATATAAATTATCTTGATTGTTCCAATCAATACTTTCCATTTTTGGTGCTCCTTTTAACCATATAAAACCATGGACAGGTCTAGATCCTATGTGCTGCCATTCATATCTGAACCAGTAGTCTTCAACATTCATACCATTCTCAAGTATCTCTTTTTTGAAAGTTGTATTTCATAAATGTATGTATTTTGCAACAATGTGTGGATAGTCAGTGATAGTTTTTTTCCTCCACATTTGTGCTTCTTGTGGATCACTTGGTTGTGTTCCAGGCATCATTGCACACAAATGTGGCTAGTACAAGTCTGCTACACTTAATGTAAAAAATATTGTTGGTGTTCGAAGTTGATGAAGTAGGTCTATTAATATTGTTTGATACTTTGTCCAAAATTACCATGTTCCCCTTAAAATAGTTCCAAAATGCATCAATCTATCTGCTAGATGGGAGTGTGGTGTTTTGTCCATGTGCTCACATAACTCTTGTATTGTGATTGGTATTTTGTATAGACTTCTTTTCATGCAAACACTTGTTGAGCTATGGGCTTGTTGTCTCATGATAATATTCATCATGTAGTAAAAAAACTTTGGATTCTTTCCAAATCTATTATCTCTATATCGAATTACATGCTTAACATATTCTTGAACTAATGTAACACCTTCACCTTCCACTACATGTAGACATGATGTTATGAATTTAAGCCTATTAATGAGTTCCTTGAGTTGATTCAGAACATCACTTGCCAACTTTTGAACTTCTATAACTGTAAAATAATTTGAATCAATACTCAAATGTGGGCTCATGACTTAATTTTTAGAATTGACATCTGCAATCTTGGAGATTTCTACTTCTAGAAGATTTTTGATGTTTGGATTCTTAGCCATGTCTATTTCATCAATATAACTTTCCATGACCTAGATTAAATAATAAAATGATTATTTACATATGTAAATAAAATATTTATGTTTAAAATCTCATTCTTATGTTAGGAACCAACATTTTAAATTATAAATTATACTCTAATTGTAATTAAATTGTTGATTTCTACCAGATCTTCTCCGCTACACCAGTCGTACAACCAATCGACTCCATATCAAAGCCTTTTCTATTTTAGAGATGCCATTTTAGAGATATTAATTCTAAAAGGGTTTCAAGTACTATTGACAAGTCAATCTTCAAAGGGAAAGCAATTGTTCAACTTGCAAAACCTTTTTTCCTTAATCCTCATTTTCATGATCATCGGTTGTAGCTGACATCTAAATGTCCTCCACCTTTTAAACCTAGGACTTCCCCTTACTTTGAAAAAGGTGAATCATCCCATCATCATCAGCAATCTCAGCTACCAAATTCCTTTAGGCGGGACAATCTTTTCCACAATAATCCCTCAACGGTTCATTCATTTCAGCAGCGTAACATTTTCGATTCATATTCATTACTATCTATAAAGGTGAATGTGTGACACAAATCTACCTTTGCATAGAGGAGTGACAACAGAAAGGTGTTCAAAAAACAACCAGTATTTGATATATGTGAAGGTGCTCCTTTTGGCTCTTCTATTCAAATGCAATCTATTCAGATCCAAAAAGGTCTAGCTCAACAAAAGTTAGTCTCAACAATCGATAGAGTCCCCTTCATACCAAAAAAGATTTGGAAGAAAAAAGATAAGGGTAAGGTAGATCAAGGTCATCAACATCTTGCACAGGGTCCACAATTACATGGTCCATAATTACTAGATAATAGTCAAGAGAAATATCAGAATAATTTGGACCAAAATTTGGAGCAAGATCCTTGAACTCTTCACAACAATAGTTACATGTTAATTTTTCAAATCAAATGTTAAAAAATTCGATCTTTACTCTTTAGCAAAAAGCTCTCATAGGTAAGTTTTCTTCTGCTTTGTTATCTTTTTTAGATATCAAGAATTGGGCTTTCAACTTCTGGTCTGGCCTGATAGATATTTTTTATCATGATTTGAAATCCAATTTCTTTATTGTTATCTTTAGTTCAAAAGAAGAAAGAGATGCTATAAATAAGCAGAAGGGTTGGTTTTTTCATGGTGTGGGGTTATTTACCATGTTGTGCATACAAAACTTTAACCCTGAAGATATAAATATCCAATTCTTTCCATATTGGATTTCTTTTCCTTCTTTACCTTTGAAATATCATGATCTTGAGATATTGGAAATTATAGCTAACAAGTTGGGAATTTTTCTAAAGCATGATTTGATTCCGTATGAATGCCCTCATTTGGAAGTTAGGGTGTGTTTATTGAGTAATATGCATAAATCATTTCCTTAATCTATAGCTCTCATATCCAAATGGGGAAAATGGATATAGTTAGTTAAGCTCCAGGATCCTTTTGTGATTCTAAAATTCCAAGATAATCTTGGTCATTTCAGTTATAGGTGCCAAACTAGTCAACAAGATGTCTTACAAGTTTGTCTAGATCATTCTTTAGACCCTAACATTTTTTCTCAAAAATTTAAAATGATGAATTGCAATACTTCTAAGGTAAAAAATATAGTCTCCAGGATAGAGGGCCAATATTATTCAATAGATAGCTTTATATATGAAGAGAATTTGCATGCAGCTCAATTTATGTCAGACTCATTCATGATCTTTCTTCAACAATTTTTTTGGCTCTTTGCTTTATTCAAGAGTGTATACTGCAATAGTAAACTTTTTATGTTGGAGTATGCCCCTCCATTTCAAATGGATTCCTCTATAGATGTGAGCTCAAATTTGTCTCCTCTAGTAGACCTTCCACATTGTGTATCTTCAAAGTCATTAAGTTTGATCACTTTCCAGAACAAAGTTTTTTCACCTTCAATACTAAGGTAGCCCATTTGGTGCCTTTCTATTTATCCTTCTCTTGTCATATTGACTTTTATTTGTGATCAAATTTTATCTAAAATTACTACCTCTATCATTTTTTATATTTCCAAAGAGGAAGGTTTGCATGCTAAAGATTATAAGTCACCTATGATTGACAACTTGCTTCCAAAATTTTAGGTTTGGAATAAATTGATCCCAAGTCAGGCATTTGAAAAATAGACAGTTCTTAACAGTCTTCCTCAAGATTCTGGTGTAGGAATTGTAAGCTCAGTGGTAGGAGATTCCATGGGGTTAGAGTCCAATATTTATCAACTAGTGCAAAAGTCTACGGTTTTGTCTCCTCAAGAGATTCATCTTCAAGATTTTCAAATACAAGATAGCTTTAAAATTCAGCCTTTATCTATAGTGAAAACCCCATCTACATCAGCTTCTCTTGCTAAAACACCAAAGACCAAAGGTCAACAAAAAGGTTCCAAAATTAAATCAAAACTTGCAGCAGGTATTCAAACTACATTGGATGATAGTTTCACTTTTATCAGAAGATTGACAAGGAGAACTAGGTGTTCTTGTTGTCCTCAATGAAAATCATCTCATGCAATGTTAGAGGTTTAAATTCCTTTGACAAGAGACAAAGAATCAAACAAGCCATTGATTCTTTGTAGGCAGATATTATTTTATTGCAAGAAACCAAATTATCGCAAAACAATTTTGAGAAAACCATTGCAAGATGGAAAAAATGGAAGGCCTATCATATGCAAGGTTTGGGTGCCTCTAAAGGTATAGTAGTTCTTTGGAATCCCTTTACAGTTAATCCTTAGCTCTTTCTAAAAATTCAAAAAAATAAAAATAGAAAAAGAAAAAAAGCAAAAAAAATAAAATAGAAAATGTGCCTGGTGAAAACCACTTCTTGTGGCACCTTGGTAGAAAAAGTGAAGAGAAATAAAATTTATCCTATGGTGAAAAATACTTCTTGTGGCACCTTGGATAAGTGACATGATGAAAACCCGATAAACATGCATCATGCATAATTCTTCCATCATCCATCTATTCCCTCTTCTCTCTTTGATCTTGACAATCTTGAGCTATCTTTATATATTGGCTATCTTATCCATGACATTTTCTATTGTTCTCTCTCATTCACTCATAGCCTCCATCTTGAGCTTTATTCTTATTGCTCTATCCCATCACTATCCTATCTAGTTGACCCCTTGGCCTTGATCACAACAAAGAAAAACATGGTTCTCATAGGTGTCTTGACATGGCTACTCTTTTGGACTACATGCTTCATGCTATCTCACTTGTTGACTTTACTACTTATTCTACATGTTGTCTTACTCATTACTTCCATTGCTTATCCAAAACATACTTCATCTGACTATTTCACCTCTTTCCCCAACTTGGTTACTCTTGAGGAGTCAGTCCTTCATGATCACTTTCACTTGCTTCATAATCCTTTCTTATATGTCTTTTTTTATCTACCATCTCGTTACTCCATCATGTCCTATACATTGCTAAACATTGGAGAAAATGATGTGATCTTACTTGAAATATCTAAAACATTCTAAAAAAAATTGAAAAATCATATATGATGCTGAAAAAACCCTTAAAATTAGAAAATGTCCTAATAAAATGATCATCTTAGTGAAAACCTAGCAATAGGATCTTTGATGTATCACCAAAATAATTTAAAAACAAGAAAACAAAAAAAATTGAAAAAAGTCCTAACAAAATTTACCAAGTGGTGAAAACTTGGAAACAAGTGCTACTTGAGACCATTGCACCTATGTCTATCAGTGTCAATCACACACTCTGCAACACATTTCCTAGCTTGGAATTGTTTCTTGTCCTCATCTTGGGAGCACAACTACTTATCCTATTTGAGGTCTCCTTGTGCATTAGGGTTTGTGTGGAAACTCACAAAATAGTGTTTCTCAACACTACCCCCAACCTGACATCAAGTGTTTCTCAGCATTTTTCACATAGTTTACCTACAGTCTCTAATGTTGCAATATTTCTCACTATCATATTCATGTCTTAAAGAAATGGCCATATGACTTACACAAACACACACTTCAACACTTAAACTACTAAGATGTGATGAACTTTATCTTCTTTTTGTGTTGTCTATGATGATTTATTTGCTATGTGTTCCCTCCCTAATAAGTGTTTCAAGGATGTCATGGACTAGAAGACTAGGGGCATGGGGCATGTTTTACTTGTTTTCTTCTTATGGCTATACTTTTTTAGTCTATAGTGTTTTGAGCGTTCATGCTTATCCTACTTAACAATTTGGCTTAAAAATGCAGATCATCCTTGACTATTTTTTGCAAGACCACACTCAAGGGTTATCTTGGCATTTATGCCTTGATATAGGTGTAATATTGCTATACTAAACATAGGGAATCTAATTGCTTAGTCATTTTTACTTATACATCTTTGATGCTGAGGTTGGATTCCCACATTTCTATCTAACATAGATCATAATCATATCCTCATAGTTATACTAGTGATGGTTGTATGATCTCATGATGTCCCTAATAAGGCTTGATGATAAAAATTAGGACCTACTTATGTAACCCTTGCAATTACGCCTTTTCATACTAGCTTGCATTATATGGTTCATTCTAGCTTAGCTTTTGTAATGCCCCACTAAGGGGTCCAAAGAATTAATCTAAAGTTTTCCAAACATTTTTTTTATTTAAAAAAAAACATCAAAGTAAAACTATTCATAATAGCTATGGAAGCAATAGTAACGTCCAACTAAAAGTAAACATAACATAATAGATTGCATTCTTTAAAGATCCCTTAACATTGAATTACATCTAAATCAACCATTCATCTAACATCACATCCTTATGATTCATATACAAGTGTCCTTTTTGTAATTACTGTTTAATTTAGCTCAATCATCCACTGTACATGTTACAAGGTATGAAAGGCTTAAAAGAATAACCATCTGTGTAAATAAAGTACATCAACATCCAATATTAATCCATGATGCAATTAAAGTAAATGAAACCACATGTCATGCATGGTACATCATCACAAAAGATATAAACACCCATCATAAAAGATAACCATACATCACAACATAAATAACTAAGTGCATGGTTCCTCCCAACCATTAATAGCATCATTAGACCATCGTGGATCCTAGCCATCCCTCCGTGTGTAACATTCCAAAGCACTGAAGAGATTATCGGTATTATCATAGTAGGAATGTCACTCCTAAAACATCCTACTAACATACAAAGTAAAGCATAAGATAACATCATCTAACATATGCAAATCATCAATATAAGAAACATACCAATAAATACATCCATCATAATGTATATCATCAATCATAATGATCCAAGAACAAAATGAAGATAAATACCAACCAAGAAAGCTCTAGCCACGGTGTCTCGGATGGATCTCAAATGATACGAGTGGAAAAACACTACCACCCAACCGCGTGGAACCTATGTGATCCACTCCCACCGTGTTAAGGAGATAATCTCAAGTCCCAAACAAGATATCAATTCACAAAGCACAAATCTCTATAAGTCCAAGAATCCTAAAAGTATACCAACTCAAAGGTTCCATCACACAAAACTGACATCTAATTCCTAGAGGCACACAATGAGATGTAGGAAACCTAATCTGCAAGCGAGAAAGTGTCATCACATTTATCACGTACAAGTTACCCTAGTAGTTAGCTAAACTCCACGGGTCCATACTGATCTCATGCGGCCACTAGTATCATCTCATACTGGTGAGGCATACTACAGAATGCAAGGTCGTAACCATGCGTTCTCTCTAATCCCATCCTAGTCTGTACAAGCACTCATGGCATGGGTGAGAACATCAAAACAATTATCTTTTTAGGTTCATTTAATCCTCGTTTAGTGTGTAAATGTTATCACTTATTAATCAAACTTACAATGAGTTACCCTAGCAGCCACTTAGGGCCCCGGCCTCCATTGGAAGCCACTTCCTGACACTACAAGTAGATAACCTACCCTAAGCTCATGGAATCATAAAATCACCACAGTCCTGTACAAGCGACTGTAAAGAAAATCCAAAAGATAATCCATAAAAAGAATCATCAAATATCCACAATATAAGCATCAAATATCCATAATAAGAATCATCAAATCTCCATGAGCATCTGAAAAAGCATCCATAGAAAATCATGACCACAACAGTTCTCTATTGGTAACTGAAGGAATCACTGATAATCATAAGTATCCATTGGTTCTTAATAATCAAAATATATCTCAAAATAAATCACAATATCCATTGGTTCTCAACAAGAAACCAAGAATATCTCAAAATCATACTGATCGAAGACTCCAAAATGGTTGAGTCAAACATGTCACAACATGATATCATCAATAAATAAATTAACATTTCAGTCCCATCATGGCGACTAGAAAATAATCCAAGGATAACTGATCGATGACTCAAAAATGATTAGCTCAAGTGTCTCATATACATACATCTTAGCTTCACACGTGAAGACTGATAAACAATAACAATCAGTAAATACAAACATTTCATAGAGCACACGATCACATAACCATGGTTGGGATTATAAAGATCGAGACCAAATAAGATCAACATGCCATCATATCTCATAACCCCCGAGCCTCTAGTAACAACCTAGGACTAGTCATCACTAGTCAACCCAAAACCCAAAACAAGAAGCATAGAGAATACATGATGCAAACACATGTTTTAGTTTTGCTAAAATCACATAGCTGAATAATGTGTGGAGTTTCAGTTTTCCATTTGCAAGTATACTTCAAGTGTCTTAAGTTTCATCATTTGACCTACAAGTCAACCCCTTTGTACTCCGATAGCATTATCCTTCTATTATTCAAAATAACTTTCTAAGAATAACTCAAGGATAAATATTCACTAAACTAATCATCATTGACCTTTAATTGAATTGCTTTCTTTATTTAACTCAGATCCATATTCTAATTGATTAACTTTTCTTTAATGTTATTTCAACTTTTCATCATAACCAAAGGATCATTATTCGTTTATAAGAGAACCAATTATCAATCTTTGAATAAGAAGATTGTAACGTTATTAAAAAACTCAATTAACAAACGTACACAGTCCATGACCTTCCAACATTCTATTAGTTCTCAATTAGAAACTTAATTAAGTATTAATAAAGTTTGAACCTTTTAATTTATTTTTTATCATCATTGACAACCATATAATATCTAAAGTCATTATTCAAGTCATGAGAGTACGACTTGTCAACTTTGATATACATACTTCACAACTTTCCTAGAGGAATCGATAGTAGCATATCAATAAAAACTTTATTACATAACTTTATTAACTAAATCTAATTAACTCTAATTAATTTAATTAATAATTACATATCCATGGCAATGTTCCAATTAATATTAGTTGACTAATAACAAACTATAATTTTTTAAGTTAAAAGTCAACTATAATCTAGTACACAAATATTCATATTCATAGTTCAATAATAATAACTTGTTAATATCTAATAACAAGCTATATTGGGAATCTTATTAATAAATCTATAATGACCACATTCATCATTCTTTCAACAATGTTCCCATTTTTATTTTAATAATAACAAGTTATAATAGATCCCCAATACCAAGTATTATTATCTCAAATAAGTTTCTCCTATGTACGTTGATTCAATTAATTAATACTCCTCCAAATTATTAACCAATTCAATTTGATTAATATCTGTTACAGTACTTCAATCATTAACTAATCTCCTCTAGATTAACTCTGATTGTATTAATTGATAACTATTTATACTATTTATACTATTATTTATTAATAGTTTATTAGACCCAACAAACATTAATAAATAATAAACTCATCAAAACTATTATTAATCAATCTAGAGAACTTTACATAAGCTTCATTAGTTAACTCTTAATACCATTAAGGTATATCAATAATTTAGTTAATAATATATAACGTATCAATAATACCATAGTAATTCAAATTATAACAATGTTATAACAATGACTCCATGTCAATTAAATCTTAATCCATTATCATTAAAGTCTCGTAATATAAAATTATCATCTCTAAATTATTTAATATATATTAAATAGTATTTAATATATATTATAAAAATTCCACTATATAAACTATATTAAAATCTCTTTTCTTTTAATTTTCTCTCATTTAAAAAATCTACTTACTTAGATTGACTAATAATTAATTACACTTCTTCTACTATTAACTAATCTTAATTAAATTTGATTTAATTAGATTAGATAATAAAGCATATAAAACTAATGCATATTAATATGATTCTACTAAGGGAATATTGCAATAATATCTTAATTCATTCCATGCTTTGATATATTATTTTTGTGAAGTTTAACCATAAAGAACTCTTGGTTATGGGAAATAGAGAAATATCTGTCCTTAAATAAAACAATCCCAGTATGAGGGCCATATCTCCTAAATGAATGGTTGGATTGGGCTGAAATTGAAATATGTTGGAGAGGGCCAAGTTGCGCCAATTCTAATTGGAGTGATCGAATAAATTTGATCATGATAAAAAGTTATCAATGACAAAGTTCGGGTCTATCCAAGGGGCAGCGATAGGACAGTTTGTAATGAATTAAGAATTTCTCCTAAAAGGTAATTGTTCTCTAAATTTACCCATTCATCCATCTAATAGGTTTATCCATACGCATCTAAAAATATAATTTTATAGAAAGATTACATCTAACTATTCAAATTTTCAACTTAGAATTTCTATTTTAATTTCAAATCTTGTCTATCTAATTTCACAATATAAATTCGAACCCAAAGCTGATTCAGATCTAATTTCTTTCCTAAATTGGATCTAGGGTTTTCTACTGTTTTCTTTGCAACCAAATAAAATATCTAGATACCAATTCAAATTGTAGATTCAACCACAAAGAGTATTCAGACACATATAACAGACACGATGAAGATAGGAAGAGGAATAGTGCAAAGAGAATATGCGAATATCACGAGTGCACCTAGACATTGATGCTAATCCGCCATGCCTCAGAAGTCCATAGAAAATCCCTTCCTTCTCCATCATTCACAATTCCTCCAAGATCCAAGCCAACCGAATCCTCCAAATGACTAGAAGTGCTAGAAGAAGCATAGTAGCATGTAGGAACATATGAGCATATGAGCTTCTCCAATGCATGTAAGCTTGAAGCTTGAGGCTTCCATTTTAGCTTGAAGCTTGTAGCTTCCATTAACCTTGTCCAAACACACTAGGAGAGCCTCTATTTAAAGGCCTCTAAGATGTATCTAGAGTGTCTCTAGAAACAACTAGAAGATAAGCATGACAACCAAGCATGGATCTTCTCCAACCTTCTAGATGAGTCTTAAGGTTGTAGAAGCACAATATATACTAAACTAAACAAGCAATGGCAGGAAGTGGTGCATCATGTAGATCTCGACTAGAAGGTGACTATGACTCCCTTCCTTAACCACATCAAACACGCCATACAAAAGCAAACATGCACACCATACACATGCAAGTATGGGGTAAGTATCCATAAGAAAACACATATGATAATAAAAACCATCCAGCTAATAACCATCAATAACTGAAATCACTGAAAATAATCATCATGCATACATGAAATATAAATTCTAAGTGATCTCATCACATAATAAACTGAATCCATAGCACAATATCAAAACAATGTTGCTAACCATCAACATGAAACTAGCACCAAAAGAGCTTGACAATGACAACAAAAATGCAACCTAGGGGCAGACACTATAGCTTTGCATTTTTCATGTTGAGAGAGCTCTCTTCTTTATCTTTCATGGACTTGTTAGCTAACTACATTCATCCTTCTCTTGTATCTTCTAGATCTTATCTTATCTCTTCTTTCCTATTTCTCGCTTCTTTTCTATCTTACCATCTCAGCTATGCTTTTGACCTATCTTTGTTAATCTTGGCATCCTAGATCCATTTTTGGGATTGAAATCATTATTTCTACTCTCTTCCACTTGACCTGATTCTTATACTTTATCTTTCTTGGTCAAAGTTAGTCAAACTAAGGCATATCTTCATTGTTTGGTGGTCACTCTTTGGTTCTAATCCTCTATTTGTCATCTTGGACATTGCTATATCCTGATTTGCTCATATCTTGCTCTTTTTTGCATCCCCTTATCTCATTTTGATTTCAATCCTGAGGGGGCAAAAATATTCTATCATCACCTGCTGCAACTATCTATTTCTTAAGAGCATTTGTTTGATCTATTCATTTACTCTTGGTCTATCTACTTTGCTAGGTGTTAGCATTCTTCTTGAATTCTAACATCATCTTTTTTCTAATTTTTAGTACTATCGCTATTAGGTTGTACATTCAAGATGTGTTATCTCTCTCTGTATGTCATTCTTTGGAATCAGATATCTATATCTATTGCTCCCATCTTCGCTTCTTCATTCTTTGACATCATGTGTTCTTAGATCGATCACACATTAGTCAAAGAGGGGCAAATATAATCAACTAAAAATGGTCATCCAGACTATGAGGCCCCTTTCTTGCATTTTTTCATAACTTATATAATGGTTGTTCTTTATCAAATCCTCAAAAATCTATTTATTTGATTATAAACTTTGGTATGGCCACTTTATCTCAAGTTCATATTTAATTAAAAGAACATGTCCCCCTTTTAATTAAATAAAATTCCCCACTCATCTCTTATCCTAAGTGCACACACATAAAGCATTATTCCTATTTTAGAAATAAAAGAAAAGGTACTTTTGTCTACATATGAATTCACATTTTTTTATGTGAGAGGAATCTTCTACATTTAAAAAAACTATAATTCTCCTCCACAAATTTTAAACCCTCTCAAAAGTCAACAATTAATTGTGATTGGTTGAGATGCTTGTGCACATGGATCACTCCCACTTTCAAGCTCCACCCTTGATTACATTCATCTTTCCTCTTAATCTCTACCATCTATTTTTCTTTAAAGGGAGGGCTCTCTCCTTATTCAAAAATTCTTAGTCTCATGCTATTGTTATGCTACTTGTTTTCGTGGTGATTTTGGAGACTTGGAGCATTCTTGCATTTTTGTATTTTAGCTTAGCTCTCATTCTACTTACATTATTAAATACTATTTAACTTAGTTTCATCTATGCTTTAGCTTAGTTCTCTTTGTTAGCTTGCATTTGCATTGCATTTTATTCTAAATTTTGGGATATTGGCACTCTTGCCTCTACTCTTTGAATCTCTCGTTCTATGGTGCACCTTGCAAGGGTTACATATTTTGGTTCATTTGAGAGCCACCATCTCATAGCCTTTGCACATCATAGATAGAGAGATATAAGCCAGCTCTTGAGACTCCCTCTTTCATGGGTTCTCTCAAGAATAATGGTTTATAAAAGTGTGACACTTTTATGCACACACACATAGTCCATAAGAGGCTACTTCAACTGCATTCAAGTTTGTATATGAAAATTTGTCATTAGATGCTTTGGCTACAAAATATTCATCCAAGTTCTTCTACACATTATTGATCTTTTGTGTTGTGTTCTCTGAGAAGTGAGAACCATTTTATTACCCTTTATATTCTAAGCCCAATGATTTTAATGTCATCGTGAACTTTTGATACTCTTGCCTCAAGTTCTTCAATAATTTTCTAAGCTCAATGATTTTAATGTCAGTGATTGAAGTTTATTTACCTTTGAACTGACTTCATCATTTATATCTTTCAGATATTTTTATAACATGATGCATTTTCCATATAACTTCATTCCTTTCTCTAGACATCTTCTTAACTCCTTGATGCTAATATCAAGAGTCTGCAAATCATTTCTAACATTACTGCATACTATAGAAAACAACAGTGCATCGTGTCTGATTTGAGATTGGATTGATGAAATGTTGATAGATTAGTGAATTCCACATCAAAATATTTCACTAATTCCTTTTCTTTCAACTTTAATTCATTCTCTATCACCTTGGTCATGACTATTTTCTATAATTTCTCAAGAACTTCTTCCAAAGTCTTCTCTAGATTTATGAATTTCTTGTTCTTCTCCAATAGTTTTCTCATTGATGATATAACTCATTTTTGATCATCATCATCATCTGATGAAATGGATAATACTACTATCATAGGATATCTTCCTTTCTTAGGTGTAGCCAATAGAACATTAGCCTCATGATGGGACTTAAATTTGTCATATTCTATTGTAACATGTTTGGGCTAAGGTTTAAATGTTCATTCTTGCATCACAACTTTCCATTTGTGCTTTATTCTTTCATCCTTCTCTTGCTCAACTTTCCTCCTCTTTTCTTTATCCTTTTTCTATTCTTCCTCTTCCATCTTCCTCTTCTCTCTTTATCTTTCCTTACATTTTCCTCATCTTATTTTCTTCTTTGTTCATCTACTCTAGCTTTCTTTTTTTCCTCTTCTTCTAACCTTTCTTCTTCTTCTATCTTCTTTTCTTTCTCTTCCTCTACATTGTCAAAAAATGGTGTAGTCAACAAAATTTTCAACAATGGCTTCACCATAATCTTTGAATGGATTCTCCTTATCATCAATTCATATATGTGTATCGTCTACTTGCATGGTATCAGTACTAATTGTAATCTATGGTGATGATTCAGTCACCATAGTGTCTTTGGCCTCCTCTATCATTGATGTATCTACTAGTAAATTCTCAGTAGCCTTCTCTTTTGTTATTGTGTCCCTCATCTAGTATGCTCTTATCCTCTGTAATATGGATTGCTCCCCCTAAGTCCTTGCTCTTCTTTGCAATAGTGGGTGTGGAGGTAATGAATTTAATTATTGCTTTCTTTGTCTCCTCATTCACTTCCTAATAATTACCACACATCAACAAAATTATTCTTATTTTTTTCTCAACAAGGGATCAATACCCTTCATTATTCTTTTCATGTCTTCATCATTGTTAACTTCAAAAAATTTCCTTATCTAATTTTCTCTTATTCCTTTATCCTCATCTACCACTCTTTGTTTTCTATTAATCAAACTATTATACAAGTCTCGTGGTATGTATTTTTGAATATCTTCAAATCTCTTCTTTGTCAAAATCATATCTCTAACTAATGCATTTGCTAACTACATTCTATCCATGTTACTATACAAAATTATTGTTATCAATAATATGGACATTCAAGTTTTCAACTTTTGGTTTCCAGGGCTTCTTACTAGAAGTTGCCTTTGTTTTAGTCACAACCTTCTCAAGTAGTCCATCCTCAAATTTCTTTGACTCTTCTTCAAATTTATCTGACTCAATCATCTGCAATGCTTTCCTCCTTTTTCTTGGACCACTAGATAATTGATTTGTTCTCTTCTAGGAAGGTGACTTTGTTGCCTCTTGTTTCACCTTGGTGAGTCTTTCTGATTTCCTTGTGCCTAGAGGAGTGATTTTTTGTTCTCCTATTATCCTGACCTTCTCCTCATCTGTCTCCTTATGAATAATTTGTACAATAGTAGGTTGCACCTGTGCTACTGTGACACAAGGTGCACTTGGTATATGAGCGGATGGTCTAGATACTATGACCCCTTATTTTTCTCCTACAAATGCCAAAGTTGTAGCTACCAAAACCTCAGTTTGTCTACTTGCTCTCATTTCCATAGCTATGCCCATTGCCTCTCTTTATTCCTCCATTGTAATGCTTGTCTCCTTAAGAGTTACATCAATTTTCTTCTCAACTTTCTTCTTGATATCTTTGTTATGAAGTTCACTATGAACTTCCTTGACTTTCTCTTCATATGTTCCCCATCTAGGACATTCCTTATCTCTTTTTGATTCCAATATAATCAATGATGAAACTAAACAAGAAACCCTGTATCTTTCTTCAACATAAATTTTTTCTTATTTCACTTATATATATTTTTTGGTACGTATTCTTTTTTCTTTTTGTTTCTTCTATTTTTAATTCCTCTTACTACACCCTTTTTAGCTATTTTCTTTTTGACCACATATCTCTTTCATTATCACACAACCCCACTTCTCAATACGGGTGAATGAGGCAGGGAACTAATGTTGCTAAATGTTGTTCTCGATACGGGTAGCCAATTCTCATGGCTACAATGCACACAATCTTCACTACATTCCCCTGTACACCATTTTCATGAATCAAGGTTGGAAAAATCCAGGTTAGCATTCTGAAATCAATCTTGTTGTTGGATCATACTGGCACCAACCAAACGATAATTTATTTGAGCACTCAATATACTTCTTCGTGCCACCTATTCACCACTCAAGGAAGAATTTGTGCAATAGAATAATCTAATTTTGAATCAGAGTCTCAGCAAAGAATTTGTGGATCAAAAACATGTGACAAAGAATCCCGATACATTGGCCATGTGAAAAATCAACATCCACATAGCTATCATTGTGTAGTGCACACGGAAAAATCAAATTGTCTTGTTTTCTATAGATGCTTCTGGAACATCAATATATAAACATTACAAATTAGTGAGTTCAAAATCAGTAGGTACTTGATTTAATAGTTGGAAATAAGAGATTTTTGTATGGAGACAATAGTGTTATTTGTGAATGGGAGACTAATTTAGTAATAGTAAAAGAAAATATAGAATAAAAATATGAATATTATATTTATAATTTCTAATTTCTAATTTTTTTCAAAATTAATGCATACAAAAGTTTTTCTTAAAAATGTGTATAATTCTAAAATGATGTTTAAAATGGAATGTTAACATTTAATGTTATTCTTGCATTTAGCAATCTGTATTAAAGTACTTTAATATTTACTTTTTAAATTATTTACAAATACAATTTGATTAAATGAATATATAAATTAAAACTATTTTAATTTTATGTTTACATTTAAAATTATTTAATAAATTTAAATATACTTACTTACATAGTTTTCCTTATTTTTAGGAAAAAAATTAAATTTACAGATTATTATTTTAATAGAAAATCTCTCTCTCTCTCTCTTTCTATTATTTTAAAATTTTATCTATCTAAAATCTCACTCATAGCTTGATCTTTAATCAAATCAAACATTATCCATTCAGATTGATAAACTTATTAAGTGAAACTTATTAAGTGAATCTATATATCTGTTAATTTATTTTTCTTTCAAAATATGCTCTGGACTCAAGTTCAACGAGCCCTTTTTAAAAATAGAATATATTTCTTTTCATAAATGTATTCTTATCACATTTATAATTCTTCTTAAAATATCAAATGAAAGTAGGTACTAGGGGTAACAGTCCAATTTCAGCCTAAGGTTCAGTAAAGACCCCCCATGTTTTTCTATATTGCCGGGAGTGGGCAACTAAAACACGTCTACCTAAACCCTCCCGTTATGTGCTATTTTCGTCATGAAATTTTCAACCGTTATGTATTGCCGACATTGCTTTGTTCTGGTGGGCCCGCCCATGTCTTATGCGCCTGATGTTAGACATTTATTTCAATTTTGCTCTGGCGGCTCCATCAAGCCGCGTCGTTGGTGAAATCCTCTATAAATTGGGCTTTCACTCCCCATTCTGAACACATTCAACTCTCTCTCACTTCATAACTAGGTATATCACATCTCTTGAGATTCCTGTGTTTTTATTTTGGGGGTGTTTCTATTTCTTCACAAACTCTCTCTCTCTTGCAATGGCGGATTCAAATGCAGCAGAGCATCAGGATCGTGGGCTTTTCGGCTTGTTTGGGAAGAAGAAAGAGGAGGAGACACATCAACAGCATGGAGGTCCTGTGGAGGGACACGTGGCTGGTGTAGCTCCACATGAGCAAGGCCACCTAGGCGAGGCTCACCCTACCCCTGTGTCTCACGGCCATGTTGGCCGAGCCGAGCCTCACCCTGTGTATGGCCACGTCGGCGAGATTCACCCTGCACCAGTGTCTCATGGCCACGTGGAGGAGGGGAAACTCCATGGCGACGGTGAGGAGAAGAAAGAACAAGGGGGACTCATGGGAAAGTTGCATCGCAGCAACAGCTCTTCCTCAAGCTCTGTAAGTTTTGCATGCCCATAACTTCTTCCATAATATGTTTTAATTTCAAAGTTACACATATTTTAATGTGTTTTATGTGCATAAACATATTTGGTGTACATGCCGAATTTTCAAAAGTATTATACATCGTGCTTTTGCATTCTCATTTCTGCAAGTGCTTGCATAGATTCCTTTCATTGTTCTTCATGAGGAGAAAGTGCATTCCAATTATTAGGTCTACTGTTTATGTAAGTGTAATGTATCTGATCTGATGAAATGCATGTGTTGACAGTCCAGCGATGAGGAAGAGGATGAAAAGGGAGAGAAGAAGAAGAAAAAGAAGGGTGGATTGAAGCTACATGGAGAGAAGAAAGAGAAAGAAGAAGACGGTCATGTGAAGCCTGAAGAAGAAGGGGGAGAGAAGAAAGGTTTGATGGAAAAGATCAAAGAGAAGCTCCCTAGAAACCACAAAGAGGGAGAAAAGGAGCATTGAAGAAGAAACTGGTTTTTCATTTTTATGGGGTTTGATTTTTCATTTTTCTTGTTTGAAGCATACTATGGGCTGTGTGTATGTATGCTGTGTTTTTGTATAAATTAATATAATAAGATTGTAACGATGGTTACATTTTTCTAATTGCAATGTTTTGCTGAGCACTCTTTGTTTCTTTTTTCATATTTATTACAGAGATGGAGAGATGCGTTTAATCACTTGAGATGAAGTAACAGAAAACAGTATTAATAATAATAAACAAATTTTGAAATTTTTAAATAAAAAGGTTTGCAAGATTAGAATTCTGCCTGGAAGACATGAAATGCATTTTCTTTGGTTAATTTTTTTGACATGTCATATGTGCAATATTTTTACAAAGGCATACAAGTATAAAAGAGTGGGGTTCATTTGGCATCTTACATGAAAAAAATGATTTCTAAATGGTGGATCTTCCACATCATAAAAAAACAAGGGGCGCAAGTGCCAAAGTCCCTGCCTTTAGTGGCGGGAACTTGAAATAGAATGCCAAATGTTGTGGAGAGATTTTGATTTGTGAAGGTGATGAAATGCAATGCGAAATGGCATGGAGAGCGTTTAATTTGTGAAGATAAGCTACATGAAATTTACTTATGAGCTTAGATGTTTTTTTTATTTGAATTAGGTTAATTTAAGTAGCCTAACTTAATGTATAGAAGGAAGGCAATAATACTCTCATGATAAGTCATTAGCATTAAGGGTTGTAGAAAATACTACCATATTTTAGGAAACTGCATAAAAGAAATTGTTGAAAACCAACAAAAAGGTTTAAAATAAAATTTTAATTAGATTTTATTGCATGCATTAATACGCATTGTCTAAATATGTAAAAAAGAAATAAAATGTAATATTAAAAACCACAGTTTATTTGAATATAGTGATTGATGAGGCTAAAAAGGAAGAAATAGTAAAAATTCAAGCTAATTAGAACATGAGCAATGCCATCAAATTTAACAAGACAACTATCATCAAGTAGACTTAGTTGATGTCAGCCAAAAATCTAGAACATCATAGCATAGTAAAAAAGTTAACTCGAGTTGTCCTATGCACGAAGATGATGAAGAGAATCTAACAAGTGAAAACCATTATATTCTTGGAGTTGTCCTATGCACGAAGATGATGAAGAGCATCTAACAAGTGAAAACCATTATATTCTTGTTATTATTAATAATTAATTAATGGTAACCATAGTGTGCTCGAACAGAATGATTTGTATGAATGATACAAACATGTGTTGGTCAATGCTTGCAAGGTTTGCATGCTGCACACACGTATTTCTTTGGCATTAAGATCATTTTAATGTTAAAAACATTCTATTGTAGTTTGAAGAAGACATCTGGGCAAAAAATCATCAAGCTTCATGCAAAAATCTTTTTAATAAGAGTTTTATCATCATATTGATTTGAAAAATTAAAATGGTAATTAGAAGGGGTGATTGTGACCAAAACAGATGAAATAACTTTTCTTAGTCACAATTGTCCTGAATTAAGAGCCCAAAGAAGACACTCCTCTGTTATTATTGCTGTTAAGTTTCTTTTGCAGTTCAATTTCCATCCACTTTGATAACCATGTTGGTTTCCTAATAAATGTTCTTCTATATTAACCATGTTTGATTTCAGCAAAGTATGTGAGCCAACTGCTGGAAATTCGTTATGTTTACAACATAATTGCAACAAGGATAGGCTATATATTGTCAAGATTTACTATGTTGTATAGAAATTCAAGCTGATTGACTATTGATTTTGACTGTGCAGGTCATTGCATGACTCATTTGACATGCATTGCAAAATTGGTCCTTAACATTTGACAGTAAAGGCAATTTATCATGTCTGTATTTTTTTTCTTTTAATTGATGAGCTCAAATCATGTTTACTTCAACTTTTTTCTAGAATACAACATAGTTATATGAATATGTTTCATTATAATTTACTGGGTTTTCCAAACTAAAGTTTTAGCCACATTGATGTCCTAGACATCATAAAGTGAATGCACTTTGATATTGATAGCTCGGAAAGACAGGTTATCTATATATCCCCAATAGCTATGTAGTAAGATTACTGGAGTGGATAACATTGAGCTTTGCTCAATTTTCAAGCTAGGGAAGTGAGGAGCTGCATTTGTACTATTATGCATTAGCACTAGAATGTGTCTATAATCCACTTTCCAAACAATTAAAGGAGTTTTCATGATCCCAAGTTTTCTCAGCTCCGTGTGGAGCTTCAGGCATTTCTTTAACTTCTTTAGGAAACCTACTACAAGGGATTTGCTTCAGGCTTTTCTTCATGTTTGATTCGGTGTTTCAAGTGAACCTTCCCTTTCTCGGGGAGTGTTTCATGCAAGAAACCCCTTTAATTTTTTGACAGTTGTTCCAGATGATTTGACATTGACAAAATGTTTATGTCTATGTTTGATGTTGTTAAAAACCCCATTGAGGAGGGTGGGAATTCATCAGGGGAAGAGGTTGTGGATGCGTTCTTGGAACAAAAGGCTTTCAAAATGGAGTACTTTGTAGAGGAACTAGATGTTGTTTTGTCTATTATTGAGTAGTGTAATGTATGGAAATACCGGGAGGATGTGGATAGAAATGACAAGCACCATATTAAAAGATTGATGCAATTGGCATCTAACACAGGCATTAGGGGTCAATCTATTTTTAACTCGCTCCTTGTCTATAGTAACTTCGGTTTCACTCTAAATGCCAAAGACTCAAAGAAGAAGCTGACATTAGTGTTCACTTGAAGAACATCACAATGAATGTTTCATTAAATTTCACTGCATTATCAGATCCAAGACAAACTGATACCAAAGATTAAAGATATGAAAAAGATCCCATCGTGCCCTAGCGGATTCATAAGGGATTTCAAATGCTCCTCATTCAGACGCTACAACTTCTATTGTTAACTTGTACATTGGGTTCTTGCCCTTTCAATGAGAGCGACAATCTAAAAGTCTTCGGAGAGGGCACTAAATTCTGGGGGAAGGTGTCAATGCTCACGAACAAACATTGTTGGAAAGATCTGCTCCCAGAACATTCTGGAAGCTCATTGCAATTTTTGGCTTATTTTTTGTTTGTCAAATTGAATTTTTTCCTTGCCATTTTTCGTGAGAGCCAATACCATAAAGGATATCTATCATTTTAAGAATTTTTAAAAATATATAGATTTATAAACTTTAGTTTAATCTTCATTGTTTGAAAAATAATTTAATATGATTGGTTGTTGATTGGCCGAATTAATTGACTATATGCATCCAACGAATGCAATAGTATACTGCCTATGGCAGGAACTAATAATGCTGGAATTGGAAAATGATTCAAGTGTTCCATTTTGTTTGGTTTTATTTCCAAAATCTCTTCTAGGATTTTTTTTAAAGAAAATAAGCTTTTCATTTTGGCAGTATTGTAAGGGTGGTATTATACATTTAACTCAAAATTGTGTGTGTTTTGTTTGAATTTATAAGTGTTAAAATAGACTATTTTCCTCTCCTTTTGGTATTTAAGGTTTGACGATTTGATTCTAAAAATAAACAATTCAAGAGTAAGTTATATGTTATGCTCCACTTGCAAAGTTTTTACTAATTAATAAAGTTGAATTACAAAGTTTTTATTGATTAATAAAGTTGAAGCTATACATCACACAAAACTCTATATAATCATTTTTAAGACTTAGAATTTACTTTCATGTAAATTTGAAAAGCAAAAGAAAATGTTAATTTTTACTTTACAATCCTTTCTATCAAACATTTGGAATACTCCTCAATATGGTCACCATTTAGTAAGTTATGCTCCACTTACAAAGCTTTTACTAATTAATAAAGTTGAAGCTATGCATCACACAAAACTCTATATAATCTTTTTTAAGGCTTAGAATTTAGTTTCATGTAAATTTGAAATACAAAAGAAAATGTTAATTTTTACTTTCCAATCCTTTCTAACTCTCATTTGGAATACTCCTTGCTACGGTCATCATTTCTTTTGCTCCACAACAAACTCATCAATTCACCCTTCAGAAAGCTTTGAAAGTTGTCCAGGTAACAACCCTTCTACATGTTGAGCCAATTCTCCATTCCAAACTCTTTCTTTGTAATTATACAAACACATGTTTGAGATGAAAAATAGAGCCTTGGTTGCCAACCTTCTCTAATGAATTGCTTCATTATGCACTATTATTTCCCTATTGTGCTTCATTGTCTTAATTTTTTATTTATTTATATGATTTTGATGTAACTTGTTTAAAATGGAATCGATGATTTGTCCTTAAGCTATAATTTTGTATGTTACAAATTATATGTATGTTCATATTCAAGGTATTTTTTTGTGGCTAATATTTGCTAATTGGCTAATTTTAGAATTTTTTGGCTAGTAATTTGGCTAGTAATTTAAGATTTGATGCAATCTAAATTGCCACATTTTTATAAAATTTAGTTACAAAATATTTAAAATTTCTTAGTAATTTATTTTATTTAAAAATGTAAACTCAAAGATTCGCCACAATATTTGATACATGATTAGATTTGATTCACCTAAATATTATATTTTCTTGGATAAATTAAAATTAATTCACCAATAATTATCATAATTATTAGTTATTTTAGGGATATATCACATTTATTTAGTTTTCCCTATTAATTTAAAATATAATGTAATATCAATTTTGATTTTTTATATTCCATGGTGATTAATGAACTTCCTACTATTATTGAGATTTCTCAATATTTTCAATAAAAAAATTTTATGATTCTAAATAATTGCCAAAATGAATAATATTTAAAATTAAAAAATTTAGTGGTTTGCCAAAAGAAATAATTTTGTTTTTCAAAATAATGAAAGATTTGCCAATATTTTCTATCTTTTTATGGAGGGGGGTTTCTTAAAGTTTACATTGTTTATATTCATAGTAATATATTTCTTATATTCTAAAATTGAGACATTTGATGAGAAAACATTTCTATGAGGTATTATTTAAACATTTATTTGCTAGTATCCTAACATGCCTTGTCAAAAACCAACCAATGATATATCAAAAAAACTTAACCTTTGTTTCATGAAATTTAAAGAGGGGGCAATTAAATGTCAATTTATTGAAATATGCTGATAAAACCATGGTAGTTATTTAATGGAGCGTGATAGTTTAATATAGTTTAAACTTGGTAGTAACATGAATTTAATACTAGTGTGGTTCTTATAAATGCTCTACTACTTAGACAATTAAAAAATCATCAAAAAGCCATCTATGATAGATAACGTAGTATGAAAACATTTGTAAGAAATCTTATAAAAGATGAATAGGTGCTTACTCTAATTTGATATTGATTGTATACTTTTATAAAGGAATTAGGTTGAATTTAGATTTTTGATTTCTTTTTAATTTTATTTTTATCAACATTTAAAATCATGTTTTATCGTCTGTAAATAAAACAAGTTAAGTACCATGTAATTTGTTAAAATGTTTGTATGGTGAGCTAGCAACCTTTAGTGCAAGATTTGAACATGCAAAAACTTAGCACTCTCTATCCATGTAAGTCTCAAATCACCACCAATGTTTCTACTCATTGACTTAATTTGTCTTGCCTTCATCTTGTAGCTCATATTTGCAAGACCTTAAACTTTTAGTTTTTCTTATTTTAAAAGTTGTTAGCTCATTGGAAAAGTGTATGTATTACAAGAAGCGAGATGGTGGTTTGAGTCCATCATGCTCTAACATGAATTAGTTAAATATATTAGTGTTTATATTTAATAATGATTTTATTTATTTATTATTTTATACTATCTATCTAATCATCTTAAGAAAGACAATAAGTGAGACTAAAGGTATATTCATTTCTATAAAGACATAATTGAAATTATCTCTAAAAGATAATAATATTGTCATTCCTTATTGTCTTTATAAGATAATAATTTAAGATGCTAGTTTAAGACATACACTTAAAGACAATATTTAAGACAACATGCAACTTTATATTTCCTCAAGTCTAGAGAATTCACTTGAAAATTATCTCAAAAATTGTCTTGAGACCCCACTTTATGTTGTAATGATGTTTTCATTGCATGGGAGGGCCATTTCTTCATAACATCTTTAAATCTTTAGTAGGACTCGAAGTGGATTTAAATAGTCTTGTTACAATATTTTTTTCAAGAAAATTGGTCTACTTTTAAACCATCCACCATTCCATACTATCAACAATATTGTTTCTCCCATTGGCCCACCCACATCTTATCTACATATTGTTGATATTTATTTTACCAACATATGAATGTCATGCATCAGTCAAATATTTTTCAATGGCACCAACAAGTAATGTCCTAATTGTGTTGCTCATGAAATCCTATAAATTAGCATTCATTTCTCAATCTAACTTAATCAACCACTCAAAAATATTTTCCATCTCTTGATATTCATATTCTTTCCTTTTGTTGAGTTTGTATTTCATGAAAAGTTTCTTTATATTGCAATGGTAGAGGAAAATACATAAATCATTAGGACCATGGGCTATTTGGCTTGTTTGGTAAAAGGAAAGATGATACACGTCAATAGTATGGTGATGTCATGGTGTGCCACATGGTGAGTGTAGCTCCTCATGAGCAGGGACATGTAGGAAAGACTCACTATAACCATGTGTTTTATGACCAAATTGGCATAAGTGAAACTCACCATGTGTATGGCCATATTATCAAGGCTCATCCTATATCCATGTCTCATGGCCTTGTAGGTGAGATTCACCTTGTGCATGTGTACAACCACATTGACAAGATTCACCCCACACTTGCTCTCATGTCTCGTGGAAATGTAGAAGAGGGAGAAGTCCATGGAAAAGGTGAGGAGAAGAAACATGAAGAGGGTGCCATGGTAAAGTTGCATCATAACAACAACTATTCCACTAGCTTTGTAAGTTATTGTTTCCTACTCACTTCCCTAATATATTGTAGTTTGAAATTTTAATTAGATGTTTTTTTTTGTGCATAAAAACTATTTGTTATGTGTGCCTAATTTTTCAAAATACTATACATCCTACTTTTGCATCCTATTTTTTTATTACTAAGCATAGATTCATTTCATTGTTCATATAGAGAATGTACAATCCATTTAATATCTAGTTCATTTTATTGGAATGTAATATGAGGAAATGAATGTTTGGACAGTCTAGTAATAAGGAAGAGGGTAAAAAGGGAGATAAGAAGAATAAAAAGAAGGGTGGATTGAAGGACAAGTTAAAGCTTTGTAGACATCAGAAAGAGGAAGAACATTCTCATGAAAATTTTGAAGAATGGGGAAAGAAGGAAGATTTGGTGGAAAAGATCAAAGAGAAGCTCCCTGGACACCAGAATGAGGAAGAAAAAGGGCATTAAGAAGTAACTATAGATTTTTTGTTTGCTTTGACCTTATGTTTGGGCGTTTTTCTTTGGTGGAATTGGGCTGGAAATGGGATGGAATTGTCCTTGTCAAATATGGGAATCAACATATTCTATGTTTGTTTTGAATACATGAAAATATTATAGGGATTTGTTAATTATCCTTCACCCCCAAAAACATCATTTTAATCTTCCATCCAAAAAGGTAGAATTTTGGAAAATGAATTTCAATTCCACTTAAATGGAAATTGGGTGTGAATCATTTTTAAATTTTTTATTCACATGTGCCTTTTACCATGTCACTTCTCTCTTCCTTGTCTATTTCAAACTTTGTAGAATTTTTGTTGAGAAGTTGTTAATGAATTCTCACAAACCATCGATACAATGTATGAATTGACTATCAACTCACCATAAAAGGAATAAGTGTGACTTCTAAACCTAATGTGTATCCAAGCCAAAAGTGTAGTACATGATAGTGGATAAACTTAGATATTATTGAGAAATTTGGGGAGGCAAAAAAAGTTTTGATGTTGCAAGAAGTTATCAACAAGTTCGTGTAGAATATTTCTATGGTGAACATAGCACTTGGAAAAAAACAAATTATAGATTAGTAGACTACATATGGAAGGCTCTCTGTCTGAGATGCATTAAGTGAATTGAAATTTATTCTTGAATCAAAATATTATGAATAAAGATCTCAAGGATACTTTGAAAAAACTAATGGAAGAAAAAAATAAATGAAATTTGAGAGAAGGATTACTCCATATCTCCACCTAATAAGGTAGGGTACTTGATGGGATTAGAGAAATATGTATATTAGTTGAAACAACTTGTGTTGGAGCCTTAAAAAGATGCAGTTGGAGTTACAATGATTGGGGGAGTGAGAAAATCCTAACTGGGTACTGCCATTTTTCATCATCCACAAATCCAAGTCAGGTACCAATGGCTTCTACTCGAGCTATCACTTTGTTTGTAAAAACAAATAAATTTAATTATAACTTTACTTTTCTTTCCTTTAATGATTGTGGTTATTGTTGGCTATTTTTGCCCCCATTCAGCCCCACATATAACCAATCTAAGAGATCTTCAATGGTCTAGATTCTTTGGTAGGTTAACACATTAGTTGGCTATTGACTAGTCATGTTATCCTTAGTGTTTTTTTCTGAGTCTCTCTATCTGTTCTTCTCCTGAGTAGCTTAGGTACTGGTTTAGTCTTTTCTTTGGCTGAGTAGCTCGGTCTCTTCTCTTTCCATGTTGCATGTTATCCCTTCTCGCATTTTTTTCACAACAACACGAATAGACTTCTTCCGGCCATGATATGTTACAAGGATAGTTCATTTAATGTTAAGCAACTTCTTGATCCTTTTTGACATGATGCTAATGCATCTCCATGCCTCTTTAATGCATATAACGATCAAATATTTTGGGATTTAATCTCTTATGGCTAGGTGCATTTATTTTTGGTTGTTCTTGTCATTTGAAACGGAAAGTTGCACTTCAAGATCAAGTTTTATTCTGATATGAAATTTATTGCTTTCTCTGTAAATCAACTCCAGCCTTGTTGGGGTTTGAACATAAATTTTAGATATGAGTCATGCTTGAGCTCTTTAAAAAGAAAAGTTGTAAATATTTTCTAGGTTCTTCTTTGGTTCTTTTGCAGCAACTTATGCTCTACAACTGTAATTTCTTATTTTACCATGCATTAATGAAATCTCTTGTTTTACCTTTTTTTATATTCAAATATCTTGCACATATTCTTATTGCCCTATGTTGAGTGATTCTTGTCTCCATCTTTATCTTATATGTTGTGTTACTCGGCTAGTAGTTGTTGTCTTGTGAATGTTATTCCTGCAATGGGTGAACCCACAATAGTGGGTTACACTTTTTTGCCTAAACTGACACTAAACTCTGAATTTTTAAGAAAACGTTCACTTTCAAATGCAAATCCATGTTTAACGGTTAGGAATTTGAAGATGAAGTAAACTAGATTCTTTTAGGATTTTGGTCTAGATTCTAAATCATTTTTTTTTTTGAAAAAAAAATTATTTTATTGAATTATTTTTTCTCCTACGAAAATTGGTATGATATCAAAAACCTAATTTTTAAAGAGTGACACTGTTTTTGACACACATAATTTTTTTTCTACAATAGATATCAATGTTATTCTTTTGAACTTAGTTTTTTAACATCTATACCTAAACCGTAGAGTTGGTCTTATATCTTTATCATTAGTATTTCATATTTTATTGTAGTTTAAAGTTGGCATAACACTAATTTAGACATACGTGGCTTTTGACACATGTAACTTATTATATATTTACCCAATATTTAAAAAGTAAAATTTGATTGAAAGGTGACTCAAATACGGAGACCGTACTTATTTTTCAAAAAATTTATTTTTATATTTACTATTTTTCCATGAGCATTGAATATCTTAGTTTATTTTTTACAATAAACCTATATTTAATTCATGTTAAAAAATATATACCTAAAATTTTTGAAAAGCACCAAATTCATAGTCATTAGAAAGCTAGTTCAGAGTACTTCAATCATGTACAATTTTAGGTCTTTAGTGCTCCATTTGAACCTGGTAATTCAGCTCCAAAGAAAGGAAATCATTGAAAAAACTTCAAACTATTCATGGGGGCTTCTAACTAGCTAGTTTCGATAGAAACTTACTTTCTATCGAAATTATTTTACAAAATTTCGATAGAAACAAAATTTCTTAGTTTCTATCAAAACTATTGGCAGCTTAACCACGCAGTTAGCAAACCACTTTCCTAGTTCCGATCAAAACTATCCACCTAGTTTCGATCGAAACTAGGAAAGTGGGTTAACCCCTTAGAAGCATACCATAGGGGTGTTTTTCTAGTCAGATCCTTAGGATTTTTCCCTAGTCGGCTAATAAAGAGGTTTTTAAAAAAAATAAAAATTTGTATATAAATATGAGTTTCATTTTTTACAATTTGCATTTATGTGAAATCAAGTTATTGGCCTTTGAATTGGGTAGAAAGAAATATTTGACAAACTTCAACCTATTTTCAAATTTTGGAGGAAGAATTTACGACATAGGCAATAAAGATAAAAGAGAAAGTAAATATGCACGAAGAAGAACTAAGGAACAAGAAGATGAAAATCATCAAAAAACGCTAGCAAGATACTATCTTAGATCAGGTACATATGCACAATCTTTTTTCCAATGTATTTAATTAGTTTATTTAGTTAGGATTACGGTTTAAATCCAATTAGGAATATCATATTTATCTTAAATTAGCATTACTAGATTAACTTAATATTAAGAGTTTATTTGAAATTATGTTCATATTTAGGCCATTAGGGTTTATCCAATTATGTCCATATTAGTCCTTAGGGTGAATATTACATTATGAATAAATTTAAATTATGAATTTATTTAGCATAGGAATTACCTTGTTTATTCAATTATGTTAATAATTTATAGTCCATTAAGGTTTATTAGATTATGATTAAAATTAAATAAATGAATTTATTTAGGACGTAGTCAACCAGGACAACCTATCGACATTGGAGAAGGTTCATCCCAAGTTCAAACAGGTACATGTGCATCTCTTGCAAGTATATAATATAGATCTTTCTAGAATTCTAGGTCTCTATCAAACTTTATATCTTTAATTTTTAAATTTAGTGAGCGATATTTCCTCTTATAAACTTACTTGATTTTATTTGTTATATCGTGCACGTGCAATTCTAGTAGATGATGAAAATGTTGGACATGAGGAAATTGAAGATGAAGCAATGGATATTGAAGAAGGACCATCTGAAGGATAGATAATTTAATCAAGTACATAATATTTCACTCTTGAGTTAAACATGTATATATGTATACATATATGTCCCCTAAAGAGATTGTATCTTAAGACTTTGTTTCATTTTTTCTTGTGCAGCCCGAGATCAAACAACAAATGAGAATGTTAATTTAGCTCAAAGATTGAAGAGAAAAATTAATTATAGAAACATAGATCATTTAATTTAAATGGATGTGGAAAAATTGAGAGAATATGCTAATCAACCTACACATACTACGAAGAGGAAATTGAATAAAAAGTCTAAAGACATAATTGCACAATTTGAGAATCTATCAACAGTGGAGAAAACTCAACTATTATCAATTTCACTTCTCAAAGATGAATTAAAAGAGCCACTGAGACTATTGGGTATAGATACAAGTATAAAAAAGATGAGGACTTCTAAACTAGAAAAAGATATTGTTGAAAGTGTTAAGGAAGGGTTACATTCCATTGGGAAAAAAACTAGATCTGCAGATAAATCCATTGCACGAAGAGTGATACTAACATCTATTTTAAATAAGAAAACATCCCAAAATAGACAGATCTCTTCATCATCATCTCATTTCGGGTATAGTCGGAAGACAGTACTACATTATCTGAAAAGGAGAAACAATTTGAATGATAGTACATTAGAAGGCAATTGGGCACTAATGTGTAGAGCTCCTCGATCTGACATGATTGGGGAAACAGTTAAGAACTTAGTTATTCAATTTTGGATTGATAATACTCGTCCTTCACCAAATAGAAGAGATATCATCAAGAAGAGGATTGGGCCTAAGGAATATATTCAAAACGCAAAACATTGGTTGGATGTCACTCAACATGAATTGTATCTCTCATTTTGTAATTTAAATCCTAACATAAAGATTGGACAAACAATGTTTGAAAGATTGAAGCCCTATTTTTTGAAGATAAATAAATCTTTTGAAACATGTTGTTGTCAATATCATGTTGAATTTGATCTGTACTATGAAGGGTTTCGAAAGATGATAGAAGAAAGTGGTGAAACTTCTCAAAATACTTTTCCTAAACGACCGAGTCAATTCATAACATCAATCTTATGTGACAAACCAAATGATTGTGTCCATGAAATAGATTGCATAAGAGGAACTTGTGAAACATGTGGTAACTTGACTAAATTTCCTTTGAGAGAAGAAGATACTAATACGACAAGGATGGTAAAATGTAAGAGATATAAGTACATAAAGTTAGAAACAAAAGCTGGAAAAGAATCAACAAGGTTAGAATATGTAGAGGATGAGATATCGGCTGGAGAATTTATGTCAAATTTTCGTAAATTGATTCAACCATATATACGCCATGCATTTATTGCTAAGTGGAAAGTAGAACAATTTCAAACACTAAGAGAAACTTTCCCACTTGGAACAATTTTATCTGTTGTTGACTTTACAGAGAATTACTCTTTCGTATCTCAAAAATAACTTCAAGCAGAATACTACTATACAGAGCAGGTTACTATTATGGTTCAAGTGTCTTATCGACATCCACAAATTGATCTGGATGGTGTGGAAAGTACAAATCAAGCACGAGTCATTAAAAAAGAGTATCACTTTTATATTAGTGATGACAAAGAACATGACACACATTTTGTGGAACATTGTTTTAAGACATTTTTTGAATATTTGAAAAACAAAAACATTCAAATAGAAAAACATTTGGTATGGTCAGATGGATATGCAGCACAATTTAAATCAGCTAGACCATTTTATGCATTATGTAGATATCATCGATACCTTAATATACCACACATTTGGAGTTTTTTTGAGAGTGGACATGAAAAGGGTGAGCATGATGGTGTAGGAGCTTGTATCAAACGTGCTTTAAGAAAGTATCAAATGGACTATAAAGGATATCACATTAATAATGCTCATGATGTGGTTGAGTGGTGTAAAACACATTTTTTGGTGCCAACAAATATAGATAACACATCATCAGAAGCAGATCGAGTCATACCATTTAGAGTGTTTTGGGAGGTATCAGGTATATATAAATTAATTTGTTCATATTTTTAAATTGAATCTTAAATTTATATTTAATATGTTACCTTAGATGATCCCTAACTAAATTATGGACCTTGTGTACACATTCAGGTGTTGATAGAAGATCAATGCATGCATGCAAGAGGGTATAGAAGACACGATCTTTGCATTCAGTCATGAGTACAAATAGTAATGTGTGGTCATTGTATACAAGAGAATACAATTTTTTTTATCCTAATTGTATTGATGAAGAAAATGGTGGTTGCATTAATCAAGAACGTGGATATGTGGGTGAATGGACTTTGGTGCCACTAGATGTTATTAATACGAATGAGTTTGAGGACGAAAACTATGATGATATTCCATTGGTTTCTAGTGATTATAACCATATTTCAGGATTGATCAGAGTTGGTATGTATGAACTATATATATACTTGGATCATGTACATGTATACATTTTTCATAATTTTGGTTAATTTTTATTATATATATGCACTCATGTAAATGACGTGTATCCAGAATTTTGACATATATAAGTTTGTGTAGGAAATGTTTTTGTAGTCATAGCAGAATCGAAAAATGTAGAAGGTGCTAGCTATTATTTATTACATTGCACCATGGAAAGAGAGAAGCTAACAAAGACTGAAATAAGTGATGAAATTGTTTTTCCCACAGGTTAGTATATAGTTGAATTATGTATATATGTATGTCAAGTATCTATGTTTTTAATGAATTCAAATTCTTTGACTTAAATTCAAGATTGATGTATTTTTTTAATGTGTACATGTGCACGTTCTGTTGTTGTACAAGGAACATATTTGAAGCAAATAAAAGTACTTAAAAGTGGGATTCATTTCACCGATTATCAACCTAACAATAAGGTATATCAATATAGTAACCATGTTATTGCCACTGGTCTAACTCTCCATCTAGTCAAAGGACCTGGAATACGTAAGTGGAGGCTCCATATTGATGATCATGATAAAATATTAAATGTTATCCAAGAACGTGTTGATCCACTTGATATGAGATAGAAACAACTCCTAATTTGAAATGTAACTCAAGAAAAATTTGAAATTTGGTTGAACAATCATTTGATCAATTTGAAATTTTGAGGAATAACTAATTTTCTAAATTGAACTTTTACTCTTTCATTTTGAATTTTCTAAAGTAACTGATTATAGAAATTATGAACTTATATGTACATGTGTGTACACTAATTACCTGACATGTGCACCTTGAGGGAAAGAAATTCGAACACCACTTGTCTTAAGAGGATGAAATTAGGAGTTTGTAAAATTAATTATATTGAACTTTCTATTTCACTTAACTTGTCAATTTTTGGACACATGTACACTTTCAATTTAACTAATTAGGACATGTGCTTTCAATTTCAGGACATGTGAGCTTTCAATTTAACTAATTACCTGACATGTGAGCTTTCAATTTTAGGACATGTGAGCTTTCAAGTTCAAATTGTGATTTTTTTAACTAAATTTTGAGCATGTACATATTTTAAGTTGGACTTGAATTAGAACATTGGGCTTAAGGGGATAAAATCCTAGGATACATGTGTGCACTTGAATTAAAATTTCACTATGATTAAAATTTGAAATGTAACTCAAGAACAATTTGAAATTTGGTTCAAACTATTTCAAATTGTAACTAATTTTCTAAATTGAATGTTTACTCTTTCATTTTTAACTCAATGCAAGAATTCATTTAACTTTCTATTATATTGAACTTTCTATTTCATTTAACTTTTCAATTTTAGAACACATGTACACTTTCAATTTAACTAATTAGGACATGTGCTTTCAATTTTAGGACATGTGAGCTTTCGATTTAACTAATTACTTGACATGTGATCTTTCAAGTTCAAATTGCAATTTGTTTAAACTAAATTTTGAACATGTACATGTTTTAAGTTGGACTTGAATTTTACAACATTGGGCTTAAGGGGATAAAATTCTAGGATATGTGTACAAATAAAAGGGATGAGTTCTATAGATTTACTCGAGTTAGGAATTATGTACAACTAATTACCTTATACTTTAACATTTAATACATGTTCAATATATTACCAAACATTTAAATTACATGAACTATATATATATATATATATATATATCTAAATTTAATCAATATATTAAACGTGCACGTACATATCTAAATAAATTACTTACATATCTGAGATAGAAACAATTTATAATATACTAGATCTAGATCTAGTATGTACATTAGATTCAACAACATAATGCAACATGTATCTATCTAGAGATCTATCAGAAGATAATATCAAATATAAATATAGCGTGCACACATGTAGACATGTAAATCCAGGTACATCTATATCAAATCAAATATAAATATAACATGCATCATGTGTGTATATAAAGTGTCTATCTAACATATATGAATGTCTCTCTGGATGAAAGTCTACAAAAAATCATCTAGATAAAAAAAACTATAGATCATCACGTGCAGGACTATCATCGCCACGCCTCCTCACAACGCGCTCTAAAGACTGACTACTATCAAGGTGCTCACTAGGATGTGCTGAACCCTATATATAAATTCAAGAGAAAGTGATATTGAAATACATGTACATGTATTTAATCAAAACATAAATAAACATTACCTATCCACTACTGACATCATCTAATGAGTCTCGATGACCTACACGATCTGGCATCAAAGCTGGAGTAAAAATAGGCACGTCCCCCTACATTGTACACATGCACAGGCAACACATCAAATTAAAATTTCTCTACATGATTACATTTGAATCTATGTGCATGATATACATGTACGTGTGCACACATGCACATGTCTAAATTAAATTAGTTTGAAATCATTGAAATTTTAACATGAACTTGAAATTTTTTTTACTTGTGTAGATGGTGGCATCTGATAATACTCGGACTGCCTAGCATTGATCGTCTCCACTAATGCATCCAGATTTCATTGCGTCACATCAAGCTCAATCTCTGCATCTATGCGGGCCCCATGGCTGGTGATTGGCACATGTCCTAATAATGACGAGCCAAGTGGACTATGTACATGAGATGGCATAGAAGTAGAATCATCACGTGTCAACAAGTCCATCCACCCTGTGGTTGACAAGCTCAAATCAACATCATCAAGGCCCACATCTGAACTCTGAGCCTACACTGTAACACTAGCTGAAGGGTCTGTGGTATGTATATGTCTCTGTGGAGCAAAAGAGTGGTCAGTAGATGGATCATCATGTGCACTACCACCATGACCACTACCTGATCGATGAGAGGAATATGGCTGAGGATGTGTCCTAGTACTACCATGGACACGACCTCGAACATCTGATATGGGTATGCCAAGATGCTCTAATACAAATCTATATGTATCTAATAAATCCTTAGCTAAACATATCATAGTATCTTGTGCCAACACTCCAGTGAGACCCTCTAAGCTAGCCACTGAAGGGATGCCTGCTGCACTATACAAGTCTCTTGAAGATGAAGCATAGAGGATGATCTGGAATGCCGACAAGAAATCAAATACTCACCAACCTCATCACTCGAAATAGATCTGACAGCTGCTGCAATCTCTCCAACTCCCTGAAGGACCCCACGTAACTGAGTGGTATGCATGGCCTCATCAGCTGATGGACCTAACACAGGGGAAATAGTAGGTGCCCTCTCTCCGACAATCGATCTATGTGCCAGTGGGGGATGACCTGGCTGCCTATCAACCAATCTACCATGCCCCTATCCTAAATGTCCTGGTAAATCCATGTAGTTCACCACCTTGCATAAGCAAACATCTGCATAAAGCTATCAGGCAAAATAGAGTGGAATTTGGTCGTTATTTGGATAACGACCATGGACAGCAAGGAAGCATGGGTATATCAATGCAGCCATCTATGGATTTGTACACTTAAGGGGAGAATACCCCTTCACATACTTTTGTGAAAGATAATGAGGGAAACATTCCCTCTTCAGGACATCTTTGGGCACCAAGCCCTGCACCTCCTGGAGTGAAAGACCATAGGAGACCTCTCATCTCTTACTGTCAAGGACAACCTGTATAGTATGTGCAGAATATGGGGCAGTGCCATGAATCTCATCTCAAATAAATTTCAAGCTGCGTAAGATAGTCTAGCATGTACCACTATAAACACTGGAGCATGTGCCACTAGTCAGGGATTCCTGGAGTCTATGAATCTCCTGGTTAGTGCGATCATAGAGCTCCTGAGGTGGGATAGGTAGCTGATCACGGGGGACATGATGCTGCTCAGGGGGGATAGGCTGTTGCTCAGGGCCTAGGATAGGCTGCTCGAGCCTAGGTATAGGCTGCTACTCAGGGCTCAGGATAGGTTGCTCGGGCCCGAGTATAGGCTGCTGGAGGGGGACAGGCTGCTCGGGGGGGATAGAAGGCTGTTGATCAACCATGTCAATGTATGTAGGTGTGTGTATAATGTGTAAACCTGAAAATTAAAATTAAAATGTATGAAATTTAATAAACTTGAAATTTATATTAACATATATTTATGTACAATTTGACAAAATTAAAAAACTTGTATCTAAATTGTTTTAATAAAATTAAACATGCACGTACATGTCTACATATATATAAAAGTCCTAAAACTTAAATGAACATATACCTTAAAAGAAAACTAAATTTTAAAACACATATGTTGTTATATATATATTGTTTGTAACTCAGGAACCTTTTAAGAACTACATGTGTGCAAGTTATATATCTATCTAAGTTAGATTGAATGTTCAAAGGTTTTAGACATATGTGTGCACATAAACTTGTCAGATGTAATTTAGGTCCACGAAGTTTAAATATGTGCATATATATGTATATATAGATATATGTGTATATACATGTACATGATATGTATATTTGCACATATAGATCTATCATGCACATGTGTATATATACATGCATACGTGTGCATATATATATACACGTGCACATGATATGTGCAAATATATATATCATGACACATATGCATATATAGATCTATTTGTGTACATATATATAACATTGATGTATCATTTTGAAACCTTGATATCAATGTTTAATTAGTTTTAGGATTAGGGTTCAATTTGGTTTGTACTATTTGATTAGGTTTACATGCTTAGGTTTCAATTAGGACAAGAGTTAATAAATTGAATTAACGTTTCAATTAAATCTTAGGGTAACGGTTCAATTTTGTTAATGGTTGGGGAAAGGATTTAAGGTTAAATTCAAGGTTTCTACTATTAACTTGGGATATATAATTACCTATTTATGATCATGGTTTAATTCAATTTGGTTTATAAGTATAATATTAATTAGTTAAGGGCCAAGGTTACCTTTCAATCTAGTTTGATATATTCAATTTGGTTTAAGGTTGACCCAGGGGTTAGTTTATTTTAGTGTTAAATATTAAGATATAATGCTAAATTATGATATCACTCATTTTTTGATATTTTGATATGATGGACATGTCATAAATGACATTTCTATATGATTCTTTTGATATGATATACATGGATTATATATATATATATAATCTTATGATTTAGCCTGTAAATTATCATTTATAATATAAGGGTTTAGAAATTAAATTTTAAGATCTTGAGGTTAGGGTTAGGGTTTGGATAATTAAATTTTAGTTTTAGGTTTAGGGTTAGAGTTAGAATTATGGTTAGGGCTATGATTTAGGATTGAGACCACGATTAAAGGGTTAGGATCATGTGGTCGGAGGTCCCAAGTACCTGAGTAGAAATTATAGTCTAGATCAATTAGGGTTAGTAAAGTAGGCAAGTTAGCATTTAGGATTTAGGGTTATAGTTATGATTCTAGGGTTAGGGTACATTGGGTTTACATTTCTATTACTACTATTTATAGGGTTAGGATATGGGTTGACATTGGTATTAGTATTATTTTTAGGGTTATGGTTTGTACATCAGGGTTTAAATTTATGGATCTAGGATTATCATTAGGGCTTATAATTTAGGATAAGGGTTGGGGCTTATCATCTAGTATAAGGGAACTTACCATTATAATTTATGATTAGGGTTAGAATAATGGTTTAGTACTTAAATTAGTTTATATCTAGCTAGCTTTTAAAATTAGAGTTAAGTATTTAAATTTAACAAATTTTAGGATCTTAGTGTACATACATCTTGATTCTAGGGTTTAGTATAATTTAGGGTCATGGTTTAACATTTATGATTATAGCTTATAGGTTTGTACATGATCATTGCTAGAAGTATGGTTAGAGGGTTAGGGTATGGGTTTACATCATGTTGAACTAGAAGTATGATTCTGAGGGTTAGGATTTGTATTAACAATAAAAATTTTGATTATGGTTTTAACACATAGTTTAAATAAATTTATATAATTAAAGTTAGGATCAAGTATTAATATGATTTACTATTTAATGTTGGGGTTTATCATTTAGACCTCTACGGTTCAAATTGAGATTTAGAAAAGTTTTATGGTTTCAAGTGTGCATCTAAGATTAGGGGTTATAATTTATGATTAAAGGTTTTTTCAATTAGGATTATGACAAGGTTTAGTATAATTTAGGGCTACTGTTTAGCATTAAGGAACTTAAGACTTAAAATTTAAGTTAAATATATTTAATCTTTACATGAACATTAGATTATATGATGTACATTTTTTTATGTAACTTGTATATTATTTAATCAAGTTATGTTCTTATAATTAACTTTTATTAATTAAAGGTTGTAACATGTATTTTTTAGGTCATACACATTCTAAGTTATATACATTCTTATGTATGTATATGTATGTTATATTCTTACCTAGATGTAAATTAATCTCTGACATTCTTATATATGTATTTAATTTAGGATCTGGACCCAAGTTAAGACATGTGATTGAATTATAATATAGTTAATTATATACTTAGATTATTTTTAAATTCAATTTAAAAAATGACATTATAGTTAATTCTAAATGAGGCCTAGCCAACGGATCCAAAGAACTAATCAAAAGTTTTACTAAGCAAACAATAACATACATACAATAATTTACAATTATAAAAAACATAAGAGATTGCAAATTCCTTAATGAGCACATTTACATTTCACTTTTAAATAATTATAAGTACTAAAAGTAAAATAAATAACACATCCACATGAAATTATATTAACTCTTCAGTTCAATCCATTTAAATAATTTATATACATTTGTTTCGAATGCCACTTGGCAAATTAATTCGGAATGCACAATCATCCACTGTACATGTCACAGGGTATGAAAGGCTGAAAGAATATACATTTATAAAATAGTTTACATCATCCATTTTCGATCCATGAAACAAAGTACAATACAATTTAAGTAAAATCATTTTAAATAGTATTAGAAGTTTTTTGTTTGGATCCCTTGGCGAGTTGTTATGTGATTAAGTACTTAGTTATATATGTTTAGGGTTTTATTGTACATAACTATATTGTTCTAAGTCAAAATTATATTTATTTGTAAAATTACATGTAACTTAAACAATAAATTTACATCTAATCTAATCATTCAACATTGTAATAAATACATAAATTAAATACATTTCAAAACATCTAAAATAATAAATTTTTAAATAAACTTTAAATTAAAAGACAATATAATATACTTAGATCTAATATAGATGAAAATTATCTTTAAAAAATCCTTATTTGTGCATTTAGAGATTCATACTAACATTAGAGACTTAAGCATGAATAGTAAAATAAAATATGCAAAGAAACATACATAAAAAACAATAAAATATACGAAAAAATATATAAATTTTAACTAAAACAATAGAAAAAAGGAAAAAACAAATGTTTCATACCTTTTTCAGACAATCGATAAAGCAGATGCCAGTCTCTCTCCAACTTTTGATCAAAATAATGAGGAGAGAATCCGATTGCGCCACTATTTATGCTAGCAGGTTTCATAGTTTCAATCGAAACTTAAGTAAAGTTTCGATCAAAACTTTAAAACTACGGGGAAACCCACGTTCCAAGTTTTGATCGAAACTTTACTTAAGTTTCAATCGAAACTATTCGGCACGACTAGTTTCGATCGATAGTTACTTTCTATCGAAAGTAATTAGTTTCGATCAAAACTTTGAAAAAGAGCTTCTATCGAAACTATACGGGTAATGTTTTGGACCCGGGCTTGTTTGGAGGAATTTCTTCCTTCGAAAAAGTGTAACCCACTATTGTGGGTTCACCCCAACATATGTTAAATTATAACCTTCATATATGTATTTGGGATGGTATAAGATTATGAAATGTATATGTTGGATATTTTAGTGGTGTCATGTGTATTGTAGGTAGACATGGTAACCAAGTTCAATTTGGTGCATCACCCCCTTTCCCTTTTAGCATTTTCTTCCATGAAATCCTCCGCTATTCTCCTCAAGTGGTAGTGTAGGTGCATCATGATTGTAAGGAAGCTGAATTTCTTTGGAGATTCAACCTTAGAGCACAAGTTTGACAATTGGAGGTTTTTTCCATGTTAAACAAGGTTTCTTAAGGGTCATACCTCAAGCAAGGGTATAGACTTTTTTGTCAATAGTTTTTTGCATGCCCAGTGTGACAAGATTTCAGTTCATAAGTATGTTGGTGAGCCAATTTGAAGATCCATTCATTGAGAAATTGGGTGTTTTTCTTAATGACATCACCCTTTAGAGGCATTCAAATCAAACACCATGGTGGCTATATGCATCTACCTATTTCAATAGATCAAGTGCTAGTATGAATAAATGATTTTTGGTTTTTTATGTTTCTTTGGAATTTCTATGAAGGTTCTTGTTTAAATGCTTTATCATGGATTCCCTTCATACAAATACTACTCCCACTTTCCCCCTTATCATTAAGAGGCTATTCCTCAGCCTTCCTATCCTCTATCTCAGCCACACCCTAGCTATGACCAATATGATTACCTAGATCACCAACAGGCTGATTTTACTCAAACCCATCATTGTCCTTTATGGCCATGAATAAGTTAAAAATTCCCCCTCTAAGCTCATCATAGGCAAAGAGTTCCAAGAGTAGCAAGAGAGGAAAAACCAATCGAGCCTATATGTAGACTCCTCCTTGAGTTTGGTTTCCCTTGCAACATAAAATGGCTAACCTACTAAATCTCCTATAGATCCTTGTAGCGATCTCAAGACAAAGCTATTAGAGCTATAGGATCATTCAAATAGTGTGGGGTTCAAGTTTGCTAACCTTGAAAAAAATTTAAGCCATGTTGAAAATCCATTCCCAAATACACATTGTGGGGACTTTCCTTATGTTATGCTCATTATGACCTCTTGGATTAAGGAGTTGTAGGATGAAAAGTGGATGTGGGAGAATGACCCTTATGTTTATAGCATGGTGTATGAGGCTTTTGATATTTTTTATTTAGCTCACTAAGCCCTCCTTTGGTTGCAATAGGAGGAAGAATTAAGACAAAGGAAATATGAGGAGGAGGCAAGGCTCAAGCTTGTCCAAATGCAAGAAATTGAAGCACAAGAGCCTCCAAGGAGAAAATTTTCTAGCTTTAGATAGAGAAGTCCTCCTCAGAATTCCATTCCGAGCTCCTCTAGTCCTCAATCTATACTTCAAACACCTCCACATGTTAATGGTTGTAAGCCCCCAAATGACTATTTTACCTTCTTTGTTGTTGATGAACAAGTGCATATATCTTTCCCCACATCAGAGATACCAAAAGAGAAGCCAACAATTGAAGAATGTGTGTTGTGGTAGGAGGTTAAGGAGGAAGAATGTCATAAGGACATCTATGTCCTTGAGGAGGAACACATTGGTTTGCATGAGGCTTCTCCTTAGCCTACATGGAATATCACAATAAAGAAGACAATCCAAGGAGAAGAGTTTCTTTCTTCTTTAAGCCATCATAGAGACTATTGTGACATGGGGACATCACAGTGGATGGGAGAGATTGATTTCTATGAGCTAAAGGCCTCATGTCTATCTAAAATTTCATCTTTCCCATATGAAGAGAATGAGTAGTTGCAACAAGAGGAGAGCACACTACCAGCCATAACATTAGAGCTAACCATTGTTGGCCCTAAGGATTTTTAGATTGTAGAGTACAACAATGTGGTCAAGGTTTATTGGTTAGAACCAAATCCATCAAGCAAATACCATATAAGGCATCTAGCTCTACAAAAATGCAAGTTTCCCCTAATCATTCCTAGTCTAGAGCATGAGGGTGAAGATCACAAGGAAGAGCATGTACATTTTTCTCAAAATAGCTGTGTCCTTGTGCTAGAAAGATTTATTTTTCTTAGCATTGGGAGGAGTTCATGTTAGCAATAGATAACACTGAGAGGGGAGGTGGGGGGGGGGTGAATTAGTATTCTACAAACTTTTTCCCGCAACTGAATATTGTTAATTACTTTATAACTTGCATATGAAAGTAAACCAACAATGTTTAATAGTAAATATAACTATACACATAGAGAAATCATAATACTATTATTTGTTAACTAGGGAAACCGTGGCCAAGGGAAAACTCTAGTGGGGATGATACCCGCAAGATGATCCACTAAACAAAAGAATCATGTTAAGGATATTGACCCTGTTAGGAGTTAGTGAAATACATATAGTGTCTCAAGTCCTTGTTAGAGGACTAGGCCCTGTTAAAAGCCTCAATCTGATTAGGATTTGGTAGATCAAATACAATGTATGCAAGAAGAGCCCACTGCCCTAACATGCACATATACAATTAAGTTCCTTCACAAGAATAGATATACATGCATTACTGTCTTACTATTGTATCTTGCACTTTCTCAAATTACACTTTAGATCTTGCATCATATAAATCTTGAACACCATATATACTATCTTCATAATTGTTTGCATCAACACTTATCTCTTGCACAACACACTCTTATATGTGCAAGATAAGATCTTCATATAGACCTTGCTAATTATAAAACTATGCTCTATTGGCCTTCATGCTTCTACATGATTGCCCAAATATAATCTAGGTTGTCATCTTACCAAGATTAAGTTATTATTTTGTTACCAAAATAATTCCTTCAGTCATACAACTCATATCTTTGATATGCTTTGTTCTACTCTGTTAAATACCTAAACTAGTAAATCAACTGTAACTTGCATCTTACAATTTGTACAAGTTTTTTGATTAGAATACATCATCATGACACTTCCATATAGCTATCCTCAACTGTGCATGAGCTAACTCAAATTATGTTGTTCGTACACATGACATATATCTTTGTACTACTACAAATTATCTAACACATAATTTTCTAACTCCAAATACATAAATGAAATATTGAATACATGTTGCCATAAATGATAACATTTTAGACATCTAAACATATTGCAAAAAAAAATCCCCCTTTTGCATTGATGGAAACATTTGGAAAAATTGGCTAGGTCCCAAAATAATGGCATGCAAAAATAAGACAAATAAAAAATAACAACTACAAAAAAATTGCCTTCAAAACAAAAAATATTGTCTTCATGCTTTGATGGATCATTACATTCCTTATCACTCCTTACAGCAATACATATGTGTACTCCCTCTTACATATACATATATACTTCTCCTTAATGCATACACAATTTTCCTTACATATACTTCTCCCCCTTTGACATCAATGAAAAAGGTGTCAAAAATCTATTTACAAAATTGTTTTGGCTATCTTGATCAACTTGTAATTCTGGAAAAGCACTCTACAAAACCATGTTTTAGTATTTGGTTGACTCTATATGTATTGTTAGGGTTTTTCAACCCTAGGTATCAAGTTTCAATGTCTGGAACCTTCCTGGGTGACATAAAATTGACTATTTAAGAAAGGCCTAAACATTATCTAGAATAGGTCTAGGTGATTGTCCACAACTTGTCTTGCAAATTATTGTAATGAAGGTGACTGTGTGGGTTAGCATATTTTACTTTTGAATTATGTAATTCTGCATTTGTGGCACAAATAAGAAGTCAATATTTTATTCTCACATTTGTTGTTATGTTTTTGTTTTCCATTATGGTTTATGGTATTAAGGGGAGCACCCTTCATCAAGTGGTATAAGAGTTAGTGTTCTTGAGTGTGTGGATAGATCATCGACTATGAGGTAGTTCGCACCAAGACTATGGTTTGGGCTAAGCGTGTAGACAAATCAACAATTATGAGGTAGCTTGCACTAGAGTTTGAACGGAAACACACAAATGTTTCCATGAAGAGAGCATGGTGGAAGAGTCAAAGGTGTTACACCTAAGGATTTTGGAACCCTCTAGAGGAAAATTCAAGAAATGCAATAATAGATTCATAGAGGAATGAATCTTGTTGTAGGAAATGATGAAGGTGAGGATGAAAGAGAAGAAGGAAATGTGAACCCAAATGCAGTAGAGGAAGTTCTTAACCCAGAGGAGGTGAGGCTTTTTAGGGCCATTTCCAATATTAGAAAAAGACCTAAGTTTTATGTTCGTACATTTTTGGGAAATCTCAACCCAAAGGAATTGATCGACTGGATCAGTGAATTGGAAGAGTAGTTTGAATATGAAGATATTGAAGATTCAGATAGGGTCAAGTTTATGAAGGCCAAACTGAAGGGTCATATAAAGATCTGGTGAAAGGGGATCTAGTTGGATCAAAATAAAAGAGGAAAGGACAAAATCACTAGATGGGATTAGATGGTAGTTAAAATGAAGCAACAATTCATTCTCATAGATTATGAGCTTGATCTATTGAAGAAAATGCAAGGGTTGAAGCAAACGTGAAAATCTGTTCAAGAGTATACTAAAGAGTTCTACCAAGTTCTCATTGGAACCAGCCATGCAGAAGTTGATAAGGAGAAAGTCATCTGTTACCTTAATGGATTATAGCAAAGCATTCAAGATGAGATGAGTCTTGTTCGAGTGACCAATATTGAGGAGCCATACCAGTTTACCCTAACGGTTGAAGAGAAACTATGCAAGAAGTTTGATAACAAGAATAGTGGAAGAGGTCATGGTGGAAGATATGGCAGACGATCTTATGGGGGTTGTAATGATGATCAAAAGAACAAGGATGAGGCTAGAAGTAGCACTAAGAACCAGAGGGGAAACAATTCCAATCATTTCCATGATTTAAAAAATAGAGATCAGAGAGGAAGAGGTAAAGGACAAGGACTTGAAAGATTTGATGCTCCACATTCACTATATTCTTAATGTTGTAACTCAACTCCTAAATGACTTGACATCCATTTTTTTAATCAGCATCTGAATCACTTGACATATATGATTTGCTCAACACTTGAGTGGATCACATACTAGTTCTTGACACTAACTATGTATATTGCTCGACAGACACTACTTGCTCGACACATACTGAGTTCTATTAAGTAATGACTTAAGCATTTTCTCACTGCTTTGTCAAAACCAAGATTAGATCAACAATCTCCCCCTTTGAAATGAGTGGCGAAAACACTTTCTCACCCATATACAACCTAATTTATGTGTGTAACTCAAACAATCAGTATACATTACTTGGCTCTCATACAAGATTACAAAATTTGTGAAATTGATGACATAACTGACATACCTTATAACACAAAAATTTCATATCTCCCCCTGAGTTGATATCCCCTTTCTATAACTAAATTTTGTACTACTATTGAGTAAGTGTCTAATTGGTTGATGTTCCCTATTTTTACATGAGTACTCCCCATAACTCAAAATAAAATGCATTTGTCAATCTGCAAAATCTTTATGATCCCCATTTTTTGACACTTATGTCATTTAGGTGGTACATTGATAGCGTGTTTTTCCAAAAATGTTTTGTGAACCTCTATGATTATTTTAAATGTTGCATCCTAGTTATTGCATGCTAACTCTAGAGAGTGGTATTGAACATCTAGTTGGGTAGCAAGGTCAACTAGGCCATCATGTGTTGAAAGTTGATTATCTTTCTTCATCAATGTTTCAGAAAAGGCTAGTTCTTTATGCAATACTTCCACGTGTGGGGTCAACATGGACTAGATACTAATAAAGGGAGCCCTTATGTTGGCATCTTGTGTCTGTAGTGTGGCTAGCTTACCTTGAGTAGATAGTAGTCTCTGAAAAATGAGTTTGTCTTTGACCAAGAGATAGTTTCAATGTTGTCTTGTGGACTGTAGATCTTCTTACAGCTGGTCAATAATCCTTTGTACTTATTGTGTGAATAAATTCACATCACAAAGTTTAGTCTATAGAGAAAAGATATTCTCTAACACATTTTTCACATCCTCCATTTTGGTGGCTAAGTCAACCTATCTTAGTGCAATAGCACTATATTTTCAAGAACTTTAGAGTGAAACTTTGTTTCTAACCATTCTAGAAGTTTAGCATTGTAATCTAGGTCTTTATCCTTGATCTTATGAAATAGTTTCTCAATGATTAGTTTTTCCTCACTCAACTCTTGTAGACTGAATGCATTGAGAAATATCTCTTTTATGTCATGAAGTACTTGCTTCTTCTTATGCTCTTGTTTAGGAAACTCTGGTTGTTTCTTGCTCGAAACCTTCAACATTTTCTTCATGATCTTCTCCTTAGCCTTGAGTGAGCACCAATGGGGCTTCGACTTGATGATCTTCTTCATAATTTTAATCTTCTTATTCTTCTTCCTCTCCCTATTCACGAAATCTCTCCTTAAGATTCTTCACAAGCTTGTTATTCTTTCTTATCATACTAGATGTCCTCAAATCAATGGTGATTCTTGATTTGGCTTCCTGATGGATTCCAAATGAGGTGATACTCTTTCCAACTTCCTCTGCCAGTAAAGTTGTAATAGTTGTAGATGCTTCATCTACATTGAATTCATAAGGCAAAGGCTTCATCCATCTAACCCTAGGTATGGTTGCCTACACATATGTGTAATCTATGTCAACTAGAAAGGAAACATCATTGTAGTATTGTTCAATTAGTGTTATAGGAATCCTTAGCCTTTGTTTCATAGACTTCTTGAAGTCTTCAAAGTATCTTTTCATTACTATTTCAAAATTTTCTCCAAGATGCTCAATTAGATTTGAAATTTTTAATGTCACTAGCATGTTGGTCTTCCACTCTATTTGACCAAATGTTGGAAAAGTATTCTACATATAGAAGAAGATGCAGACAAGTAATGAACCAAATTTATATTGTGCACTCTTTGTCTTTCTTATGGCCTCCAAGTTTTTTAATAACTGTTGAAGTGGTAACTAGATAAGGTCATAAGTGTGATCTTTCTTCACTGTCTTGTATCCCAAATCCACAACCATGCATGATACACTATTCAATCTGCTTGATTGAAACAATTTGTGAGCAATTACTCTCACTAAAAAGTCAATTAGGGGATTTGAAATTGTGTCCATGGAAATCCCTCTCTTATTCCATACTGCCCTTGTATTTTTCTCAATTACCTCCTTTGCATCACTTATTTCCATGTCTCCAACATCTCCTATCTTTCTAGTGTAGCAACATTTGGCATCTTTTATCATTAAGACTTTTGGTGGTATCATTGATAACACACAATACAGGTCTCCCTTATATGCTATATCAAGAATAGCCTAGAAGGGTGGTTGTCTAACTTCATTACTTATTAATTGCACATTAAAAACATCTTTTCCTTCCTTCCTAACATTCAAAAATAAGCTAGACACCATTTTATGTATCTAGGGCTCACAAAAATTCAAACAATGAAACTTAGCACTAGTGAAATACATTTTGAATCTGATGTATGATAATGAGTAGCAACAGAATCCATTTTGCAAAAAAACTTAAATCTTTCTCCTCAGTTCACCTTATGCTCTTCATGTACTCTTCTATCTCTGATGAATACAAATGAGTAAAAAATTGACTATATAACCCTTGATATTCAACACTAAATGCTTAATTCTTATAAAACTATAAGCTCAACTATCATAGGATTTCCCACTCACTCAACTAATACACAATTTCCACTATGCTCAACAACCACAAGGAGCTTGGCCACTACTATAATAATTCCATCACTTGACAACAACTGTGAAACCTAACAAACTATAAATTTCTTCCAAGTTGTAACCAATACATTGCATCTTAATTCATGCATATTTTATCTTTTTAGAACTCAGATTCTTGGAACTAATTATTGAAATAACTTTGAAATAGCAGTCCCACACATACCTTTTGATTGCTTAGTTGGGGGTGATGTGATCATCTGATCCATTGGATGATGTGATCTCATCTGAGCTTGATGTGCTAAAATCTTCCTCCTTCTTCCATGATTTGTTCATCTACACTTTGATCTTCTCAACAGTGTCCTTTTCTTTTCCTTTATTATTTCAATTACTTGACACTGGTGATCTGGTAGGATAGTTTCTACTAATATGACTAGTCTTCAAACAACTAAAGCATGTAGTTTCACTCAACTATCTATTGTAGTTTCCTTTAAAATGTATTCTAATGAAATTCTCAGGAACATGTCCATACTCTTGACAATAGTGACAACTATACCTTGTGTTGTAATCCCAATTGTAGGATTTTCAATTTCGTTGTTCCATTGTCTACTTGTTTGATGTCTAATTCGCCTCAAATGTACATTCATATGCTTTATGTCTATACTTCTCACAATAATGGAAATATTCTTCAAATATCTATGTGCTTAATCTCTTGAACCTACATTTATGTTCCTGATGTTCTTGCTTTTTTCACTTATGGTGGTAACCTTGGAATTTTTCCTCTCGCTTCTAATTTGCATTGTTGCTCCTACAAAAATTTATTGAATGACCTAACTTTCCACAATTATGAAAAGTGGGTTTTTAGTTCTTACCTTTTTTTGTTTCTTTTTTCACCACTTTTAGATGATTCTCCTTCCTTGGTACTATTTTATCCCAATCTAGTAGTATTATTGTTAAATCTAGGAGATCTCATCAGCCTCTTAAAGTATTTGATGGCTTCACTAGGTTTTTTAAAACTTTTAGCAAATTTTTTTTTTTCTTAGTCCATTCCTCAGTTGTTCATTCTGTAACTTTAGGGTTGTGATCTCAATTTCCTTTCCATTCAATTCATGATTGGCAATCTTCAATTGATTCACTATTTCCAGTTGCATGTGAAAAATCTTATTTATTTCTGATGTCTTCTCTTCTAGTATGTTGGTCAGAGTTCTTTTGTCATCTTCAATCATGACTTTGTCTTTCTCAAATTTCTTTTTCCTCTTGGTTACCTCACATAGCAATACTGATTGGACTTCTTGTTCTATCTTAATATTTTTGACCTCTTCAGTTAGGGAACCATTCTTTTCCATCAGATTTGCAATTGCTGCCTCAAACTCACTTGAGTTTCCATTCTCAAATAATTTAGTAGTGTTTTCCTCTTCGTAATGAGTGTCCTTTTTCTCAATAGCCATCTCTTTCCTTCTCTTCTTGGTAATGAGTGTCATTTTGCTCAATAGCCATCTCTTTCCTTCTCCTCACTGAATGTTACAGTTCATCTCTTGCTTCCATAAGTTGGTGTTGTTGGAAATATAGATGAAGTAACTGAGAGGGGAGGGGTGAATCAGTTACCACAAAAACAATTCTAAAAATTCCTTAGATGTCTATAATGCTTACTTACTATAGATATTCGATAAATAGTGCAAAAATACTGTAACTTAGTAAGTTAACTAGTTACTGATCATCTAGCATTCAAAGTTATTAATATGCATGCAAAGGTTAACTAAATGAACATAAGAGACACCAAATTTAATGTAGAAACCCAATATGAGAAAAACCACCAAGTAACTAGTCACCAATTTTCACTCTTTTGAAGTGAGCCCTATTAGGAGACAACCCTATTAAAGGTTACAATACACACTATTAGGTGTGACCTTGTTAGAGGATTTAATCACCCTCTTAGGAGTGGCTTGGTTAGAGGTCTTTAGAACAATTCAACTAAATTGTCACCTTGTTAGAGGATTTACGAAATGGTTGTTAAACCAACTCTATAAAGAGATTCTAAATTCACCATTATAATTCTTAGAAAGCAAAAATGAAATGACTTGAATGATATGTTGATGAGTACAGATCTATGTTCTACTTTACTAGATCCTTACTGATCGAATACAACTTTGTAGCTCCTCCAGGATATCCAATCCTTCATCAAAATTTTCTCATTATTCTCTTATTCCTTCTTTAACCATATACTCACTCACATTTCCACAATCATACATTATTCAACAACTTGAACATTTATATATATATCGTTTTGATTTATCAAGTCAGCTCAAATACAAGTTACAACAACTGAAAAACATCAGTCGGCTACATTTATTGCACGAAACAATTGAGCTTAATATCAAAACAAAAATCCTTCACTGGCCAACTCAGATTAGTAACCACTACTCTAGAATGGTTTTCTAGTGTTAACCAAGTGAAGCCCGATAAACACTGCATATCCTGCAAAATTCCTTTGGAGACCGAGTGAACTCAGTTAGCACTGACCTTCCTTTACTGAACTTGTGAGCTCGGTAGAAGCTAACTTTCTGTTACATTTCCTTTGATGACTGAGTGAGCTCGGTAAACACTAACTTTCTACCACATTTCCTTTGATGACCGAGTGATCTCGGTAGATACTAGCTTTCTACCACATTTCCTTTGATGACCCAGTGAGCTCGGTAGATACAAACTTTCTTTTGCTGATCTTTTGAGCTCAGTAGACTTTGTCTAATGACTAATAGGACATTTGTGTAACATCAAAGACAACACTCTATTACCAATTGTATCCAATAGGTGTAGGGAGAGATGGACCAAATTGTAGACTTCCATCTTCAAGATCTTTCCTCAAAGTTGTAAAGCCTTCCTTTCTAGAGAACAAGGCTCTGATACCAATTGTTGGAAATAACAATGGAAAAGTAAAATCAGAGAGTGTGGGGTGGGGGGTAGGTTGAATTAGTACTTCAAAACTTTGACCATAAAAAATTCACCACACATCCATCTCATAATTTAGCATGTAAACTAAAATAACTAACTATACATGTTCATCCATGGCATGAAACAAATAACACATAACACAATAAGTTTGTTAGCAAGAAACCCTCCAATGAGAAGGTAAAACTTGAGTGAGGATGACACCCAAAATCTTCAATACTATAGTTGTAAAGTGTATCCAGTTAAGGTTACAATTATTTGATCATAAAATATGATCTACACTATGAAAGGTTTTCCTTGTTAAAGGCTTACAAAGACTATCAAATCTTACCTTGTTAAAATATTTCAACACCCTATTAAAAGTGTGCCTTGTTAAAGGACTTTAACTCACAATGAAGTAAGCACCTTATTTAAGGATTTACAAAAGCCTATTAAGACTACTCGGTTAAGAGAATTTCTATGTATCACCTATTAAAATAATTCAACACCATGATCCGTTGGTTAGCACTTTGCTGCTAGTTATCAGATCTTCTCTTTGCAAGTATATCCTTGATCCTCCTGATTAGATATGTCTCTATTCTCTCTAACTGATTTTATTATTCATATCCCTACCATAAGCTCCATAGTCACCACAGATTCTCTCTCTCTCTCTCTCTTCACTTAGAATTCATTCTTCTCCTCTCATACACACATGAAAACTCTTTAGGGTTTTCCCTCCTTAAGAAGACTTCAGTAAGCTAGGGTTAGGTAGGAATCAATGATTTTGATTCATCCATTTTTCCACTTAATACATCCCTTTTTCTAATTGGTTGCATGTATTGCATAGGGATTCTCAATATACGTTTTTATTTATCTTCTATAATTGTAAAACAATTCATAACTCGGCCCAAAAATGGTGCCATTACAAACAACTATGCCAAAATTTGTTTACTTGGCACTTGAAAGCTTTGATGCTCAATATTCACTATATTCTTAATGTTGTAACTCAACTCCTGAATGACTTGACATCCACTATTTTACTCGACATTTGAATCACTCGGCATATATGACTTGCTTGAAACTTGAGTGACTCGACACATACCATCTACTCAACACTAACTATGTATATTGTTCAGCATACACTACTTACTTGGCACATACTGAGTTCTGTTAAGTAATACAATAAGTTTTTTTTATCACTACCTTGTCAAAACCAAAATGAAATCAACAAAGTGCACCAAGATGATGTACAAAAAGGGGATATAAGTGGACACCTTTTTTATGAAATCAGGTAAACTTGAACTTGGACTAGACTTTTGAGGGTCATCCACTCAAATTGACAAAATATGTAAACCATATAAATGGTAACTTACTATGAATCTATTTTCTAAACTACTTGAATTTTCACAAAATGGATAAGATTACGTGGGTCAAACCTCGTGCACATGAAAAATAGCTACTGATTTTTTTAGAAAATACAACATCGTTGTTTTCATGTGCAACACAAAAGACATTATTATATACTATATTTTGCAAATCCCTTTGGTAGGATGATAGTTAAGAGTGATATTTAGAGATTGTATTTTTTTAAAAAAAATTATGAATTATTGAACTAACTACATCCTAAAATTTTGGTACACATTCATGTGTTGAGCATAACTTGCATTGAAATAATTGAAAATGAAAGCCTTTTTTTTTAAAAGTGTATGAAATCAAGTGCAGAATAATAATCTGTAATTTATTTTGAATTTGATAATTATATCAAAAGTTATTAAAAAAAAGGTACCCATATGTTTTTGAGGACTATCAAGACATTGCTAAAAATAATTAAAGTTTACAATGATAATGTTGTCCAAAAATAGAAAAAAATATATTGTTAGAAAGCTAAGAGGACATGTAAGATTATGGTGGCAATTTTAGAAATACCCACTTTACCATTAGTAAACAGATGAAGGGAAAGATGAGAACTCATCTCAGAAGATGAAAAAATGTCTAAAGGAAAAAAAATGGAGGGAAAATAGTCTGCCAAGCTTGTGGGTCATTTCCCTATGCTTTTACCAAGCCATAACCTGATCAGGTTTCTACGATTCAAATAACCTAATCAGTTTATGTAAATCAAAAAGTACATTCAAAACCTTGTTAGGTTTTAAAACTTGATCGGGTTTTGAAAAAGTAAAAATTTACTTCTTCAAATCTCGATTGGGTTTTGAAGAAGTAAAAATGGGTTTTACTCCAAAGACCATAACTTTCACATACAAAGTCTAATTTACTCCATTCAAAATGCATTAGAAAGCTATTGAAGAGATCTACAAAATGATATAGAAAAACTAATCCTATGACATAAATTTTTTTATTTAACATCAATTGAATTAAGTATGGTCTAAAATAGGTAGTCATTGTTTCCCAAATATAGAACCAATATGTAAACACAAATGGTAACATGTTTTTAATTATCTCTCTCTCAAACACACAAATACTCACTAACTCACTAAATAAATGATAAGATATCTCTCTTAAAAATTCCTAACCTCTAATATTCTCTCACTAACTTCTAACCTCTCTCTCTCTCTCCCTCTAACTTATTACCCTTAAGTGATTTCTCTCTCACTCTGTAACGAGCACCTTGGAAATGCCCAAGAACTAAACTAACTGCTAAAATATTAATAGTTCTCAAAATGACAAAATCTATACATAGAAATGTATTCCAAAGGCCAAACCCCAAGGGAATGATGTCTAGAATGTTACAAGAGAGGATGAACGTCCTCTAATGCCAAGAAAGATATGTGACTCACACATCCAAGCTCTTATCAAATGCAATTCACAATCATCCGATGCTAAACAATGAGACTCTTACCCCTATTTATCCTTTTCCTTCACCCTTCTAGAAGGAACTAAAACATTATTTAATTTCATTTATAGAGGCTTCCCCCTTCCAATAATTAATGCATTCTCTAGAAAATCCTCCCTTGCAAAACAATAATTAATTATGCTTCTACAAAATTAAATTACTAGAGGCTTCCCCCTTTCCAATAATTAATACACACTCTAGAAGCTTCTCCCTTGTAATACAATAATTAATTTAATTAATTAAATATAAATTCACCTTTTAATTTTAAATTTATTTAATGACTTTATAAAAAATTAATTTAACTGCTAAAGTGGGGACATTACACTCTCTAAGTAACCCTTACCCTCGCTCTCTCACTAACCCATAAAATCTCTCTCTCTCTCTCTCTCTCTCTCACACACACACACACACACACACACACACACACACACACACACACACACACACACACACACACGCTCCAAAAATATCTCTCTGACTAACTCCTAACTTGTCTCATTATCATATTAACACCTAACCTCTCTCTCTCTAATGATTTACCCTTAACCTTTGTCTCTCCCCAAGTAATCCCTAAACCACTCTCTCAATAACCCCCCCCCCCCCTCTCTCTCTCTCTCCCTCTTCCTATTTCTCACTCTTTGTCTCTCCATCTTTATCTCACTCTCTCCATCAAATCTCATTTTCCTCTTCCTATCCCCTACTCTCTCTCTCTCTCTCTCTCTCTCTCTCTCTCTCTCTCTCTCTCTCTCTCCCCCTCCCTCCCCTAACCCTCTCATTCTATCAGTAAATAATAACCTATTTTTCTAACTAGCTCCTAACCCCAACCGCCCCCCTCCCCCCCCCCACCCTCTCTCTCTCTCTCTCTCTCTCTCTCTCTCTCTCTCTCTCTCTCTCTCTCTCTCTCTCTCTCTCTCTCTCTCTCTCTCTCTCTCTCTCCTCTTCATCTCCCCATCATCGTCTCTATATATTTTAGGCCCTAATTACCATCTTTATGCATTTACATCATCTCTCCCCACTGTCCCTTCTATCATTTTTCCATCTCCCTCCACCTCTAACCATTGCTTTTGCCTATTTACCATAGATATATTTGCTTCACAACCCTTACTCTCCTAAACGCATACATATCTCCCTATGTAATCTCTCTCTCTCTCTCTCTCTCTCTCTCTCTCTCTCTCTCCCATCATTGCCTCCATATATTTTAGGCTCTAATTATCATCTTTTCTTCATTTACATCATCTCTCCTCACTATCCCTTATACATTTTTCCCATTTCCATCCATCTCTAACCATTGCTTTCACCTATTTAGGTTCTAGATATCTTTACCTCATCTCTCTCTCTCTCTCTCTCTCTCTCTCTCTCTCTCTCTCTCTCTCTCTCTCTCTCTATTTTTTACTTTCTTTCCCCCATCCTCTCATAATATCTTCCCCCCATTTATTCTCTATATCTATCTCACTCTCTACATATGTTCCCTCCCTCATGTTTATTTATCTATAGCATTTTCTCTCCATGTATACCTCAAATATCATACCTTCTCCCCCTTCTGTCACTCTCTATCTATTATATTTGCTCCTATTATTACCACCTACTATCTTTCTTTTATGTTTCTTTTATCTTTGATCCTATCTTTTGATGTCTCCTTCATGTCTCATCCTCATTCCCCCCTTGTCTCACTCCCTCTAGCATTTCCCCTCTTATTATTACCTCTCTCTCTATCTTCATCCTTCCCTCCCTCCCTTCATTCTTCCTCTTTTCATCTATGTCTCCATCTAATTTGGGCCCTAGTTATCCTATTTCTTTCTTTACCTCGTCTCTCTCCCTTCCATGTTTTCCATCTCCCCCCTCCCACCTCTAACCATGTCTATATACAAGTAAATGTTTTAAAAAAAGTTTAAATATTATTTTTTACTTAGGAAATATGTAGTTTATCATTTTAATTAAAAATAAAATTTATGTGTATTCTTAAGCTTATTCTTAAATAGAATAGCTAAAGTTTATGTTTTGTTTCAATATATCAACTCATTAGATTATTTATATTTAAATACTTAAATATAATATAATATTTAATTTTGGCAAATAGAAGACTGCATGTAAATTTAATAGTAAAAATCAAATAATTTTAAAAGTAATGAGTTGCAATTACTAGTCTTTTGTAATTATTAGAACTTTTGTTACCTAAAACTCCTTTAGCTGGATGTAGAATATTTTTTGAAAGACAGATAATACTCTTGGCATAATACTATTCTTAAATTTATATATGCCAAAGAAAACATTAAAAAAATATTATTTAAATTGTAAGCAAATATTTAAGAGCATTGAGACTATAGACTATAATGGTATTAAAGAGAACAAGTTTCCACAATCCATAATATTATATTGATATGTTTTTGGATTTTATTATGTTAAGATTTTTACCATCAACATTTCAAATCACACTGTGTGATCCATCATCAGGATGAAGAGCAAGAGAAGAAAAACATAGTGTGATTCGAAAAGTTGATTGTAAATTTCTAAACACAATTGAATCCAGAAACATATCAATATAATTATAATAGTATTCTTAATTTTATATATGTGAAAGAAAAAAATAAGATTTTTTAAATTTAAAACTATAAACAAATATTTTTAAAATTACTGAATCCAATTGCAAAGTCATTAAATTGTTGCATTAATAATCAATCCAAATGTGAAGTCCAACTTGATTGGATGCATGATTATAGAATTGGCAAATAATATTTATCAAAAGATGAACAACATTCTCTATAACAAATTTCAATCAATACGATTGAAATGATCAATACGGCCATCAAATTTGAGGCCTGGCCACAGGCACACCACACCACATTGCTTTTCTTTATATTCAGAGAGAGGGTTTAGATTATCATTGAATATTTGCCATCTTTTTAAATTGGTGGATTCATTGTTTGCTATTATCATCAAATGGCTAACAAACTGAGATTATAATATTCCAATTTTTAAATTTTTTAAATCTTGATGACATGTGAAAATTATGAGATTCTTTTATATAAAACAATGTAATATAAAACATAAATATAAAAATAAAAATAAAACTATCTAAATTATGATCTATTTGAAAATCTAATATTTTTAAGCCAAGAGGCTTATCGAGTGGGAGCATCCATCCTAATTTGACAGGGGTATGTATTGACATATGTAATAAAGAATGTTCTGGAGTTGCAAAACATTTTTTTTCAAAAATAATTAAGAGTTGTCATTATGAAAATGATGAAGATGAAAGGACTACTAAATGTTTTATATGAAATTGATGAAGTTAATTAACTGATGAAATTGAATCAATTGGATTTATACATCTACACTTACATCATCTCTATTTTCAATCATTTCTATTATTGGCCCACTTTTCTTTCTAGATGCAAATTGTAAGAGTGTTATAGATTAATAACAATTGAAATATTAGTATGCAAAATATAAGCTTACAAATTTTCTTAGCTTAACATATATTGCTAATTTATAATTGATTTGTAGAATGTTATATTATTTCATAAAATATATATATTTAAAAACTTTAAGATACGAGATGTAAATATTACTAATTTTAAATATTAAAATTTATAAGAACTATTAAATTGTTTTAAAAAATGACAATCAATATTTATTATAAAGCATAAAATGAAAGGCATTATCATGATCAAATAGTTATGAAAAAATACTCGAGATAGAAATTCCAAGACTACTAATTTTGGAGAAATGAAACTTAAGGATTGTTAAGAATATTTTAAAAATAAAACAATTTTAAAACTTAAAATTGGAAGTGATCAATTAGAATGAAGAAAATGGGAACCTTAGTTCCCTGAATAACGCAAATATTGACTCTGCAGTCAAATAAGTTGAAAATAATTTTGAATTAATAAAAAATATAAAAAAAGTCTACCCACAATCCAAACCTTTTATATATATGATTTTTTATAGTACTGGTATCTGTGATAGTAAGAGTCAGTTTTTCCTTCTGATAAAGAGATATTACTGATATCTATGATAGTAAGATTCCTCAGTTATTATTTGACATATGAATCTAAGTGCTAAATTCCTTATATGTGTTTGTACTTATACAAAAGTATTCACAAGTACTGAGTAATCTATCCATAAATAAGTTGAGTTTCTTTGAAACCTATCAATGCATTCCATGTCTCCTTAAGCACCATGATATAATCAAACTTTTTAACTTCACATTTTAAAATAAAAAAATTATATTGTTTCACCATTGCTGGCCTAAATTTCTTGTGGAAAAATTGTTTAAAAGTGTCTCCATTAGAAACAGAGGCCTCATTGAAACATTGAAATTGCAAACCAGAACCAACACCATTACACTCTTTGTGGTTTCTAGGGAGCTTCTCTTTGATCTTTTCCATCAAATATTTCTTCTCTCCCCCTTCTTCTTGAGCCTTTTCATGATCATGTTCTTCTTCCTCTTTCTTGTGTCCATGAAGCTTTAACTTGTCCTTCAATCCACCCTTCTTTTTTCTATGTCGGTGAAATAAATGTTAACGTCATGCAGATAAGATGTGAGTGGGCCCATTGAAGTAAAAGTAATGTCAAAAACATAGGACTATCGACAAAATTCCATGACAAAGATATTGTAAGGGGACGGTCGACGTGCATTCCTAGCTCTACGGAACGAGCTCCTGGCTTTGCGGGGAGAATCTGAAATGTGTGCATTTCAAATAGTGAAAGATAGTTATATTATAATTATGGCGTATGGATCACTTTGCTTTGCCATTTGAAAAATGGAAGGTCTCATGCATGGACTATCAACTTTACTTTTAATGCCTACATTTTGTGTTTTTTTGTGAATCAAAATAGACATATATTACTAGTTCAAGTCTTGCATTTGATCGCTATATTGTTCTTTTTTTATGATGGAAATAGGTATATATTACTAGTAATATATTAGTTTATATATATTATATATAAAATAAGTCGAGAGATATATTTCGAGGTGTCTTGGATAGGGATATTTGTCGATTGTGTATACACACACACACACACACACACACACACACACACACACACACACACACACACACACACACACACAAACACACAAGTTAGTAGCAATCATGTTTTTTATAGTGAAATAGATACTTAATCTATATAATAAATTATATTATTAAATGTTTAATATTTTATGATATTTTATGATGTTCATTTCCAAATATGTTTAGAAAAATAAAGTTCTATTAAAATAATGATTTTTTTTCTTTCTATATATGATAAAAGTATATGTTTTTTTTTTGCAAGTAATTAAAATTAAATTTATGATTGAAATTAGAGTTTTGGTTTACATTAGCTTATAGAGTTTTGAGTTGACATTAATACCATGATTAGCTTTAGGGGCATAAATAGCACTAGAGTTAAGAGGTTAGTGTTAGGGTCAAGAGATATTGTTCAACTTAGGGTTATGATTAAAGTTTGAGCTAGCATTAATAAGATATTTTGGGTTATGACCAAGAATAGGGTGTGGGTTGGGATTAAGGTAAGGATAAATCGTTAGGGTTAGGGTGCAAGGTTTACAAATAGGAGAAGTATGATGTTTAGGATAAACCATAGGATTAGGATTATGATTAAGGTTTGTATCATGGTTAGGGTTGGTGTTTAGAGAAAAGATTAGTATGACAGTCAAGTTTACATGTAGAGTAAGGAATAGGGTTAGGGTTAGGGGTAGGGTAAGGATTAGGGTTATGGTTAGTATTAAGGTTAGGAATACATTTTAAAGGTATGATTAATATCATTTAGGGAGTGAAGGCATGCTTAATATTGTGATTACATTTATGATTTATGATTAAGTTTAGTTTTAGAATGGTAATTATAGTTAATGCTATGGTTAGGTTTTGAGAAAGGGGCAGGAGTAAACCTATTATTAAGATAACTTTAAGGCATAGGTTAAAAATTATAGTTAGGGATGATGCTTAGATTATATATTTTTGAAATAAGGAATAGAGTTTAGATTATGATTACAATTAAATCTAGGAGTCAAAATAGAGTTTTTATTTGCATTAGGGTTAGATTTTAATTAGAAATAGTGTGAAGGTTGTAGTTTTGATTATGATATATGAGATATTTGGCCAAAAGGTCTACTTTGCACTTAGGATAATGATAAATTATATAGTTTGGATTATGAAAGGATAAAAAAATATGAAATTAGAGTTTTACAATTTTTATTAGATTCCCTATCTAGGAATATATTTTATGGTAGGACTAGGATTAGGGTTTAGTATATAGGATTTAGGCTTAAAAAGATTCAGAGCTCAGGTGAAGGCTAAAACATGCATTTTATAAAAACAATCTTAACCATGAACCTAACTTCAATTGACTTGTAACTTTAACCCTAAACTTTAATGTACAATCTTAATCCTAATAACTATATAAAATCCCAACCTTAATTTTAAGCATAATAAAAACATAATCATAACCCTAATTTATTTAATATTTTCATTACAATAATTATTAGGGTGTTTGAGGTTGGGGTTAAGGTTTAGGGTTTTTAATTCAAATTATGATTATGATTAGGATTAGTATTAGGTAAGGTTGTATTATTATTAGGGTTATGGTTTATGATAATGATCAAGACCTAGAGATTATAATTAAGATTGTGGTTGGGTTTATTACATTTCAAACATTTTAAATTTTAATGACAACCTTAACCACCTCACATATACATTTATGTAATGTCTCTTCTTACTTTTTTCTACAATGCAATATGCATAAGTTAAAATTTGTGTGTAGTGTTTTCCTAATTTTATTTTTTATGTATTTTCCTAAAATTCATGGTGCTTAGAATTGAACTCCACTTTATTTCAATCAAACACATATCTATAAATTTCCCCCAATTAAAGTTTATTATTTTATCTATCTCACAAAATTGTTTATCTTTTTTTCAATTTTAAACATTTTTTGTAGTAATTATTAAAATCAATTATATGTATTTTCAACTATCATATATCATTTCTATTTATATTTGAATTCTATCTAAATCATACTTTAGATATTCTAAATAGTTATTTTAAATAACTTTAAAAATTAAAATCAATTATATGTATTTTCAACTATCATATATCATTTCTATTTATATTTGAATTCTATCTAAATCATACTTTAGATATTCTAAATAGTTATTTTAAATAACTTTAAAAAGCACAACCACTCTTTGTAGTTAAATGTTCTAAATTGCTAAACTTGTTTTCTTAAAATTTTCATTTATTTATTTTTTAATTATGAAGATAATTTTTTTATTTAGTATACCTTCTATATATTTATTTTTAATTATGAAGGTAAGTTTCTTATGTTTGGGTTCATCACTTAGTATGTTGGTTAGTTGTGGTATCTTAAAGATCAAACTAATTCTAATTCTATTTAAAAAATGACATTTCAAGGTCTTTTTTAGGATGTTGTAGGGTCAATAGATATCTTAGCTATCAATGAGACCCATGAAAGTTTGGGTCTTGATGGTTATTAATGGTTGTTAGTCTTTAGGGATGAGGTTCACTCCTCGAGTGGTGTGTGGGGGTCTGGAGGTGTTGCCTGCCTGATTAGAGACAACCTCTTCAATGCTACTTCTATGGTCTATTTCTAAAAAACATACAAGATTTATGTGGATTCAAGTATGTCATGACAGACACCATCCTCGTGATTTGTTACTTTTCACTAGCCTCTTTACCCTATGCCATTCACAGTACTGAGGACAGTGATCCACTTATTGATCTAATTGAGTGCATTTCTAGATTTAGTGCCTTGGGTAAAAACATTATCATAGGTGACTTCAATGCACAGACTAGGGAATGGAAAACCCCTATACATGACTAAGGCATGGACTGGACCTATATTATAGAACTTGATCATGTCATTTTGGGACTCCAACATATTTTTGAGGATCACCATGGACCTTTATCTATCTATGGTCATCACCTCCATTAGCTATGTGTCTTCTAATCTAGTTATTTTGAATGACCTTCTTTATTTTCCTAGATTTGAGCCTTTTACCTATTAGCCATACAATGGGGGTGTATTTTGGTTGACTACATTATCATTGATGCTTCTTTCATCTCTTGCATTTGTAGCGTCACCATCACCCATCTCTTCCTTGCCTACTATTCTCTTTTGTGCCTAGCGCTTCACTTCTCCCCCCTCTCATCAGTCCCCCCTTCCCTTTATGAGGAAGGCCACTCCACTCCTTCACCTACATCCCCACCCCCCTGGCTTCTTTGGATCATAGCCCTAGCCATTTCCACTTTCGCTTTGCCTAGGGTGATGGGGAGCTCTTCATTTTCCACCTACATTGACTCCTCTTGTCTATTATTTCTTTGAGTGTAACCATGCTTCCTCCATGTTTGATCTCTTAACTATAGCCATCTGGGAGTTGACTTTCCTTTCCATCCCCCACCACCCTATCCTTAGATTAAAGCACTAGAACAAGTGCCCTATGAACTATTGGTTTGATGACAACTGTAAATCCTTTCACTGTCCCTTGACTTTAACCTTTGAGACCTTCCCTTCAGCTATTATCAATTTTTGACATTCCTACCATTAGTTTCTTCATGTGAAGAAATGTGCTTACATTGTTTCATAGTGAAATTCCTTACACGATATCCTTAGCCAAGACTCGAAGCTCTTTTGGCGCACCTTGTTCCCATGGTATCCACCCTGCCTTGCTCCATTGACCTATGCTTCATCATCTCCCACACCACCACCCTTTATGACATCCTAGATCAACTTCCTCTTCACCTCATCTCACACCCTCACTATGATATCTTTACTGCTTCCATCATCTATGAGATTGTCAGAATGGTGAAATGCGGTAGAGTTGTTGATGAGTATGGTTTCTAAGTAAAACTACTCAAGCTCCATAGCTCAATGATTGGCTCCTATCTCACCACACTCTTTAATAAAGTGGTTTGTACTACCTTTCATAAGGCTTGGTCAAGGCATGTGATCCATCTATTTCATAAGACAAGGCCAATTTTTTACCCCAACAATTACAAGACCATTGTGATTGGGTATACCTTTGCCAAACTTTATGTCACACCATTCAATACTATTCCTTCAGGGGAACTCATAGGCCAACGATGGGGAAAATAATAATAAATAATTAATAATTTTATGATGAAGTTTGGCTGGTCTATAAGTGTCAATTTGAGAGCGTAAGCTTGCGAAAGGTGTCCGAGCAATATGCCATCAAGGGATGATAGTTGTGAAATAAGGGATTATGAATGCAACTACAACACACAGAATTAAATTTATGAAAAACTAAAGAAATCCCAGCAACAGGAACATCAGAAATAAAAACAACAAAATTAATTTGCAATAAAAGATAACTGTAACTCACAATAGATCAAATTCATATGAAATATTATTATGCAATAAAACATAGGTATTGAACTTATAAACTAATATAACATGATTAAAACACATACCATGTAATTCTAAACTGATCAAAATACAAATTAAAAAAAGCTTAAACACACTCCATAAAAGAAAGAATCACCAAGTGACTTTAGAGTGGGCCCTCCTCCTCAGCTTCCTGGTGATGAAGAGACAAATTTCTTTTACATCTTCTTAACCATGCACATGAATATAAAACTTATGATATAAAATAACAATATTTTTGTACAATGTTGTGTGCTTTTCAAAACTATATGTGTCTCCCTACTTCTATCTCCTATTGTTTATATAGATCTAGCTCTAAAAATTTAATAACTACTTTGTTAGGCACTCTATAAAAAGAGTGGTTATTACATAACATAGTTATAGCAAAAATCTATGGCTTGCAAAGAATAGCCAATTTGTTGTCATTGCTCAAACAAAATGTATTTCCTTCATTTAAATTTGTTGAACCACGGTGATGGTTTTATTATAAGAAATGATAGTGGTTTTTTATGGTCCAAGCTTACTTCCATATGCTGCCATGTGATTTGTTGTAGGTATAGGTAGAATATGTGGCTTAGAACAAAAATATATCCCATGCCAAGAATAGGCAATGATTAGCAGCAACAATGTTGTCTTCAGCTAAAATTATTTGTATGGATGAGTGATTTTGATTTCCACATGAGACTCTATATCTCTTCTCCTTGGCAGCAATAACCTTTTATGCTTGGTTGGATTCTTTGCTACCCACGTAAGAATTTAGCTAAGTTGGAGGAGTTCTATGTTGAGCTAGTAATATGGTCATAATACCAACAAAAGATAGAAAAAACTTTGAAAATTGAAATTTGAACCCGTAATAGTCAACTAGAAAAATCATGTTTTGAAAATAGCGTCTAACTTTTCAGTCATTCACTTTCTGAAGATTCTGCCATGAGGGATTGTAATTGGGCATGTTCTGGACAATACCCATGTCTCAAATTTTTGAGACTCTTCTATATCTATTCGTGAAAGAAAATGCAAAACTATCTATCCTTATTTTTAGTTGCTAATTATTCTAGTCAAGTTCTTTCTCAACATACTCCTTGATCAATATTCTTGGAATAATGCTTTAAATTGTTGAGGAAATAAGGAATGCTAATAATATTCTTACATAGAAGGTGATAGGAAGAATCATAACATATTATCAACTTGTTAGATAAATACAATTTTATCTATTTATTCACATATTCTATCTAATAACTATATTAAATATTACTCATAAATATTAGATCATATGCAACATAGAAGGAGAAAATAGAATAGAAAATGGAAATTAAAATGAATATGAAGGTTTATACCAAGGTCAAAATATGGCATAATCTAGGACATAAATTGCTCTCATCAGAAACTAGGTAGGATGAACTATAGGGCTAGAGGTCAATCTGGTTTTAGAGTAGATTATCAGACTATGGATCATATCTTGATCTCATGGGTAGACTTATTATTTTCTCATTATTTCATCCTAAATTCTTTATTTAACATTTATACTTTACAATTTTAAAATAAATTCTATTATTCTTTAAAATCTAAAATCAAATATATCAGTTGTAATTGAACATAGATTTCTTTTATGCTTTACTACTAAGGCTTGTCTTATTTTTCATTGTCTTGCGATATTTTCATTGTGAATTTTTTTTTAAAAATTAATAATTATTATTATTATTTAAATCCACTTCAATTATTGCTTAAATAGTAGAAAGAAAAAGGAAACAAAAAATCTATATAACCAATAACATATGACTAATCAATCTTCATAAATGTATATCTATTTAAAATGACTAATCAATCTTCATAAATGTATATCTATTTAAAATATTCTTCTAAATAGATAATATAAAATTGAATATTCAACTTCCATTACTAAATTACATAAAAATAAATAAAAAATGAGATTATTGATTTGAAAATCTCAAATCAAAATATTATCTTAAAAATAATGAAATTTATTTTCTTATTAAATTTTAATGGAAACTTAGAAACAAGGGCATGGTGATCTTTTATGATGAAATAAGTTTCAATAAAGCAAATCAAAAAATGAAGAGGATTGAAGATTTAGTCTTTCTTATCCCAATTTCTTTGCAAAGCAGAGAAAGGTCGGTAATAGAGGATGGTTGAAAAGCTGACCAAATTTCATAAGGAGTTAGGACGATTGGTATGCATTCCACGTTCTACGGAATGAGCTCCATGCATTATCAGAGAATCTGACACGTATGTGTTTCAAATAGTTGAAGAAAGTTATTAGAATTATGGTATTATAGATAACCCCACTTTACCAATTTAAAAATGGAAGTTTGTCAAATGAAAATTTTAATTATGACACATTAAATTTAGTCAAGGCCCCTCTGGTACGAGCGTTTAGCGAAATTAAATTACAACATATTAAATTTAGCAAATTTGAAATATAAGGCATTCAATTTCGTTTAATTTTAATTTGTTTGAGATTTTATACTGTATCCAATTAATACTATGAGAAATTGGAGCCTATAAGTTTAAGAGTAATGCAGATTTCTAATGTCACAAGTCTGATTTATTTTTATTCACTTGTACTCTAAAATGTCATGGAACTCATAAAGTTAGATTTTTCTCTTCTATTCACTTTTAGTCTACAACTTCTTGGAACTCAACTTATTTTCTTTTTGTTTTGGATATTTTTAAAAATTATTTTAATTTTAATTTGTTTCAAATCTATCTTCGACTTTCCACCTTTGTTTGCTACAAGTGTCAGTCCTTCAACCAAGCTATCATTAGAGGAGTCTAGACATTGTCAGCTGATAGAGATTAACCTTATTTCAATTAATAACAAAATGATATAATTAGTAACTAGTAAATAACTTAGTTAGAGGATAAAAAGAGATTTGTCCAATGAAGAAAAACAAGATTTCCATCAAGTTTTCTCATAAGAAAGAGTTTGCCTTCTAAGATTCAAGTTTCTAAATTCTTATTGATGAATATGTTTATTTTTAGAAGAATGTTGTAAGTGTACTGACACTATTTTTTATTTTTATTATTTCCAAATTACATTCTTAATGCATATTTATATGACATTTAAAAGACATATCTCCATTTTTCTTATGCTCTCACATCCTCTCTCCTTGTGGCACTTGTCACAATGCTATGGATTTGAGAAAGCACAATCCATGTGCTGCCCTCTCCTTCCATCCTAGTCCTCCCTCACCTTCTCTCGACTATGCATCTTGGCCCTCCAATCCACTACCCCTTTTCCTATAAAAATGAACCCCTCTCCCTTCATATTTATAGCCACACTTGAAGCTAAAGTTATAATCATCTTTTGAAGAAAAAAGTCATCAAATACACCCTTACCATGCTCAAATTCACACTCATTTCATAGTCAGTCTCCCATCCATTGAGGGCTTGAGGCACACTTGAGCACACATCTCAATCACTTGGACAAATCCTCTTCATCATTGGAGTTACTCAAAGGAGTGAGGCTTGCAATTCCTTTAAATAATTATTTTTGGTTTCATGTTGTAAATTAAGGATTATGAGATGTGTCTTCATTACTCATTAAATTTTCTTTGTGTGAGAAATTTTGCGTAGAATATGGGATTTAAAGAGAAGTAGATTTTTGTTTAATTTGTGCTCTTGTAAAGTATAGTCCAATTGATAAGAATGCAATTTGCATAGTTCTAATTAATAGATGTTATTGTCTACACTCATAGCAGTGTTTCTCTTCATTGGATAACATGACTAGAAATAATGCTCAGAAAATTTAGCTTTGTAAAGCTTCTCTATAGTGTGGTCATCACTTAGGTCTATTGTGACATGATTACATTGATTTGAACTATGAGTCACAATGAGAGAGAATGAACTACCTGATGAAGTTATGATATTGGAATGAGTTTTTCTTATCTTGTGACATGCTTCTATTGAGTCACAAATGCTATTCTTGTGTAATTGATTCAAATGTGTTATCTTTCATTAGCTTTAATAGGTTGTGTTACTTTCTTGCTAAACTATGAATGAAAATTTCTTATTATATTATCGAAAATCTCTACACAATTTCATTATTCTCCTCTTAGTTTTTCTTGTTTAGTCTTCCTCGATGTCAAGTTGTGGGTCTTTTATGTTAGGAAAGATTCCAAGAAAACTTAATAGCTTTGTAGTAGGGTGGTAAAGCAATCCTACAATATTCTCGCTCTTATGTTCTTAGACAGGTTCTGGAGCTTTTGTCAGAAAGGCTAACATAATCAATACATCTTGGTATTCTGGTAACTGAATTACAATTTCTTTTAGATTGGAGCATATATGTATTTGTATCATTTTTGTTAAATTTAATGATAATTAATCAACTAATGTTGACTGGTCAATATTTAAATGACTTTAACTCTCCTTGATTTGAGCATATTATGGGGATTGGTAATGTGGAATTGGTTTTATAAGGGTAGTTCTTATAAAGGAGTTGCAGAAATGAGAATGAAAACAACAGATGTATAATACTCTTGAAATTTAGGCATGTACACCAAATATATTTTACACAAAAAAAAAAAATCCAAATAAGTGAACTTTGAAATTATAACATATTAGGGAAGAAGTTATGGGCATGCAAAACATACAGAGATTGAAGAAGAGATAATGTTGCAATGCAACTTTCCCTTGAGTCCCCTTTCTTTCTTCTCCTCACTTTCACAATGGGATTTCCCCTCCTCCACATGGCCATGAGACACTAGTGTAGGGTGAATCTTGTCTACATGGCCATGAAATATGGGAGTAGGATGAGCCTCGATGATGTGGCCATAGATAGGGTGAGGCTTGCCTCCATCGACGTGGCCATGAGAAAGAGGGGTAGCATGATCCTTTCCTACGTGGCCTTTCTCATGTGGAGCTATGCCTACCATGTGTTTCTCCATAGGACCACCATGTTGCAGATGTGTCTCCTCTTCTTTCTTCTTCCCAAACAAGTTGAAAAGCCCACAATCCTAATGCTCTGGTGCATTTGAATCTGCCATTACAAGAGAAAAGAGAGAGACTATGTGAATAAATACAAATACCACCAAAATGAAGAAATAAAAATCTTGAGAGATGTGATTTAGTTTTTAAGTGAGAGAGACTTGAATGTGTAAATAGTGGGTAGTGATAGGATAATTTATAGGATTTCACAAATGATGTTGTTATGACACATCGTGATGGAGCTACCACAATAATATTCAACAAATACATGGCATTTACGAGCCAATGAAATGAGTTTCTAACATTAGGTGGATAAGATGTGGGAAAGCCCACCAGAATAAAGTAACTATTACAATATAGGATAGTTGAAAAATGAATTGGTTGTATAGTTCAATTTATTAATAGTTTAGAAACTATAAAACTGTTATATTATAATTTTAATTTAATACTAAATAATATTAAAATGTCCATTATGTCTATTGGATAGACATTTCTGTTTAAAAATGTGGCAACATTTCATAACAAAAAAATCACATAATGGGAGGGTTTACATAGATGGAATTCGAGCTCTATGGAACACACTCCAAAATTTATAGAAAGTGTTTTAGTTACTCAGTTATTTAGATGTTTCCCACTGCCAACATAAAGAAAAATTGGGGGGTCTTTACTAGCCCTTAGGCTGAAATTTGATTGTTAACCCTAGTACCAACTTTTGTTTGATATTTTAAGAAAATAATAGCTTTATTAAAAGAAATATATTCTACTTTCTAATAATTCTGTATAGTTTATCAGTTATAGTATACATTTTAAAATTATGTATACTTATATCAATTATAGTATACATATTGAATGTGGAAACAAATATGTTTTCATTTCTAATGAAGCAATGTGAATAATATAGTTATTAATTTTCAAAATATACATGAAATTAAATTTTAAAAATTATAAGAATTTTATAATAAATTAAAAATTAAAAAAAACATAGTAACAAATTATTATACAAGGATGACAATTTTATTATTATTAGTTTTCTCATAAAAAAATTTTGATTTACATTTCATTATAGGAATTAAGATTTAAGATTTCTTGTAAATGTGAAAGTGTCCTTAGTTTTCTTAGTCAAAGGAATATTAAACATTTTTGAGAGTGTAATTTAAGAAGTTTGATCATTAATTGTTTTCAAAGTGAGTATCCCAAGCTAAATTTTCATGAATATACTTTTTATAGTACACAAAATGGTGCTGAGATTGGAGTTGGAGCCTCAATCTTACAAAATTTGATATTTGTTTACTAAATTGAAGTGTTTTTGTTGTAGATTTAACAAGTTTGTAGGTACATGAGCACATTTATAGAGTCTCCCAATGCTTACATTAGGTTTTATAACACCTATAGGAAGTATTATGATGCCTATTCTAGTTCTTACAACAACTACCAAACTTCCTACAACACCTATGGAGAATACTCTCTTTTATGTCTAAATTCTACTACTAAATTCTTATAACACCTATAAATAGCCTTATAACACATATATACACAACCTTATAGCACCTATAATAGACAGACTTTAACTTTGAAAACTTTGCAAGTATGATGGAAATCATGTTTTATTTTGTAGATGCTTGAGCATAAAAAGGTGAAAAAACCTACTCTTAAGTCACCAGGTCACTACAAGGAGAGAAGAGAAGAGGATAGCAAGGTAGGAACAAAAATTTCAAGATGCCACCTTAATTGAAAGTTAAAATAAAGAAGAAAAGTCTTATGCACACTATGTTAAAGTCACAAATGCCTATAAATCAAAATATGAACATCTTTGAATTTCATCTTCACTCCCTAAAATTTTAATTTACACTCTAAAAAGAAGCTTCAATTTGAATTCGATTTGTATGTCGTCTCTCTGAGTACTTGGTAAATATCATGAGATGATACTATTATCATGGGCATCTCCAAGTCAAGATATCTCTGAACAATACCATATAATATGATAGTGAATATCTCATGTGTCTCTAAGGTTACTGAGATATGACATGGTGTATGCTATGTGATGTCAATGTGTATACCAAGAAAAGATTTCAGTATGGTGAATATTATATGGTTGGTATTCTTGGACATACCATATGCTTGATATTACCATAAGCTAATAAATCTACTATGTGTTCTTTTATTTGCATAGAAATCATCCCCCCATTAGTACATTTGACCACATTTTTAGAGAAAACTTTTTGAGTATCTAATAAGATAGAGTCAAATTGTTTGGAAAATGCAAGGAAACACTTTTTTCTTTTCAATACATGCCCATTTTGGTCAAAATTTTGACCAACATGAGCTTAATATGTAAAAAGGAAATTTGTCGATGCCCATTATCATTGTAAAAAGACAATTTCTTGATGCCCCTATTGAATATCCTTAACACGCGCGCAGGAAAGAGAGTATTCTCGCTAGTTTGACCTGTAAATCGGCAATTTCTTGATGCCCATATTGTATATCATTGACATGCGCACGGGTGGGAGAGTATTCTTGGTACTTTGACCTCTATGTTTCTATGTTTACTAGTATGGATGAGATCAGTATCATAAGTTGATCAGAAACAACGAAACAAAGGTATTATTTTGAATTTTCTTTCTTTTCATGTCTGCATTTAGCATTTATGTCCATCATTTGTGAGATTTCATGCAATGTGTAATACTTCTTACAATGGTCTTATTTATATATGCACATACTAAAAAATGACGTAAGAGAGTTTCATTATTGTATAGGAAAATTGTTGATGTTTTGCAATAATGAAATCTTTTAGTTGTACTGTTCCATGGTGAAAAAAACTACTTGTTGTCTTTGCTTCTATCATTTCAAAGCTGGACAATATTCTTGTGATTAGTAGTGAAGCAATCTTTAAAAATGAGTGGGTTTCATTTTTTGTCTCTTAAAAGCATTTTTGTTTCAAGTGTCTAGTGATCTAGAGATTCTAAGCCATCCTGTTTACTTCAAAAAATTAGATGGTAGTATGCAAGGTGAACACTACCTTTTGTATGATGATGGTTATCTTTTAAACCCTTATTTGATTATGCAGTGTTGATGTCATGACATGAACAGTATTTAGTTATCACCATGGCAGGAAACTATTTAGTATTTAGTTAACAAGTGACTAAAATTGTTTGGCTTTTCCAATCAAAAATTAGCTCTAAGTTTTGTTTATATATACTTGAAATATTAAAGAGATAAAGTTCTCACAAAAGAACTAAGGATAAATTTGATAGTTTATTATTGGTCTTCATTCAATGAAGCGGAGACTTGTAGTCTCACGATGCAAGAGAAGGTGGGAATTTCGAAGTATACTATAACCTTTGTCTACAAGTTTGTAGAGCTCTATATTCTAGAAATAATTTTATAATATTTTTACTTATTAAACAAGATTGGTACATGTTTGGAACATGGAGGGAAGGAAAATTTCAATCTGGTGTTCTGTAAAAGAGTTTACGTGCCTCATCTATGCTTCTTTGTCTTTCATACATTATTATGGTAGTTGCTACATATTACAAAGCTCCCATTTCAGTGCGGTTAGGTTTATGGTTTTAATGAGATCCTTTATATTATGAAGCTCTTCTTTGCTTTGTATACCATTAGAATTATGCAGGTTTGCTTCAAAGTCGATGTTGTGTAGAAATTAGATGCAGACAGTATGCTCTACATTATGCCGATGAATATTCATTTCTTTGTTCTGATTTATCTAAATTAGATAGTTTTTCCATTGTTTAGTGAATTTTTTGTTTACTTAGTTCCTCTAGTTTTCTAAACTATAGGCTAATTAAAATGCTATTGCGGATTTTGAATATTTGAATGCAAATTTGGGATTGAAAAACTATAGCATCTTAACGGCTTATGCTTCAACAAAATTTTCCCAAGTAAATTATTACGCTCAATTTCTACACAAATTTTTTTTTGTTTATGTGTTGTATAAATTATACTTTGCAATGCAAAAAAATAATTTTTCAAAGTCACCATTTTCTTTGAACTAGATGATTTAGAATGAGTCCATTAAAAATTAAATGACTTACAAGGAACCCATTAAAAATCTAGCATTGCTAAGTACAATTCATACACCCTAGCAAGTTGTATGATATTTTTAAATATTTATTGTAGTTGATGTTCTTGAAAGTTTCTATCAAGTGCACAGCTACTAGTGACCACTGTTCATCTAGGAATCATGGGCACAAACCTTGTGGTATCAATCTGTCATCTTTCTTTAATCAATTTATAATTTTCCAATTTGAAATCCTACACATAATGTATATCAACTCAAAATGGTACAATGTATCTAGAGGGGATTGAGGCCATTTCAGTTTCAAATCATTTTGGAGACTCGACGCAGCATAATATAGCATACAAAAATCAAAACATTCTCTTATATATATCCATAGGTCTTATTGAAGAACTTTGATGCAATTTTTTTAATTAGCCTTACATACCAATTTCAACACTTGAGATCTTTGTGTTCTGTTGTTATTATCTGGCCAAGAATAGGTGGTTAAAAAAAGTGCTACTGTTATTTATTGTTGCTTCAATTCATAGGGCATTCAAATAATTATTATAAGAGAACTATGCACCAGATTGTTCTCATTACACTTCTCATAGTTGGCTAAAAAGAAATAAAAATTGCAAGAAAATATTTAATTAATTACAGGTTCAATCTTAACTACTTACTTATCTATTACTCTTCCTAGAGCACCATTCTTTCTTTAGTTCGAGAGGTTGATGAAATCTTATTTGTGGAATAAATATAAAATAGATTCATAGAACAGAGGACTTGTACAATGCTTGAGTGAAATTATCATTGACTTTTTTTAGTCAAAGCAGAGCAAAGATCGACTCATTCAATTTTTAGTGCATTCAATTTTTTGACAATGAATTCTTGTGGTTTTAGACTTACAGTTAACTAGATGATAATGTCGTATTGACTTAGTATGTAGTTACCATTATGACCACTAAATTCAGTGCTAAGTGTACTTAATCATCAATGGTTTAGACCATCTAGTTGATGATAATTTTAAAGGAGGCAAGTTATAAATACATGCTCCTAGTCTAGTCTTGTGTAGATTAGTGCCTGCAAAGTAAAAGTAGCTTCTAAATGAAGGTATTCGATTTGAATACCATATCTTAACAACTGAGCCACCAGCCCTTTATAGGTTTGAGTGACGCAACAAGCTTTATCAATACATCTTGCAAGGAGTGGACATTGCATAGCTAAATATCTTTCAAACCAAATGCTTACCATCCAATGTGTATTTAGAGTCATATACGTGTTTGTGCCTCTTACACTCATGTATAGGAAATTATTTTGAATATAGTAGTAGCCTCAATTTAGTCCTGTATTAAACAAGGTGTTATCCCTCATGAAGTCAGGTAGATACCTTAAAGGCATCCTATAACTAAATTAGTACACTGTGGATTCAATGGAACTTGGCATATGTTTCTAGATATTATTTCAATTGAAATCAATTTATCTAAAAATTCTATGGCTTTAATGCCATTTTGTGGTCCCCTAGATCCAAGAGGTTCTCCCATTAACATTTAGTGTAGATTTTATTTCATTTTTCTACTTCAGGATAACATTCATCAAGAAGGATATATAATATGACATAGATAAAACTATAAAATAATCTCCTATAGAATATTTATATTGTCAAGAGCTTAAAAATGTCTTCTTTATGAGTACAACCGACTAGTGTTTTTGCTTTGCATTGTGCTTTCCTGAATTTTCCCTTTGCTTTATCGAAGAAGCACTATCTTTTACTTGTAAACATTCCTATTGTTTGGTTTATCCACTAGTGGACATTATTTCATAAGTACATTAAATTAATTTGTAATGGGATTTCTCCTAGTCTATAAAAGTTTTTGATTAAGGAAAAATAGGTTTTTAGGGAACTTCGAAACCCCATACAACCATATTTTGATAGGGATCTGGTACACCACAAAGATAAACCACTACCAAATAAAAAGCCACTATACACCTGCAACCCTGAACCAATAAAAAGATAGTAGCTAAAACTTACAAGGCATACAAAGAACCAAGCACTCCCAAGACCCAACAGAAGATGTCAAAGCATTACATCAAAGAATGAGTCTCCTAAGTGAGGACCAAAGAGGAGATTTGATGGGCCCTGATAAATTTTTTGAACAAAATAATGAGACAATAGCTACATTGGGGGCTCAGTTCCAATGAAAACCTGATAAATGTTATTGTCCTTGCAAAAATTGTAAGGGCTTAAAGAATCAAAGAATTCTAATGACAAGAGCCCAGAGTCATTGTAGGCGATATGGTCATGTTGAAGGGGGCCAAGATTTTTGTCCATTGTTGAATGTGGATTTCCTACTAGGGGAACATGGAGGTGTGAATATCCAAGCTGAGGATAACACTCCCATGGAAGAAGTTGATAATGTGCCAGAGGACATTATTGAAGAAGATGGTATTGGGGTAGGTGATGAAGAGGCTCACAATGATGGTACTAGAAAATATAATAATAATGATGAAGATGGTCTTGATATACCTTTACTTGATAAGGCACACGAGCCCTTATATGAAGGCTCCCAAAAACCTCTACTGTCAGCTATACTGTTTTTGGTGAACTTAAAGGTTATGAATAGTATATCCAATGTAGCAATGTCATGTATGCCAAGTTATGTCATTTTTTTCATCTTCAATGTTAGCATACAATTACTATTCAGTATATTAACAATACATATTTGTTGTTGTAGGTTGATTAGTGAGTTTTTTTTACCACCATTAAAAATTTTTCCTCGTTCGTACCAAGAATTATCTAACATTATGGATCAGATTGGAATGAAGTATTAGATAATACATGCATATCCCAATGATCACATTCTATATCATAAACAACATGAATTTGCAACAGAATGCCCCGATTGTCATGTTAGTAGATATCGGTCAGATCAAATAATAAAAAAAGTGCCTCACAAGGTTCTTCGATAAATTCTCACTATTCCACGTCTTGAACGGTTATTCAGGTGTGCTAGCTTGGCACAATTTATGGATTACCATGTATGAAATAGAATTCAAGATGACATTATGCGAATGCCTGCCGATGGTTTTGCATTTAAACAGATAGAAGAAATATGGTCACACTTTAAAGAAGAACCTCGTAATCTAAAACTTTCATTGGCGACAGACGGTGTCAATCCATATGGAGAAATGAGATATGTTTACTTAGTATGGCCTATTTTTGTTATTAACAATAACATTCCTCCTTGGATGTCCATAAAGAGGGAGCACATAATGTTGTCAATGATTGTGCCAGGTATTTTTTATTTTATAGTTATCTAAATTAGTTTATAAATAGTGCATGAAAATGGTTATAATAATTATGTAATATTTATGTTCATTCAATTGCTCGGTAAATACCAAGTTAAAGATATGAATGTGTATATTGAGCTCCTAATTGATGAGTTGTTGAAGTTATGGAATGACATCTCTAGACCGATAGGACATTGACAATTTCAATTCCATGCAATACTTATATGGACAATACATGATGCCCCTAGGCTAACTCATTTTTGCAGTATGTTGTATTGTTAAGATCACATATTTTTGGTTTATTATAGTGCTTACACATTACTATCGAATACTTAAGTTGCACATGATAATTGTACATGATCGAATTATACATGATCTTTTAGGTCTTCAAAAAAAGGAAAAATTTGCATGTCTAGTTTTTGGTTCGAAGATGAAATGTCGTCATTCAAGAAGTTTAGGAAAGTAGGTGTTTGATGAGTTTAGAAACTTTCTCCACAATGATCATAGGTACTAAATTGCCACAAAACATCTTTTCAATGGGAAAGAAGAGACATCATCAAGGCCACGAAGAATGACACCTCATTTATGGAAGTTGGAATACGATCAACTAAATCATCGAGGTAATGTCCAATTTGTCATCCAAAGTTTACAATTTGTATTTTGATATTGTCTTATACTTGATAATGTTGTAATTGATGCTCGTGAAGGTCGTCAAGGCATCAATGACCAGCTTTCTAGAGGAATGAAAAGTTATCCTACTCAACTTAGTAGGTTAGCATACAACAAGGATCTCTCAATTGCACATTTGTTTGATGCTATGCATATTGGAAAGAATGTAAGAGAGACACTATGGAAAATGTTGGATGGAAGGCATGATAGAGAACAAATTGCTAAAATTTGTACTGATATTCATGAATCCAATCATGCACTAAAAGTTTTCATTGAATCAAATAGCAATGGAGACTGGATAAATACAAGTGCCCTTCCTTGGTTATTAATGGAGCACCAAAGTGATGCATTAAATGAAGTCATTAAAAAAATAAAATTTCCAATAGGATTTTCTGTAAATATAAGTACTCTTCTATCAAAGAAATATGATTTCGGGCTAGGGTTGAAAACACATGATTGGCATCCCTTCCTCAAGTTAAGTCATGTTTTCCATTTACAATATATTTGGAAGATTGAATGTAGTGCCAATTGTATTATTTAATAATATATTGAAATGATCATTTTTTAATGATTGCAATTCATCCTACCTCTATCCCTTCCACACTAGTTTGACAATAGTATTGAACAAGCTATTTATGATCTTGGAAAACACATGAGGTTAGAAGTGTTTTTTCTTAGATTTGTAGATTTTTATCTAAAATCTATTGTATAATTTTATTTGAAATCTCTTTTATGTGTTTTTGTGTGTTGAATCTATTTTAGGTGGTTATCATCTAAAGAAATTGATAAAAAAGATATAAAATATTGGAAGAAAAAACTTCCACAGCTTATGTGTGAAATGCAAAAGTGTTTACCTCCAACGTTTTTCAATGCTCAAGAACACTACCTCATACATCAAGTTGAGGAGATTGAATTGTGTAGACCTGTACAAGCTAGATCAATGTGGATCGTTGAGAGGCACTTGAAATTTATGAAGGGATTGGTTTCACAAAGAGCATGTCCTGAGCGTTCTATGATAGAGGGATATATGATATACCAAACCATGGTGTATATTAGTGAATATCTTCAAAAGTTTGTAACAAGTATCCATGTAGATCGCATTTGGGATCCCAAATGTAACGACAAATTCAAAGGGGAGTACCTAATGGGGAAAGGTAGATTGAGGAGAGTGAGAGTTAATTATAAGTTTTTTTTGTAATTTAACAATTCTTATCCATCATCAATATATATAAGTTGTTTCTAACTAGTGTAATTGTCTTCTTTATAGTTGGTCGTGAGTGGGATGCACTACACTTGTATATTGCAAACAATCTTGATTGGATGATAGTATGGATTGAACACTCTCAATAAAATGGTCACTTATTAACATGGGATGGTGTTCCATCATTGGTTAAAGAAGCTCATCGTAATGGAGATCCCAATGTTATGTCAATGGTACTTGATCTAATATATAGCTTAAGAGATAGACAGGTACACATAAGATTACTAATCATGAGAAATAAGTTTAAAATCAACTCACGGATCAATGAGAATATTCTGGACATGTTTGAATAATTGTAGGTCAAACACCAGAAAGCTATGTACAACCATGGCTATAAATTCTACACAAAAAAGTTAGATGAAACGAAGAAAACATGTGATTCCATGATAAGTGTTGTCTTCATGGTCACCAATATTTCATCTAGAACTAACATACATCCTCAACAATCTGAACATTAATACTATGGAATTTTGGATTATATACTTGAGTGCAACTTTAATTCATTCAAAATAGTTCTATTTGTCATCAAGTGGTTCAGGTTATGACTGAATCGAAATGATCATGATAGGACTGTTATTGAACACGATAGTGGATTTACTATGATTAATACAAGGTCATTTGAGCCAATCAAAGATGAGCCTTATCTTCTTCCAAGCCAATGCAAGCAACTATTTTACTTTTGTGTTCCACACAAACCAGGTTGGTCATTTTTTGTTAGACATGACCCAAGAGGAAGGTTGGTAAAGTATATTGTGATTGAAGAAGAAGATATTGAAGAAGCACAAGAGGAAGTAAATGATTATCAGGAATGACAGTGACCTAGTGATGAAGAAGAAATAGATGGTGATGATTTTGGTCATGCTAACAATAATGGTGATAATGATGATGATGTTGATGATGATTGTGATCATGGTGATGAAGATGGTGATGGTCATGGCGATGATGGTCATGATGATGATAGTGATCAAGAGGATGATGATGGTGATGAAGGTGGTGGTGGTGATGATGATGATCAAACTGACAAGTATGATGATGGTGATGATGATGATGATGATGATGATGACATGAATAAAGATCATGATGATCAATGAAATGTCCAGGTAGGATCAATGTCAACTATGATGGGGTATTGTATGACCAAATCTTTTTTTCCAAACCATATGTGCGCATATAAAAATTAAGTAGAACATGTCAATAATTTGAAGTGTGGTTCCAAAATAGAAGGGCAAGGTAATAATCACCCTGACCCACATTCCTTTTTCCATGCTACCAATTGATTTAATGCCAATTTCAATAGTTATCTATGGATGAACTGTGGGCTATAATGAATGATCTAAAATGTTAATATAAACATTTTTTGATTAATGTTTCTAAATATATTTCATGACTCATTATGTTGATCTAATAATTAGGAAAAGAGAAATAATATATAATAGAGTATGAACTAAAATGTTGACTAAAGAGAAACTTTGTTACATAATCAAATTCAAAATCATTATTAAAAATATTTCTTGAATTTTGTAGAAGCAAGCTCAAACAAACTAAAGTGGATTTCAAATTCCTAAGGAAATGCTATGAGTCATTAATAGAAGAAAAAAAAAGATTGCAGGAAGAGTTGGCACAATTGAGATCTGCAAGACTTGTATCACCTTCATCTCTATCTCCATTATACCTTCCAATGCATGCAACAACTCTAACAATGTGTCCTTGTCAAAGAGTTCTAAACTCTGATAATGCAAGGCCTTTCACTCCTCTTCAAAATCCACCCTACTATACTTCTTACACACATCCCTCACTAGCATGTTTATATAAATTCAGTCAATGATTTTTCTCAATTTTCTCTATGTTGAATTATCTCTTTATGCTTTCTTTCTTTATTCTGATGCTAAATCACAAAATGTTATCTAAAACATTCATGAAAAATAGTCATATATTAGTTTTCAAAAATAACATTAATTTTGTTTATATAATTTGATCATTATTATTATTTCTTGATTATTTATTTTAATGACGTCAAAGGGCAGATAGTATAATAGATGATTATAATTAGGAGAGCACGTGATCTTGGTCGGGTTTGTCATGGGTTGAAAGTAAAGTGCACATATAAACAACTAAATTTTTAAGAAAAATGATACACATATACAATCTACTTTATTATTAATATTTTTTTTGGTAAGTCTATTAGTTTAATTTCACTGCTGATTTCTAAGACTTATTAATTTTTTAAATAGGGAAATATGGATGCACCATCTCAAACACCTTAAATAGGGGTAAACATTAATTATTGTAACTTTTAATGTTAATATAGAAACAAATGTCATATTATTATATTCTTTTCTTTATGGATTTGGAGTTATTTTGATGAAATTATATGAATATTTGATGTCACAAATGATAGGAGAAAGCTACAATGATCGCTAATCAAATGCCATCTAAAATACGAGCATCATATCTACATGACATTACCCTTAGTATTGACCCTATATTCATCACCCAGAAAGTTAAGAAAAGATACACTGATGAACTTGTTAACATTATCATCAAGGGTGACAAAAGTGAGGAGAAAGAGGCACTGGTTATAGAATTGGACCGTAGAATCCAATCTTTGAAGGTAAGTAGTAATTCGACTAAAGTAGTAATAGAAGTTCAATAGATATTAATATTTTATAGTATCTTATTGATCATGATCTCTAATTTTATGTGTTCTTGTATAGACATATGTGCCAATTACGACATCACATGGTGAACATGGTCAGGGTTGTTGTGCACAACCTTCATGTAAGTAACACTTTGTTTATTTTGATCAACATTATAACACTTACCTATTTTTTTGTGAATGTTTCTCACTAGTATCACATTTTATCTTTATCGATTGCAAATTTCTTTGCTAACAATATTCTATTCTTTAGCTCATGATGAAGTGTGGACTCCTCCTTTGGTTGGCATTCCAATATTACTTGCTACATTGTCGGCAACAAGGACCATGCAAACATCATCGTCCATGCCCACTAGAACTGGTAAAACCTTGTTTTGCTATTTTTTAATGTGCTATATTTTGTAATGTTTTTCTACAAGTTGATGAACAATGAAGTCGCATATCAATGCTTAAATGATGTATACCGAAGCTTGCATACACACAGCATACATACATACATACATACATATATACATACATACATACATACATACATACATAAATACAAACATACATACATACATACATACATTCATACATACATACATACATACATACATATATATATACCCACACATAGAGAGACATGGACATAGGCAAGGAGGTAGACCAATAGAGAGTAGTACTAAAATTTTCATTTAATTGTCATGATGTTTCAGGTGATAGACTAATAGAGAGTAGTACTACTAAAGCTAATCCATTTCCTAGAGCAGTTCGTGTGATTAGTACTGGTTCGTATGAAGGGGCATTTTTGCTGAATAAGAAAACTATGTTTCCATTAAAAGAATGCAAGCTTCCAGGTGCTTTAAAAATTGTATTATTTAAAGTGTAAATTTAGTTTAATTTTACATTACTCATTTTGGACTGATAAATCCTTTATTTTTTGCAGGTAATAATGCTTTCTTTGAACATCTTTTTCATATCACATTGAGACTATTTGAACCCACCATAAAAAAAGGTATGTAGTTTCATATCATTGCTACATATTTTCTCTTTTCTTCTATTTATTGTAATATATTAAAGTTATTGATCTAACAATCTATTTGTTTTTAAAAAGCTGGAATTTACAAGCTGTGGAATTAAAAAATTAGTTGATTGCATCTATTGAGGAGAAATTTGGGAAAAACATTTTTGACACTAGCCTACTTCTAAAAAGAGCAGCAAAGCATATAAAGACCATGAGAGATCAATATAGAAGGGCTCTTATGGATAACCCAAAGTACGAATGTCCTCCTATGATTCCACCGATGGAGTGGAATGATATAGTAGAAGATGCAAAGGAGAAAAGACTATGTGAAGATAGAGATAATGAAGCAGTATAGGGAAAAAAGAGGTATGTCATTATAGTATTAAGTACATTGTAATCATGCACTAATTATTGATATTTGTAAATATATAATCTAAGATGTTTGAAATTGTTCATAGATTGCAGGACACATCCATGGCTACAAAAGCGAGAGTAGAAAAGGTTGGCCAACACAAACTTGGCTCCGGTGGCTATATGAATCTCTAGTCTTGACTTGTAATTAGAGCAATGAAATTTCAGTTTTTTTTTTTAATATAATGTTGCAAATAGTTTTTTTTAATGAAACCATACATGGAAAATTGACGTTATCAAGAAAACAACATAGGGCATAGATTTCAATGTGGAGGTCACAGATGAAGATAGAAAAATTGCCTTGAAAGAAGGCTATAAAGTTGTGGCTGCATGCTTATGTGAAGAATTTGTAAGCCTTTCCCAACAATCCAGTGAACCAAATGATATCTGATAGGTAAATTTGTTAGATGAAAAGTAAATGAAATTAAATAGTTGAGAAGATTTTTTTGGTATTAGTTTTAAACATAAATTGACTACATAACAATGTGCATAACATTTTACTGTGGCCTTCATATCCTACCATAGAACCTGCTCCTAATGAGGGTCATGATGTGCATTATAGTGGTGGAGGTATTAGTTTTCTATTGGAAATTAATTATGTAATTATGGATACAATTTAACATCTTCAATTGGAATTTGATGTGTATCCTTTTTTTGAATATTTCAGAGCATGTTGAACATCATGTTGAAGGAGTGGACCATGTTCCAAGTTTTCAACATGTTGACACGATGGTAGATCAAAATGTTAATGTACATGATGTGTCATTGTCAGGTAAGAAAAATGCATTTTATGTTGTACTTGTACTTAATTACAAACTTGTAACAGTTAGAAAAGGAAAAAAGTATGCCAATTTATCCCATTCACTTGTTCTTCCAACAGCTTCCCCTTTAGTGCAGCAACCTCCTGCTCCTCCAAAGAGAAGGAGCCATTATAATTTGACATTACATGTGCCAGAAGAGAAGGAGAATGATGGGGATATGGATGCTCCTATGAGCGCTTTTCTTAAGAGATCTCTCAAGAACAAAAAAAGAAATGATGTTTTAAAAATCTTCTTTGATAAACCTTGTTGGATAATGAAAGAACTTTGTTTTATGTAATTGTGTATGAATGATGTGTATTAATGCAGATTTTGATTTTATGTTAATGAATATCGTTATGTGTTAATGAATTCTTGATTAGTATTGTGTATTAATGAATTTTATATCATATTAATGAATGTTATGTGATTGTATTGATTGAATGTTATAGTTCATAAATGGATGAATTTATGAATGAAGTATGTAATCAGATGATAATGGGTACTTTAGATTGATGTTAGGGGGAGGGGGGTGAGGCCAGATAAGCTTCCACCTTCACGAGGTTGGCCTTTTTAAGTAGAGAATATTATAGTATTCTTGAAACCAAGTGAAGCTCAAACTAACATAAAATGGACACTTTGCATGTCATAGGTCTGAAATGATCCACAACTACTGCTGCCCATAACATACAATGCAAATGTGATATGGGATTTATTTGTGGCTACCTACAATGTTTGATATTTGATTATCTTTTCCCTTTATATATTTACCCTTTTTTCTGCCCTCAGCAATAGTTGTCAATAATGATATTCTAAACTATGCATTAGGTGACTTAAATGACCATTATGGGTAAATTCAAATTTTGTAATGATTAAAACCTACATCATTTGTGGTATACATTGGTTTGTAAAAGGATAAGCATGAATTTGTGACATCATTTGTGGTATAGATTGGTTTGTAAAAGGATATGCATGAATTTGTGACATGCAATTCAAAGAGGTTTGGACTAGGTTTAGACACTTGGAGAATGTTGAGGGCTATTTATGACATTTTGCAGTAGGGCTTGGTAGATGGGCAAAAGAGTGACCAGGGTTATTATGAGCGATTTTGGCCTTTGTGTGAAGCTACTGGTATCCTTAATTGGCAGTTTCAAGCCTTGTTTTGGTTCAATAACTGACAGCACTCTTGTCAAGAGAAGTGGGCTATAGTACGGAAAGAAGCCATTTATTTGTTATAAACGAAACAACCCATGACAATGTGTTATATAGATGTGATGCTCAAATTCTTTGTTCTGTGTTTGGCTTGTCAAACATAGAACTTTTCTTCACTTTATTGCTTCTCTTTCCAGTGAAGTTTAGAGTTGCTAAAAACCTTGACATCTCAAGGTTACATAGGTTATGGTGCTATTTTAGAATAATGATGGAGTGCATGAAACAACTTGCTTTAAATTCTTTGACTGGGCTTGACTTCTGTAGTCTCTGTTTATTGTGTTTCTTTGTTTTGCGTCAATCTAGTTTGTGAATGTAACAGAAGTTTTGGATGAGGATTACAATTTTTGTTCTTGCTGAGTTGTCCATCATTTAAAAAAAAAAAAAAATTTAACTAATTTCCATTCATGAGTTTTGATTGGATTCTTACTTAGTAGATCATGTTTTTCATTTTCATTCTTTCGATGATTTATTCCAAACTTGAACTAACCAGTCTTGGGATCCATTTTCCACTAAACCTATATCCAACCCTAGAGCATTATTACCTCCATGGTTGAGTATAGTAACAAAGTGCGTTGGAGTTCTAAAACTACTAGACAACAAAATGCCCAATATCTTAGTGGAAAAAGCCTATAACCTAAGGATTAGCTAAGTCCTTGTCATAGCTATATGAATTCACAACTTTGAACTAACTTCAATGAAACCAAAGATGGTTTCCTACTCTTTAGGTCCTGCTAAACCAAGGTGGGTATACCTGACGATACCTGATCAAGATACTGCTATATGAAACTTATCTTAGTTTCATTATGATTCTCATCTTCCATTCCTTTTGTACTTGCAACTTTATCCATTATTTGATATTTCATATTTAATACATATCCTCTTTTAAGAAGATTTTGGTCACAATTCTCCGTAGATCTATAGTAATTCCTGGCAATAGCAGCTACTTGTAATCTTTAATGTATTTATCAATATTAATGACTTCTTTCTCTTCTTATAAGACCCCTTTCATGAACTTATGAATTTTTCTGATAAGTTGAAGCATTTACATAATTCATTGAATTAAAAGAAATAATATATTCAATATACTATCCATCCAGATTACATTCACCCACTCAAAACTTGTTCAAATGACTTCAAAACAAATAAACTCATAAAATGGAGACAAAAAGTAGTGACACAGAATATTTTGCAAATGCCCTTTTGTATTATCCTTTCAAAATGACTAATACAAGGACCAATAGACTTCAAAGAAAACTCAGAATATGTAATTGATTCTTTTAATTCTATACATCAGAAAACCATTGAAGGATGTAAACCAAAAATAGCTACATGAACACACGACCATCTGTATTATTTCTTGACACTCCAAAATATATCATAATTTGGACCATCACAATGCCTTGGAAAATCATTTATATAACATGAGTTGCAACAAGCAAAGGGCAATTGTGACTGAAAGGTGTCCTTTGCCTAAAAGAAAACAACCTATCACAAAAAGCCAAAACTATTTGAATAACAGAAAAGACCTTGACATGGAGATTTAATTTATCTTTCCACTCACCAATCCTATAGGTTGCTCCAAATGCATGATTTTATCTTTCCACTCACCAATCAAAATTCAAAACTTCCCTATGCACGACTATCAAGAAATTTTCCATTGCCTCCAAATCAACAAGATCTTTTCTGATATCATTGTAGAATATTTGTACCTTTGCCAGCTCTTCATTTGTTATTGCCCAGAACAAATACCCTTTTTCATTAATAATTATGTTTAACCTCCAACATAAAATGTCATCCAATTCCTTTTTCCATTCCTCCTTTTCCTTTATTCTATGAATATTTTTTAGAGCACATGGGAATAAATTAAATTTTCTAGTCAAATACATAGAGAAACAAATTGTTAATCTTCTAAGAAAGGAGTCTTGTTTGTCATCAAAATCTTGTAATTTATTTAATAAATCAAAAACCTTTTCTACCTGATGACAAGTCAAGCTTATGATAGACATATACATTAAAGTGATGTCATTGCTCCTTTCCCTCCATTTTTGTACCAAGGGTTTGAATACAACCTCTTCTCTTTTCATCTTATCCCTGGCAGTTGCTATCCTTGCTAACAAATCATAAAAGGATGACCATTCCACCCTATCCACCACATACATGACACCATGTCTCAACTTTTCTTCATATTCATTATTTAACTCTACATGTAGTGCATATAGTTTACTCTTTTCTTCTTCAAAATCCTCTACATTAAAAACTCAAGTATTTAAGGGGTGTTTGGTATATCAACAACTGAGGTTGACTTAAAAGGTTCTACAGATGGCCTTGGTAGATATGCAATTCTAGGCCTGGAGGTTCCTTTTAACATTTTGTTTTCCAATTCTTTCCTTCTTTTAACCTCTTGATTGTATGCTTCTACAACCCTCTCATACTTACTTTGTAATTCAAGCATTTTATGTTCCTCTTTTTCTGCAGTTGCAAAAGTAAATTGAGAATGATCCACACCCATATGTGCTACCTGTACATGTGGGGTATCATCAACTCTTCTTATAATTATGCTTCCTTGTAATCCAGATTCATCTGGCTATGTCATAGCTCTAGACCCTCTCCTTAAAGACCAACTGACTAATGCAGCCTGATCTTGAATAAAGGCAGTGCCCTAGAAGATTTCTTTGTCTTGATCTTGGGGATTTAATTTATTGGAAATAGAATTAAAGACTAAAGCGTCAGCAATATCCCAATTGGGAAAAAACAAGATATTTGATGCTCATATTCTAGAATTATTTTGTCATTTCTTCTTTTACATGGCCTTGGATAGAAGCTCCATCAATCTTTGGATGCTTTGCTTTCAATTTTGTCCGTCTTTCCTCAAAAAATTTCATGTTCGTTGTCTAGGAAAACTGATGGAAAGCTCTTCTACCTTCCCTCTAAAGGGCTTATATTCTAGAATTCTTTTGTCATTTTTTCTTTTACATGGCCTTGGGTAGAAGCTCCATCAATCTCTAGATGCTCTGCTTTCAATTTTGTGCATCTTTTCTCCAAAAATTTCATGTTCACAGTCTAGGAAAACTGATGGACAACTCTTGATTTTACAAAATTATCATCAGAAATAAATTGATGACTTACCTGCTCTAGTACAAGGTCCAATTCCTTGCCTCTATAGTCAAATTCAAACTAGGTGGGGAAGGCTCTTGAAGGGTACCCTCATCAATTTCTACTTGGGTAGTAAAAATAACTCCTTCTAACCCTATCTGCTCCACCTGTTCACCGATGAGCTATTCTTCTCTGATCCTCAAAGGGGATTGGGCAGGTGAATACTCTTGTTCATCTGACCCCTCTTCTTTTATGTATTTTCTTCTCTTTAGGGATGGCTCAAGAGGTCTTTCTTCCAGGATTTCACTAGTGGATTCCACTATCTGCTTCCCCTTATCTACAAGTACCTTTTTATTTTGAATTACAGTGTATCCTGGTCTCTTTTGAACAATTATTTCACCAACTCCTACTTTTGAAGTAAAAGCCAACTTTCTCATAATCTCTTTGGCCTTGTCTAGGAATGAATCAATAAAAAATTTCTTCTTTTCATTCATGGCTTCCATTATTTCAGGGAAAGTATTCATGAGCTTATTTATCTTACCAGCCTCTGTACTAGCATTATCTAGAGGATTATATTTCTAATCAAAACAATGAATAAATTCAAAAACTTGGGAGTAGACTCTCCATTTTTCCTTTTTGGTCTCTTGCTCCTACAAGGACAATTCATTCCTTATAATGTCCTCTAGATAGTATGAGTCATGTTTGATACTTCCCAATTTAATCTTGTATCTTAAGGCTTGATTATAAAAACCTTCAATATCACAAAAATGGTAATGGGAGATAGCCATTTTGTACTGATCTAAAAACTTATAGAGAAAGAGCCATCCCCCTTTTGTAATCACAAACTGATGAGCAACTGTGCATGTAGGAAATATTGACCCTAGTGATCTCTTCAATAAGTAAGACTCCTCCAAACCTCCTAGCTACCACAAAATCTTAGCCACTCCAACTTTTAGAGGTACTTGATAGGGCAACACATGAGGTGTACCCTTCTAACCATAAATTTGAAATATAGTGGAAACAAGGTAAGGAATGATATCTCCTTGATTATGTCATACTTCTAAATTATGGGGATTATCCATGGGCCTGATGAGATTCATCAATGCCCTCGGGATCCTAGGATTTTCAATTGAAATGAGGAACCTTAATCTGGATGCAAAAAATCTATCAAACCTGACATAACTAGCATTTTCCACATCCCAAGTCATATCTGCACTCCATAACTAGACTGGCAACACTTCCCCATTCTCTTCTCTGTTCAATTCCATCTCTGTACCAAAATTGGTCACCCCTTTGAACAAGAACATATGCATCAATAAAGAGTAATGCCCAAAGGTTTTATCCACCTTCCCTTTTGCAATTCCCACCATACTATCATGAATTTCTTAAGCCAAAAAGGAAGCAAAATAAAAAATAACGTCTACACCAAAAGAATAAATTTGAATCATCATATAAATGAGGTTGATCGGCATGAAATCCTACTCATCTTAACAAAGAACACATCACAGAGTCATGTATATTTCTACAGCCTAGGATGTGAAAAGATTCCTCTTAAAAGGTTCCCTAGAAGCTACAGTGATTACTGGAAAAGCTCCTATTGTTCCAATATGTGCCCTCAATGCACCCTTCCTAATTTCATCCTTCTTTACTTTGTACTCATTTTCCAATTCTAGTAAACTAATGGGCACATGGTAGTCTAACAAGGGTTCTAATTTGAAAACCTCCCTAATCTCCTTTGAACTAATTGAGATTAGAAGCATTAGCATGCGGGGCAAACAAATTCCTCTTTGAAAACCATTTTTTAAACAAAACAAGACCAGTTTCTGTAGTAGTTGCATCCCTAACGCAATTTCCTTTATCATAGAGGCCATCTGAAATCCTCAACCTAGGCTCAGTAGTGGATTGTGGGAGTAACTCTAGCAAGCCATCATGAACATTCCTATCCATATAATTAACTTGCCCAGAAAATGCTTTCTTAGGAGGCATTTGGACTGTAATGAAAGAACTGGAATGCTACAGAGGTTATAATATGAGTACTCACTTGATGGCTAAACTCGTTCTTCTCTAAATCTCTGTAATTGCTCTTCAAATAACTGAGGAATTGCTTCATCTCTTTATTAGGCTCAATATAATCAATAGGACGTTGTGCTCTAAGGATGTGAAAAACTTTGTTTGATGAGACTGGCAAAGATAAAATCTCCTGGATCATACTCTATTTTCTCTCACATGTGAAGCCTTCATTCATCATAAATGCACCAAATTGCACAACAAAGAAGCACCATACTTTCTTTTAAATTTGTGCTGTCGATTTCCAAAAAATCCTACGAGCGCAAAAAGAAAATTGGGCTAACTCACATTTCTTCTTAACATGCTGGCGGTCAACCCAATAAAATAATTCCACCTATACCTTTCCTCTAATATTGCCCATTGATAACTGGGGACGTGTGTCATCACCTTGCTACCTCGCTATACATATCCTTTGAGCACCTTTCGATAGTGAGTTAGAAATAACCATTGATTCTGCTCTGATCTTGCGGCAAACATTTGATATAGCATGTTAGAAAACAATGGTGGGTCCTTCACTTGCTACCTTGCTATGCAAAACCTTCATACATTTTTCCATAGCGAGTTAGCGATAACCCTTAATTCAAGTTGATTTGATCACTCATAGTCATTTACGTGTATTATTCATGGGGAGTGGGTCCAAAGTATCACTGTCACTGAGTTGTCTTACATGTTGGCATATATACTTAATATCAAATGTCATCACCTCCCCTAGACCCTGCTGTTTTTGTCATTTTCAAGTGAGTCGCTACCTCGCTACCAGGAAAATATTGACTTCTTAGCTAGTGAGATAGCAAGCTCTAGTGGAATCAAGAACTTTTAGCTTACATGTGCTGAATAGGATGCCACCGTGGCATTAACCTGCACAACTTCCTTATGAAAAATCACTTTCTTAGGGTCCACTTTAGTTAAAGCTTCCAACCTATCACAACATTTTGACTAGTTGCTACCTCGCTACAAGGAGAAACAACTACTTCTCAGCTAGCGAGATAGTTACATTCTGGGAAAGTCAAAATTTGGCATTGGAGAATAGGACACATTTATTGCTAATTAAAACTGGCATCAGAGAGGATGGTCACGCGTACTTGGCACCATCTTTTGAAATATAAGCGATCATTATTTAGTTGATATATAATGTGAATAGAACTATTATTGTACTTGAAGAGAACATATTTGCACCAGGCTAGACTATCCATTCATGCCATGATGTGATTGCTCTGCAGATAACTGATAGTACTTTTGATGTCTAATCAACTGTGTATCAATTTTGTATTTGTAAGAATATATATTAGCATTAAGTTGCATAATTGTATAATGTTTATTGTTTTAAATTAATCTAAATGATTCTTTTTTAAATTTTATGTTAAGTAATTTTAAAGTTTTTTTTTAAAATAAAAAATAAATTATCATTTTATTTTATTTATTGATATCTCTTATATATATATATATATATATTGATTTGAAAAAAAGTTACACTAGAGTAAGTACTGAGTGCATATGCATAAATACTGAGAAAGGAAGAGACTAGTGCAAAATATCATAATGGATATCATCTCAAGTAGTCCAACCCAAAGGGCCTTCCATCCAGACAATGTTCTTTCGTTCATGAGGATCTCATCCTCAATAGAACTAAGGTTCTATCTAATTTCTTCATTCAATCCTCCTCCATTGGTAACCATGTTTCAACTCATAAACAAAAAGAGGTGATAATATTTATATATGAATACATTATTATTTTTTAAATCTATTTCAAAATAATTAATTACACCTTTTATATATATATATATATATATAGATATATGTATATACATATATATGTATGTATATATATATAGATGTATATGTATGTATATATATATGTATGTATATGTATGTATATATATATATATGCATGTATATATATATATATATATGCATGCATATATATATATATATATATATATATATATATATATATATATATATATATGCATGTATATATATATATATATGTATATATGTATATATATATATGTATGTATATATGTATATATATATGTATGTATGTATATATATATATATATATATATATATATATGTAACTTATTAAAATATTTTATAATATTTATTTTATGTCATCTAATAAATAATTTTAAAAATTTAACTATAAACTTAAACATTAATTTAGTTTGTCTTTTTTAATATATTTTAATTATTTTATGAGACAATTTTAAAGATTGATATTTTAAACTTTAATATAGATATCTAGAAAAGTTTAAAAGATGAAGATTTAACATGATAAAAAAATAAACTTTAAAAATTAAATTAATTTCTTTTATGTTATCTAAAGAAATAATTTTAAAGTTCAAAATTTCATTAAATCAATAATAAAAAATAAATTCACTATTTTATTTTATATTTACACTTTATTTGAAATATATATATATATATATATATATATATATATATATATATATATATATATATATATAATTATTATTTCAATATAAAAATATTGAGAATTATATCATAAATTTTAAAAATTAAAATTTCTTTTAAAAAAAGTAGTTTTAAACTATTTTGATGAAAATATATCATTATCTGTCTATGTTTATATTTGACCTTTTTTAGCATTCATATATTTTGATATATTTTAAATTTAAGACTCCAATAAAATTACATATATATATCTATATGTATGTATGTATGTATGTATGTATGTATGTATGTATATATATATGTATGTATATATATGTAATTTTTTAATAGGTAATTTTAGTTAGGGTAAGGCTTAGAATTAGAGTTAGAGTTAATGTTAGGATTAGGGTTGGAATTAGGGTTACAAATATAGTTAAGGTTAGGATTAGAGTTAGGGTTAGGGTTAAGGTAAGTGCAAGGTTAAGAACAAGGGTTTAGGTTACAAATATAGTTAGGGTTAGGATTAGAATTATAGTTAGGGTTTGAGTTAGAGGTAGAGTTAAAATTGGGGCTCGAATAAGGGCTAGAGTTAGTGTTCAAATTAGGGTTACGATTAGGGTTAGAGAAAGGGTTAGAAAAAGGGTTAGTTTTAGAGTGATGGTTAAGGTTAGGTTTATATTTAGAGTTAGGGTTGTATATAGAGTTACATTAGTGTTAAGGTTAGGGTAAGGGTTGAGTCAAAGTTAAGGTTAGGGTTAGGGCCAGGGTTAGAGCTAATGTTAGACTTATCTCTCCTCTCTCCACTTCCATTTCTCGCCCACCCATCATCTCTCTCCACTTCTATTTTTCTCCTATCCACCATCTCTCTCTCCCTCCCTCCCACCCTCCCTCTCTACCCTCCAACCACCATATTATCTCTCTCTCTCTCTCTCTCTCTCTCTCTCTCTCTCTCTCTCTCTCTCTCTCTCTCTCTCTCTCTCTCTCTCTCTCTCTCTCTCTCTCCCTTCCAAATTACCCATCCCTCTATCTCAGCCTCTCTCTTTGAACCCTTCTACGCCCTAATTCTTTACTCATGTGTCTTCTCTCTCTCTCTCTCTCTCTCTCTCCCCTTTCCCAACCCCCCCATCCCTCTACCTTTGCCTCTCTCTCTGAACCCTCCTACACCTTATTTCTTTACTTATGTCTCCTCTCTCTCCACTTCTATTATCGCCCCCCTCCCCCCCCCCCCCCCCCTCCTCCTTAACATTGTATAAAATATATAACCATTTTCGATTTGATGAATGTAGTAGTAGGTGGATGGATTCTCATAATGCATGTTTTGTACCTTTAAATTTTAAGCAGTAATATATTACACTAATAGAAGAATATTTTTTTATAGATTATATGTCAATGGCAGAAGTTATTGTCGCTATCAGTAGCGATAGTCTATCGCTGCCCGCCACGTGGAGGGTAAACCCGCGCAGTTGCCTTTAAATTATATACTGTATTTTGTTTTTTATTTTTCTTTATTTTTGTAAATTTTTTATATTGTTTTTTGTTTTTTATTTTATATTATTTTTTAATTTTGATTTTTATTCTTTTCTTTTTTTAAAAAATTTATTTATTTATAAAAGTTTAAATGAAGTAATAGTCTTCAATATAGGTTAAACTTTAAATTAATTAATTTATAAAAGTTTTATTCCCATTCAATCTTTTATATAAAAAAAATATCCAGCTAAAATTCTATATTACATATTTTTATGAATAATATTATAATAGTATCATTGAAGTATATATATTATTTTATAACAATTACTTTTATGTAGTATTTATAACAATTAAGAAAATATTTTTTAAAATCTATTTCTAAGTTAGATTTATTATTTTTAATTTTTAAAAAAATTTTGGGGTCTTATTATTTCAACTTTTTCATATTGGTATAGTCATTTGCCACCATAATATTTTGGGGCCTATTATTTTGGGACAACCATATGCCACCCTATTATTTTGGGGCCTATTATTTCAGGATGGCTATGTGTCACACTATTATTTTGGAATGGCCATATGTCACCCTATTATTTTGGGAATATATTTTTTTAGACCCTATTATTTCGGGCTCTATTTGGCTTCTTCTTTTTTCTGCCAGCTATTATTTCGAGAATGCTTTTTATTGTCTTTTATGTTGGCCACCTATTATTTTGGGAATGTTTTTTATTTAAAATAAAAGTTTGTAACTGCTCCATTTTCTTTTTTATTGACAAGGAATCTTGGCATATTCTCGTGTTGGGCATTTGTGCTGCCATTGTATAGAATGCCTCTCGACATATTGAAGGTGTTAGATAGAAAAAAATGTTCAATTATTTAAAAAATATAAATAACTATTGATATCATATTTCTTTATTAATAAATTATAAATAAATATTTGTTTGATAGAGTTATAAATGTATTCATATGTACATATAAATACATGTATGATGTAGCAATTAAAATGACAATGAAATGTGTTAGATGAGAAACTAAATTAAACTATTTTGAAAATTATATAATTATGGAAAACTAAATTAAACTATGTTAAAAATTGTAAATAAGCATACATCCAAATAGTTATAATCAAATATATTGATTTTTAAGTTTATAATTAATTATTTCAAAATAGAATTAAAATATAATAATGTATTCATATATAAATATCAATATTTATAAATGTTTAAAAGAGATATCAATGAATAAAATAAAATGGTAAATTTTTTATTTTTTATTAAGAAAAATTAACTTTAAAATTATTAACATAAAAATAAAAATAAATATCATTTAAGTAAATAGATTAGTTTAGAATAATAAACATATTATATTTATCCAACTTAAAGTTTATATATATTGTTACAAATTCAAAATTGGCACAGGGTTAATTAGACATCAAAAGTACTGTTAGTTATTATTCCTGTAGAGCAATCATGTCTGGCCTGGTGCAAATATGTTGCACTATAGTGGGTGCTTGCGTACTCATGAACTGATAACAGAGCTTCTATGATCAACAATTACCGCTTTCTTTGAAATCTGGGCACTCACTATGTCGCTACCAGCAAATCGCATGGATTTTTTGATAGCAACTTAGCAAGTCACTGGAGAAAATTTCAATTCATGTGACATCATTCACGAAATCCTCCTTGTGCATCCTTTTCAACACTAACATTTCTGGGATAAAAACACGTGACTGAAAAATGGACTTTTCTGGTACCCGACATAGTTTTGATTTCCACAATGAGATTCTTTGATAGACACCAAGTCACTATGGGAAAAAACCATGCAACTTTCCATAGCAAGTACATGAAAATTGAAGATTTTAACAAGATCCAACATCGAAACAATAAAATTCAAAAGATTTAATCAACACTTCAAACCAGGTGAGAAGAGAACAAATTTTCTACGCCAAGGCAAGACTTAAAAACAAGACAAAGGGTTTTAAATGGATTTGAAAAGTATTAAGGAAAAATGACCAAGACTCAAAACACTAGGATCTTACCAAAGAACTCACAAATGATTTTTTTTCTTTGAGATGATCAAAGGAGAATTGATGCATAAAAAATCAGAATAACAGAGTGCAGATGGGATAGATTTTGTCAGTTATGTTTAATCAAACTACTAGAGATGTTCAAAATACTAGAAGTTTGCTAATAAAGGTGTGAGAACTGAAAGACTATGTTGAGCTCTAGTTATTTTGTTTTATGTGTGTAACACTATTATAGTCAAATTATCTTTGTTCCCTTCTTCTTTTCTCCTTTCCTATTTGTATTTAGCTTACATATCTTTTGTGTTAACATTAGGATCCAAAGGACTGAACAAGGAACCAAGGATTTTCCTTCATCGAATAGTATTATAAAGCATGTGCTAAAAAGGCAATGAAGAACATGTTGTCTTCAAAATTTAAGCTGGATGATAAATTTATCACAGTTAAATGGGCATCCCATCAAAGGACTTCTTCAACTGAAGAGGTAAATGACTGGAATTTGTGTTGTCTATTCAAGGTTTAGCATGTGTTTAAATTATCATAAGCTTGTAGTAGATCTACACTATTTCTTATGTTTACATGACTATCCTGCACCATGTTGCAAGAATATTTTCTCTTGCCATAGTGTGTAGCCTTCAAATAAATGCCACATTCCTTTGTTTTATTAATTCTACTTGATGCCTTAATACCTCCAACACATAGAGTAGCCTTGGAAGGAATACATCTAAATTGGCTTCCTCCAAATTGGGGTGTACTTCCTACATATTTTAGGATTCTTCTTTAGGATTCTCTCCTTCAGTAGATTAATGCCATACTCAGACTAGTGTCATTTCCTAGCATATTCAGCTTGAAAATGTTTGTTTTAGTTGGAGCATTATTCCACTTATTTTTGGTGATGTTAATATTCAATTGTATTTTTTTATCTGACAGGGATACGCAGACAAGGGATGTTCTCAAAATATTTGTAACAAATGCAAAGTTTTGTAGCAAAGACATTGCTTTAACAAGGAAATTTCCTTCTAAAGATGAGATTAATATAAAAGTTGCTAAATTTTCTCTAAAGGAAAAGACAGAGAGTGCCTTGAGCATTTTCCAGCGCTCAAAAAATGTTGTTTTGGAGGTTGTTGATGCTGTTAGGCATGCTACAGGATGATCTCAAATTGAAGATGATATGAAAAGAACAAAAGCTTTAGCAGCATTGATCAATCAAATGATTTGGATTGGATATGTAAATGGATTGCTTGTGCAGTGAGATTGCCAGGGTAATCGTATTAAGGAATTCATGCATTCATCTATTGCTATTCAATGTTTGTGTGCTTTAGGAACAAGGATTTGGACTGGATATGTTGATGGGAGGGTGCATGTTATGGAACAAGATGGATGTCATGGAATGAGCAGCTTCTTGGTCGGGGTCTTGCATAGAATGATGAATTGGATCATGTGCTAGGGAAACATGACTCCATTACTATAGGGTCTCCTGTTATGTGAAAAAGAACATCAACTCATGCCGCTCCTCTTGTCAGTGTCAACCATGAGGTTAGCATACATTTTTTTCTTTTTAAATCCTAGTTGTATTAGAATGTCATGATAAAATAGATTAGAGGATATTAATACATCAAATCATTTTCTATCCTTTATGCTATAAATTAGTATGAAGTCTCTTAATATGAATTGATCCATAGTTATACTTGAGAGAATGTTCATTGCAAAATAAGAGTTTTTAAACTTGATATTTTTAACATATACTTGATGTATGGATGCACCATTAAGTTCTCCATTATACATGCTCTAGAAAAACTACAAATGCACCTACTCTGCCTTTGCCTACAATTTTGTACTCTAGATTCTAAATCCTCAAAAACCACAATGTTCTCTTTAAACAACCCTACAAAAATCTTGAATCAGCAATACTTTATACTTCCTCTGAACTATACGAAGTATGTGCACCTTAGATTTTCTAGATTAGTAGCCACTAAATGAGGATAGAGTACAGGAAATGACATGGTGATAATTCTAGGTGAGACCTCAAGTAGGTGAAAGAAGGAGACTAACCTTATTTTGTCCTGAACCTATAGCTTCTAGATGTGAGCATGTTTAAAGCTTATTTGAGAGTATTCACACAAAGAACACCTTTATCACCTTTCCTTTAACCAATATAACCTTGGTCCCCATTCGTAAAGGCAAGGAGTCCTCCTCATTATGCCATCAATTTGGATGGCATCCACCCATTTTCCTATTCAACTATCACAAGAGCACATAATGATATCATCTTCACTTGTGGTGATATGAAAACATTTAGTGTCCATACAGAGATATTGTTTGATCGGTACAATTATAAGTTTATCTGTCTTCTTTGTTCCTCTGTACAGTTCCATGAGACAACTTCCCCACTAAAAAAAGCCAACTCCCTTTATTTTCTCATGCAACGGCCTTGACATGAAAAAAAAATAAAACTAATGTCATGGACATATATAATCTCAACATTATAGTAAAAAGATGAATGAAAGCTATGCTAGAAGAGGAAGTGCTCACTTTGACTACTTTTGGAAGAAAGAGGAAGTAGAAGGGGAGACCTCTTCCAGGCCTCAATAGTTATTAAAAAGAAATAGTTAATTCCAATTATAATGTGTTCACTTGGAAAATATAATTTCTCATTTCTACTATTCACAATATGATTTTGGCCTTAACCTATTTCCGCATGGTACTATAGACTAACCATGACACAGTTAATAATAGATAAACTAAATGAATATTATACACCATTATTCCTAGATCTTGGCAGAGCCAAACAAGCAAAGGAACTAAAATTTCATCTAAATTCATGATTTTCCACAAGGACAAAATTTACAAAGTTTTTGTTCTTGGTTTTTTACATAATTTAGAGTATCTGTTCCTTTTTTGCTAAATGTTTTATTGCTTATCAATTTAGAACTTTCTCCACATTGTGGTCATGTATTTGTTCTTAATAGATTTATCTTTATTCCATACCCTAAGTATTTTTTGGGGTTAGTAAAGAGTATGAAATAAGTAATTTTCTTAAAACTATTGTTTTTATGTACTTGTAGAGAAAATGGTGTCCAACTCCTAGCTGTGAGTATTGTGTTGACTTTGTAATTGGAAGTGGGTGCTATGATATCACTTGCAAATTTTCACACAAATTTTGCTATAATGTAATTTATGTTATATTGTGCTTAGTAATAGTTCTTCTGGAAAGTGCTTTTTTTTTCCAACAGATTGTTCTTGATTTTAATATATTGTATTGAAACTTAAATAGTTTAAAATTTTGACTAAAACCTCTTCAGTGCTCTGAGGAAGTTCATCGTCTAGTTGATTGTGAGATAGTACATTAACTAAGATCACATGGCAATTAAGCCTCTATAGTTTCTTTTCATCTAGAGACAATTCTAATACTTTGTGAACATTATGTTATGGTAGAAGAAAATAGTAAGGATACTCTTGGCATAATTTGCAAGGAGCCATGGGGACAATTCAAAGCAATATGCTTCTCCAAGTAAAAATAAAGAAGCTAGTAAAATAGATGAAGCTTCCTTCCAAGGGGCCAAAACACCTTCCACTCCACGTGAATCACACAACTTCTCAACATCAAGGTCTTCCACATACTAGTCAAATGAAACTGATCTCTCTAACCTTGTTGATATGGACTATGGTAAAGTGTATGATGGAATAGAGCAAATCTAGAGCACCAGTATAACTTATAATATAGAGAGATGGTGATAGAAGTTAGTTGGAGGTGAGTTCCGACATTCCATCCATCCCTATTTGGGTACATGATGTAATTTTATTTGGTGGTTGTTGAAAAACATAATAGTTCTATTCACATTATATATCAAGTAAATAAATGGGTTGACATTACTTAAACTTTTCATGCTATCCATTTCTTTATATAATCAAAAGGTTTGAAATGAGGCAAAACGTTCACCATTAAATGGGGACAATCCCTGTGGAAATTAACTGAACTTAGTTGAATTGTGAAATTTAATAAGTCATGTTATATGTGTACCCCATATGTTAAAAATATGAAAATAATTATTTTCATGATATGTTTTATCTTTTGGTGGGCCCTGTCAGCCATGGACTATCTTCATACAATATATATGATTTTTCTCAATCGTATAAATAATTATATATTCTTCATATTAGTTATTGTTAGTGTTTTTTAGGCATTCTATAAAACAGTTCACATGCCTTGCCTATGATATGACATTTTGCATGCATCCTACACTCTCCCTTATTCAGCTAATGATGGATTACGTAGAGTGATCTAAAACCATAATGCTAAAAACACACAATCAAATCAAAAATGAACTTTCACTACAAATGGATTGTGGAAATCTGATATTGGTAAAATTGCATGCATGTCTCCTAGGACAATCACAACTTAAACATATATTTGTCCTGGTAGACATGCATGCAAAATTAACAATATTAGATATCCACAATCCATTTGTGGTGCAAGTTCATTTTGGATTTGATTGTGTGTGTTTTCTAGAATCATTGTTTCAAATCACTCTACGTAATCCATCATCAGTCGGATGAGAGAGTGTAGAATGCATGCAAAATGTCATATCATAGGTAAGGCATGTGAACTATCTTATAGAATGACTGAAAAAAAATTACACCTAGTTGTTGGTGGAAATGTCTGCCTTCATTGGTTGAAATTTGCACCAACGCTTGGGTTTTTTCTACCTTCATTGGTGGAAATTTCCAACAATGCCTAAATTTTTTCCCACCGTCATTGGACAAAATTTCCACCAATGCCTATATCTTTTTCTACCTTTGTTGGTCAAAATTTCCACCTTCATTGGTCGAAATTTCCACCAACGTCTAAATTTTTTTCTACCTTTGTTGGTTGAAATTTCCACCAATGCCTGATTATTTTTCTACCTTTGTTAGTTGAAATTTACACCTTCATTGGTTGAAATTTCCACCAACGCTTAAAATTTTTCTACCTTTGTTGGTCAAAATTTTGACCAATTCTTGGTTGAACTTGCACAAATGCTCTAAAATGTTTTCAACCCATAGTTTGGTCAAAATTTTGACCAACTAGCAACTTGGTCAAAATTTTGACCAAAAAAATAGAGACCAATGTGTTGGTTGAGTTTGGTAAAAATTTGGTCGAAAATTGCGTTGAAAATTTGACCAATAAAGGTCAAAAAATGATCCCAAATGTACTAGTGTCCCTAGCTAAGAGGGAGTGTTAATGATTGTGGGTTCCAATGGATTATTCCTAATCAATGAGATCAAATATTTGAATGTCCTATCGACCTTAAACATTTGATATCTATCCTATACTATTATTATCATGGAATATTTGTATAATTATTAACTGTGTGTGTGTAGAAAGATGCCTTATCATTCTACTGCACAAAATTAAAATAAAGATTCTGTGATAATGTAAATGTAATCTGCAATTTAAAACCAATTTTACAAATGTATTATGTTTTTCTAAAAATAGAATTGTTTATTCAACTTTCAAACCCTAGCAAAATCAATTGCTACATTATTTTCATGATAAGGAAATGAGAAAAATGTTGATTTTTAATGTAGAAGACCCGAAACATAAAATATCAATACTTTTATAACTGAAATGCTTTAATAAACAAAATTTATGTTTGAGGAGTCATCCTTGTCTATTGAAGAAATCATAAATAAACTAGCAAGTTTGCACTGGGAAAAGGTGCAAGGGGTATGTCGATAGGTCATAGAAGTGAAAGTAGCATTTACCAAAATATTATATTTTGTAAGTGTTGCTTGTTCCATTTCAATTAATTCCAACACATTAGAAATGGTGTATATTTAAACTCATATATAAGAGGCACAAAAGGAAGAAATTAGGAAGCAAAAGTTACTTTTTGACCAACAACGAATGGAAATTAACTTGAATCTTGCATAAAGAAATAATAGTATTTTCCATTTTCATTTTTTTTGAATAGTTACAAGATAAATGCATTTTAGTTTTACACATTCAACCATTAGTCTCCACGAAGAATAGAAATGAGATATAGAACATAAAAGAGATGAAATAAATCAAATTGTGGGAGCAAGGAACATACATCTTACATAGCCCAAGTTAACATTCTAAAACAACAAATAACACAAAAATAATTGAGTGTATAAATAAACAAAGATGACAAACCTTAATATTCCTCTTTCGAATGACATATTGTATATATCCAACTCAATTCTTGAAGCAAAGGAAATATAGCTAGAAACAAAGAATATTTTGGTGATTGAAATGTGAAGTGCATTTGTAGTCTAAAAAAGTTGTCCTAATTGAAAAAAAAACCTAATTATGTTGAATTTAATGTAAATGTTAATTTGAAGGTTTGTAAAATTGAATGAAGTTATTACAGTGTCATTATACACTAAACTTTTACTACAAAAAGTAGTATTTTAGAGAGCATTATCTAATCATGATGAATTTAAATTATAGTGATGTAATAAGATGTTAAGCTAGTAGATTAATCAAGAAAAATGTAGCAATGAAATGTTTGAAACACAATAATTCATCTGCTTTCTTCATCTTGACCACTAGATTGAACCTATAGAAAATGTAAAATTAAAAAGTGTTAGAAGTTGAAATATGCTAAAGGTAAATGAAGTAATGATATGAACCATAAAACTATCAAAGTGGTTTTGTGGTACACATTAAATACATGAGTACCATGTGAGAGAAACTATTGGAGAGGCTCTTCTTTCTTTCTAATAATGTTATACAAATTCTTTTTCATTTTGACATAGTGTTGGAGAGAGAAGGCATGGTTAATGTGAAGGCATTGTAGGGACATGAATATGGAGACCATTATAAAGGTAAGGCCCCACCTTTCAATTTTACCTATATCAATGTTTCCCAAAAATACTTCATCATCTTATATACCTCTTATTTCGCATCTCTTTGATCATCCTATGACTAAAATTGTGGATAATAATGGTGCCATAATGCACATTAAATAAGCTTCAATTTGAATTGTAAAATTGTTATGTTGTGTCAATGTGAATTTTTCCTATTTGTAAGTTATTTTATTCGAGACTAATATGAAATCTTATTCAAAGTGTAAAAAATAAATTGTACTATATAAATTTGGTAATACTCAATAAAATTTCATTTTGTTAGATATTTCAACTTACAAGATTATAAATTTTATTTTTCATAAAGATTCTTAACAATTGTGTACTATATATTCTAGAGTCCTTGAGAAATTGAAGTAAAAATACCATTTTGACATATAACATTTAAAGTTGGTAAAATCATATGGTAAGAATTAAAAATAAAATAAAATTGATAAGTATGAGCTAGTTATACTTCTTTTAGATTCAAATTATATGATGTTGTACAAAATAAAATACACAATCTTATAAATTTTGTATCTAAATACACTCCAAAAATTTTGAAATATAAATGAATTGTATAAACCAAAATACACAATCTTATAAGTTTAGTATCTAAATACACTCTAGTCTCCTTAAATTTTTGAAACATAAATGAAATGATTCAAGAAAGTTAAATGTTAAAATTATCAAACATTCTTCCAACTTTTTTCAAAATGTTTTTGTTATAATGTACAATAATGGAGTGCATTTCATGAAAGATAAATTAAATTGATTTATTTATAATTATCAATATAAATAACATTAAAAAGATGATGCAATGTGGAAATTTATTTGGATTTTTAATTTAAAAAGGGAGAATCTAACTAAGTACTGTGCAAAGTGAATTTAATGTTAAAATATTTGAGAGTTCATTATAGCAGTGCACTTATTTCATAACAAGAGCTTTGTGTGAGCTTGAGTCCCTACCTTGTGCAAGGGTACTTGTAAGATTAAAAACAATGTAAAAGGTAATATTATATTTTAGATATCAAAAGTATAAAATTCTATATGAATTTGTAACTATAATTTTTTATTTTTTTTATTGTTCTATTGTGAATGATGTCCCAAAATTTAGTTTGATAAGAATGGTGGTACTTGACGTTGTTGGATATAGATGGATATATAAGTAATTTAAATTTCTTAGGCTAGCCTAGTTGTCATCTACTCTTAGGAAACTTTATACTTCATTTGATTAAACTTAGTCTACTCATATGTTATATTTGTAAATTAAAAAAATAAAAAAATCAATTAAAAGTACCAAAATATAAAGTGGTTGCTCTCTCTAATCTATAGCTACTAGAGGTGAACATAAGTTTAAGATAATTTTTATAAAACCTTCAAAATATTTTAATGTAATTTATGAGTCCTTATCAATATGTCTATTTATATATAAAATTCTAAATAATATATTTATAAAATTAATTTTAAGGTATTAAAATGGCTTGTTAAAGTTTACTTAAGAATTTTTTAAATAAGAAAATAAATTATATAATTAATAGAGTATTAGGAAAAATATAGAAAACCAAAAAAACAAAAAAATCCCTTTCACACTAAGAATATTTATGCGAGTATTCTTTTATTAATTTAATGTTTTTGTTTGGAATTTGGGGTAGTTATTTATTATTAGAGCTTCATCTTACATTTTATAAATCAATGTGTTATATTTTGCACTTATTTGTTTACTTAAGTGAATAGAAAAATAATAAAGAAAATACAAATATAATTGTATTAGTATTAAAAATTTATATTGCCCTCTATTTAATATTTCATGTACTTTTTTATGTTTGATTTTGAATTTTAATGAGTAACATTGTAATATTAGAATTTTTAAAATGTGAGTTATAATAAAATTTGAAATATGAATAATTAATAAAAATAAATATTGAAAAAAATTGGAAAATAATATGGATATAAATATAAAATAATTACAAATTCTAAAAAAACTTTTACGAAATATAATATAATATAAATTAATAATACTTAAATATTATTTTATCAGTTAACAATTATTTGTGCGTGACATTTTCCAGTGACCTGAGATTAACAACTATAGAACCCAGCCTTTTTTTTTTTTTCTTTTTGTTAAGAAAAAATGTACAAATTTGACCCTGAGGTAGTCTCGAACCCTGGACCTCTATTTCTCCATGCAACTCCCACGGGGAACTTTTCAGGGTTTCCATGGTAGGATTGTGAAGAAGCTCTTGGAGGTGGCATGGGCAATGAGAATCCTAAGCAATGTAGTGAAGAAATATTTCATTTGATTTGTCCTTGACTAGAAGGGGGAAAATAATACTAAAAAAGAGCTCTGGAAGAGCTAGAGTCCCTGCCTATTGAATAAATAACTCATCTCTAGTTTAAGTGTACTGAGTACAGTTCTCTAATTTATAACTTCTATTATAATTTCAAAAAATTCTAATGATATTTTGATAGTGGAGAGTGGTCCCGTACAGATTGATTGAGGACCCATTCAATAGTTGGTGTTTGGAAGGATGGGAAATGGGCACTGCTAGCAGGTGCAAATATATGATGATTTAGTGAGTGCCATAGGTTGACTTATTTTAAGAGGCATACTTATTTGGATATAGTACTGAATGAATAGAAATCCATGTGGACATCTATTAAATTCCCATTTGGTAAGATATACATTTTTATTTGATGTATAAATATTTCCTCAACTTTTTAATACTTCAATTCAAAATAGGATGAAACATGGTTTCATTTTTAAATTTTTTTTTTCTAATTTATATTCAGCTTCACCCAATGATATATGTTAATATCTCATTCCAAAGCTCTCATTCTATCGTAGTAGGGTATTCACAAATGTTAAAAAATTGGCACTATTTGTGCCATTACATTTGCTTAAAAATTTGGAGACCTTTCCATAAAACAACATGTCTATGCTTCGAAGCTTTCACATTGGGTTCATTACTTTTGCAGAAGTTGCGACATCTAATTGAGGCATTCCATCAAACAATTCACACTGTCATCATCTATGGTTCCACAGTTTTGTATTATTCAAAATTTGGATTAACCGTAATGACCCCATTGTGAATTTTGGATTGACTGCTATCAATTTTATTTCTCTGGAGGTGGTAAACTATTTGAATAAACTTGTAACGAGGATATTTTTTATTCATGGTATCTCCCAATGCGACATCTTTATAGGCATTATGTCAAACAATTAGGGTGTGTCATGTATTCTAAAGCCTTCCATTAAACAATTTGGACCCATTCTTTAGGATTTCACATGTGTAATCATATCAATCAATCCATTTTCGACAATTCTTGTTGTCAATGCATTTCATGAGATGAAATCCCTTTGACTTGTTCAGCCATATCTTTCATAAGTTTCTAAAACACATGTAGTTGAAATTTTCTAAAGTCTTTTTAAGAATTCAATGTGCAAATCCAGCAATCATTAGTCTATGGAGTCACATTTGTTAATGATATTTTGTCAAACAATTCATATGCCAAGTCGACACCCCATCATCTGACTACAAATTGGCCAGGGTATTATCTAGCTGATGTTAACTCTCTGGAACTAACTACTTGATCATTTCGGTGATGTGGAAAAATCAATAAAGAATTCTACTAGTAATTATTCTTAAATGCAAGAGTAGATCCCAATGGAAAATGGGGAATAAGAAATTTGTATACATTAGGTGAGACAACAATAGTTATCAAGAGGGTAGTTGTCTATAGCATATGTGTGTGGAATATCACATTAGGCTTTATTAATTTTGTCTCTATAAGATATATGTGCTCAAATTTTATTGTAATCGTGATTTTTTTTCAATTTTTATATATAGTTAATTTTATTTAACATATCCTCTATTGTGAAAAAAGAAAAAGATGAAAATCTTAATATATATTAAAAAAGGAATTGAAAAATATGATTTGGACAACGAAAATGAATAATTGCATTTTTGAAATGTTATAACTATCTTTAAGAGCTAACTATTATTATAAGTGAAAAAAATTCACTCTAAGAATGTTAAATTTTATTTCATTAACTCTATAATAATTAAAATAATGAGACAGATAAGAAAATTAATATTCCTTCATTTAAAAAGATAACTTTTAGATAAATATTTTTTATAAGTTATTATTATTTAGAAAGTCTGGAAGAAAAAATATTGAATAAATAAATATAACCATTAATAATTGAATTTTGAACTAATTTAGAAAAAATATTCAATAAATAAATATAATCATTAATCATTGAATTTTGAACTAATTTTTTTTAATAGATATATCTATATAAAAAAGGAAATTTAATTTATATAAATAAAAATCATTTTACAAATTAATATTCTAAAATTAATTTTATTTTTGAAAGAATGATTTTTGTGGTTTGTCATTTCTTAGCTCCAATTGGTCCTAGAATTACTTTGTCAAGTGTGAGTGTATTGAGAATTCACTGGTGGCCATACAATCCAATATTTTACCTTGAGGCTCCTCTTCATAAAGAGGAAGGAAGTCATTTTGATTCCCACATATACAACATTTAGTTTAGAACTCCAAGGAATTGCACTCCTAAAACTTGTTGGGGAATCAACAAGTTATATCATACAACAACATTATACAATCAAATTTGTGACACTTAATTTTGTTGCATACAATGCTCTTTCAAATATTATACATGCTTGTATAATAAGAATTAAGAAAACTATTTATCATCTACTATTTTTTCACATTAACATAGATTTGTCTTCATTTGTGTTGAAACTAAATTTCTTATCCTAGCTTTATCTATTTAAAATTTCAATTAAATACATACGACCACATCCCTTAGACCTTCTATTGGTGGAAGTGTTAATCACTAGTCCACAAAACAAAATTAATTTTGGAATTAAATAATGCATTCTCCCCAAAAGATGAATGATAGTGTTGAATATCACATAAAGATAAATGACGGCTTCCCGTAATATGTGCAAAAATATTTGATTAAAAAAGAAAGTGACAAGAAACAAAACATAGAGTTTTCATTATTAAATTTTTGAAAGGGGATGATACTAGAGAGTAATAGATGCTTCCAATCCCCTTACAGGTGGTCAATTATCGGCGATGTTTGTCCAATGGTTCGATTCACAGTTAGTGGGGACTTTGGAGATGGCCAGGCCAAGGACTGGAGGCGAGAAATGCTCCACACCCACCACTCGGCCACATGTATTTTTAGTTAGTAAAATGACTTTGAGGGAGCTCCAACAAACTGAGCATGAAAACAATGGCCCAAAAATAATAACATAGAAGATCAAGCAACTAGATCTATTGATAAATAAACAACTAGAAATCCTTTCTATACAATCACAGACAAAGTCATTCGAGGACAAAGACAACACATTTGGGATAAGGGAAATGAGGAGGAAGAGGCAAGAAATCTAGTGCCTTATTGTAATGGACTATCAGGGAGCATGAAATGTCTGAAACAACTAGTGTTAAGTGAGAGAAGACAATTTTGGTGAGATTCAACATGTTCGTCTTAGATTTAATCCTTGTCTTTCTTTGAGATGAAAGTTTGGCCACCTTCTACAGTACATAATGTGGTGGTTCCCCTGAGACTAACTTTGGTTCCTAAAATCTCAACCAGCTGAAGCAATGCCTTCAATGCATATGAATACATCTGAGTTCTTCTCAAGAAGCTTCTAGACCACATACCAAAAAATTCTAGAGAAGGGAAAAAGAAAAATTGTAATTTTTTTGAAGGGCTAAGGCAAATCATCAGAACGCAAAATTCATGCTCATTCAGAGATCCGTAGCCATATAAATCTCCTTTCTGCACCATCGCTTCTATTTTCAAATTTGTCAAAGATTCCACCCTTGAAATTGCAGAATTTTTCCTCAAATTTTCAACGGTAATCAAACCCCGTTGCGGATCCGCCAATAGACGAAACCCTTATCATAGTTTCCCCTAATTGCAGTCGGTCACATCCACGGTTTAATTTTTATGTTTTTTTTCCAATTGATAAAGTTAAAAAAGGAATGTTTTGGAGAGATTTGAATTTCTATTATTTTTCTAAATTTAGAAAATAGTTAAACCCTTGGGAAAAAAGACTCATCCAATTAGATAAAAGAAATTAACACATAAAAATTGATTTTGAAAATAGATCCTTTTAAACATTAGAGATTTGAAATGTTTTTAGATTATGAATTAATCGACAAGTGCCACTGGGATCATTAGTTCATTGGGACTAACAGTGCAACTCATTCAATGTTGTTAAAAAATCGTTCCCCTCACTACCCAATTTACTTTGTAAAAAACATAACAATGTTATGCAAAATAATGTAGGAAAATTTAAGGAGATGTCGAATTGTATTCTTGTGATGAAAGTAAAATGTCGATACCAATTTCCAGTCATGATGTGACATGAATTTGATTTCAAAAATTATCTGTAGCATGCATTTCGTTATTTAATACTTTTTCAAGGGGAAATTACTTGGATTGCAAGAATGGAATATATCATGCTCTACAAAATTATTCCACCTCAATTCCTGCCGCGCTATATTTCACTTCTTTATTGCGACCAAATTTTTTCAATCAATGGAAAGCCCCACAAATGTAATCTTCAAATTCAGTGAAAACATAGCCAAGTTAAATTGTTTGATTCAGACGAAATTATATTTGTTTTAGCATTTTATTTGATACTGTGGGAAAATTATTGTAATATGAAGATGGGCTTGCCCCCGATATCTGCCCCTACTTTTTTGGATTGCTTACTGACTCTTGTAGTTAACTTTCTTGTATGCTACCAAACTATTTACTTCAATTGACATAAATTCACTCCATCCGATCAAGAATGTCAAGCAGAAGTTGCGACAATTCACCCTATTCACTATTCTTTGTTTAAGAGAAACAAAGAGAAGAAGAGGAAGAATGTCTGAAAATCCACACCTTTCTGAAAATCCCCAATTTGTGAAGAAGGCTCAGATTGAGATGGTGATCATGCCGACGACGATGAAATGAGGGGAAAGAGGAATTATTACACGCGGCCTAGAGCTATGCAATAAATGATCCTAGCCCATACTTTATGACAATGGTTATTGTCATAATTAATACAACCTTACCTCTTTGAAAATTTTCTTTCTCTTTTTTACAATTAAAAAATAAAATTATCCCTAGCAAAAATCTTCTTAACCAATAGAAAATTATAATTTAAATCAGCAAAAAGTTTTTAAAAATATTTCATATTTAAACTTTGGGATATGACAATTATCTTGACTTTAATTAATTAATTAGGTGCCACCATTGAAAACATTATAAGAAAAAAAGTCACACTGTACAGCACAAACAAGTAACCCCTCGAGGAAAAATAAAATTCAAATGATGGGGAGAAGGAAAAGTAAATGACAATATGAAAACCTGAAAAATACATTATTTGCTAAATCTTGTTGACAAATATAGCAACTAAATGGATAGTAATGCATAGAGTAAGAATTTCATATTATATGCAAAAATGATATAAAGATATGATAGTCAGGCCTAAAGCCTTTATAAAGAGGCAACTTTTCTAGAGAGAATTTGAAAGCATTATTCTAACAATGTATAGAGATAACAGAGATTGCAAGCATCCATGAAAGGAAATTAAAAAAGCATATGAAATTCTCTAGTTAAAGTGGTTAGAACCTCAAACCATTTTGAAGCAGGCTCTACAGATGGAGAATGTGAATGTCATAACATTAATAATGAGTCCATAATAAATAGGAAACAACCAAAAACAAAATGGTTGACTACATTAGTTGTCAATTATGGGAAACAACCAAAAAATAGGAAATGTGTTCACACCAGAAATACATTTAAATCATTTAAGTGATTTAATGGACAAAAAGTTCTGCAATAAACCATTTAGGAATGTAAGAAATTCATTATCTGAAGGAATTCCAGCTTTCAAAAATTTAGTAGAATTTTTTCTTATTTTTGAATTAAAAAAAAACTTAAACTCCTAGCTAAAATTGGTATAGCCAATAGAAAAATAGGAATTAATGTAAAAAATACATTTTTTGGAGTGATTAATTAGAATGAAGTAGGAACATTAGCTCCTTGCATGGACTAATAAGACAAACAAATATTGACAGTATAGTCAAACTAGCTAATATATAATCTATGTGTAAAATATGCCAAGATGCATCAAGGCGTTGAATTTTTATAATGGATATTAAAAGTGAATAATGAAAAAATTCAACGCCTGGATGCATCTCGACATATTTTGCATATAGAGTATATTTTGGCTAGTAGTAGTCGTGGCTTGCATAACACATTGAATAATTAATTTGATTATGTTTAAAATATAACTTTACAATTTATATTGTCATTAGGTTTAGTATTAGGATTACTATTACTATATATTTATTATTATAATAATTAGGGATAAGGTTTAGTGTTAATGTGTTTACGAGTGGAAATATGCTTAGTATTAGTATTAAAGTTAGGGATAGGTTAGGGTCAAGGCCTAGACTTATATTATGATTATAAAAATGTACTAAAGTTAGAAATATAGTTTTGATCATGATACTATTTACAATTACAATTTAATGTTAAGGTTTATTGTTAGGGTTAGATTTACGTTGAGGTTGGATTTATGATTAGGGTCATAATTTATTTTTATGGTTATGATTGCGTTCAGCCTTTAAATCAAAGTTGAGGTTACGGTAGGGATTAAGGTTAGAATTATAATTAGGGAAATTGTATAGTTAGGATGGAGAATATTATTAATATGTTTATGATACAATAATAGTTATTATAGGCCAAATAGTTAAGATTAGGATTACTTGTTAATGTTAGAATTCAGATGTTGGACAATTTTTAGATTTATATTATGTTTTGGATTATGCATATAATTAGGACTTTCTTTGAGAGACATTTAGATTTTTGTTTATTTTTGGTATATACATTGTAAATAATATTTCATGTATATTTTCCACATACATTTAAAGATAACATTTAATGTTATCCATTTTAGAATTACATTAATGATACATATTATATAAAGCTATACAAACAAAAATTGTCGGGTTAATATGATTAGGATTAGTGTTAATATAAGACTTCAGATATTGCACAATCTTAAGATTTATATTATGTTTAGGATTATGAATATAATTAGGAGTTGCTTCGAGAGACATTTAGATTTTTGTTTCTTTTTGGTATATACATTGTAAATAATATTTCATCTATATTTTCCGCATACATTTAAAGATAACATTTAATGTTATCCATTTTAGAATTGTGTTAATGATACATATTATATAAAGCTATACAAACAACAATGGTTTGGTTTAGGATTTATACATGATGGTTAGGATTATGCATAGAATTAATATTTATTACAAATAAATTTAATGTTTGATTTATTTGTGTTACCACATATTTGTCACTTCCATATAAAGCAATATTTTGATACCAAACATATTAGAAAGTCATGCATAAATACTTATGAAAGTATAGCCTACAAATCTTTTGAATGTAGCATAATGAAAGTATGCTATGCACATCACGTGAAGAATTAAAAAAACTCAATTTCCTTGCATTCTAAAATAAGTTAAAAAGGAATATGGAAGACATTTATAAAACCACATATATATAAAAATAAATTGTTGATTGTCAAACTTACATAAATCAAAGAGAAAAGAGATGTTCTAGTACAATCATATTTAATAAGAAATAAGTACCAAAGGTCAAAGAAGTAATAACTAAATGTAAAACACTTTTTCATAATGATGTAAGTATATGACATAATCTTCAGTGATCAAATTGGTATTATGACCTTTATTTGTGCAATGATCACAATGAACTTCTTTAATCATTCATGGAAATGCATCTACATAAGGAGATGTCTCACGAACCCTTTTTGCAACATCCACCATTTTCCATATTTATAGCTCATCGAGATCATCAATCATTAAGGCCATGTGTTCAAGAGTTTTCACGATACCTTTGTAGTACTCTATAACCAATCTTACACAGTTGTCAATATCAAATTCAAAATAAGCATTAGAATTTATGGAGCCATTTGGGCTTCCAATAATGATTTATGATTTGTTTTTTGAAGCATCCATTGTTTTAATTCTTTACTACAAAAAAACTAAAAATAAAAAATATGACTATTTCAAAATTATGAGTGTAAAATTATCCATAATTTGTAAAAGTAAGAGTTAGAATAAATAATGTTTAGGACTAAATTTTGTGCTAGAAATATTAAAAATACATAGAATAAGAGATTAATATTTTTACAAGGTGAATTGTCACAAAAATAACTTGAGATAGCAAACCAAATATAAAATTATAAGGATGTGATGCTATTTTCTCACCAATTTCTAAATCTTTCTTTAGTCTAGATCCTTGTAAATTCAATGGCCATGATGCATTATACCTATAGTTCATTAACATATTTTTATTGGTAAATACAATGATACGTTAAAGGAGAAGAATACTAACATTTCGAATGAACAAAATTTGGTAGGAAGTGTTTACGTACAAACTAATTTCCCTCTCTTTTTGCACAAACATGCACCTTCTTTACACATTATGCATCTTTGTACAATATTTACAATCTCGTTGTAGTTCGTGTTGAAATCACTTTTGACGAATTGTCTCATGTTTTTCAAACATGGGTGTAGACTAAAATTTTGATATGCCTAAAACATAAATGTAAATATTTAATATCATATATGTTCTTATCTAAAGTTACCACAATAAAGAATGTTTAATTTTATAAATTTCTATAATCATATCTGTATATTCCAGAGGTGTGTATCTCTTCAAGGGTTACATGCATGAACCAAATCATGGAGATATGATGCAACATAATATAATTGATCTTGAATCAATACTTTCCATTTTTGGTGCTCCTTTTAACCATATAAAATTGTGGATAGGTCTAGATCCTATGTGTTGCCATTCATATTCGAACCAATAGTCTTCAACATGCATACCATTCTCAAGTATCTCTTTTTTGAAAGTTGTATTTCATAAATGCATGTATTTTGCAAAAATGTGTGGATAGTCAATGATATTTTGTTTCCTCCACATTTGTGCTTCTTTTGGATTAGTTGGTTGTGTTCCAAGCATCATTGCACACAAATGTGGCCAGTACAAGTTTGGTACACTTAATGTAAAAAATATTGTTGGTGTTTGAAGTTGATGAAGTAGGTCTATTAATATTGTTTGATACTTTGTCCAAAATGATCGTGTTCCCCTTAAACTAGTTCCAAAATGCATCAATCTATCTGCTAGATGGGAGTGTGGTGTTTTTTCCATATGCTCACACAACTCTTGTATCGTGATTGGTATTTTGTGCAGACTTCTTTTCATGCAAACACTTGTTGAGCTATGGGCTTAGTGTCTCATGATCATTTTCATCATGTAGTAACAAAACTTTGGATTCTTTCCAAATCTATTATCTCTATATCGAATTACGTGCTTAACATATTCTTGAACTAATGTAACACCTTCACCTTCCAGTGCATGTAGACGTGATGTTATGAATTTAAGCCTATCAATGAGTTCCTTGAGTTGATTCAGAACATCACTTGCCAACTTTTGAGCTTCTATAACTGTAATACTCAAATTTGGGCTCATGATTGAATATTTAGAATTGACATCTGGAATCTTGGAGATTTCTACTTCTTCTAGAAGATTTTTGATGTTTGGATTCTTAGCCATGTCTATTTCATCAATATAACTTTCCATGACCTAGATTAAATAATAAAATGATTATTTACATATGTAAATAAAATATGTATGTTTAAAATCTCATTCTTATGTTAGGAACCAACATTTTAAACTATAAATTATACTCTAATCGTAATTAAATTGTTGATTTCTACTAGATCTTCTCCGCTACACCAATCGTACAACCAATCAACTCCATATCAAACCCTTTTCCATTTTAGAGATGCCCTTTCAGAGATATTAGTTCCAAAAGGGTTTCAAGTACTATTGACATGTCAATCTTCAAAGGGAAAGCAATTGTTCAACTTGCAAAACCTTTTTTCCTTAATCCTCATTTTCATGATTGCTGTTCGTAGCTGACATCTAAACGCCCTCCACCTTTTAAACCTAGGACTTCCCCTTCCTTTGAAAAAGGTGAATCTTCCCATCATCATCAGCAATCTCAGCTACAAAATTCCTTAAGGCAGGACAATCTTTTCCACAATAATCCCTCAACGGTTCATTCATTTCAGTGGCGTAACATTTCAAATTCATATCATTACTACCTATAAAGGTGAATGTCTGAGACAAATCTACCTTTGCATAGAGGAGTTCCAACAGAAAGGTTTTCAAAAAACAACCAGTATTTGATATATGTGAAGGTGCTCCTCTTGGTTCTTCTGTTCAAATGCAATCTATTGAGATCCAAAAAGATCTGGCTCAACAGAAGTTAGTCTCGACAATTGATAGAGCCCCCTTCATACCAAAAAAGATCTGGAAGAAAAAAGATAAGGGTAAGGTAGATCAAGGTCATCAACATCTTGCACAAGGTCCACAATTACATGGTCCATAATTACTAGCTAATAGTCAAGAGAAATATCAGAATAATGTGGACCAAAATTTGGAGTAAGATCCTCTGAACTCTTCACAACAACAGTTACATGTTACTTTGTCAAATCAAATGTTACAAAATTCAATCTTTACTCTCTAGCAGAAAACTCTAATAGGTAAGTTTTCTTTTGCTTCGTTATCTTTTTTAGATATCAAGAATTGGGCTTTCAACTTTTGGTCTAGCCTGATAGATATTTTTTAGCATGATTCGAAATCCAATTTCTTTATTGTTATCTTTAGTTCAAAAGAAGAAAGAGATGCTATAAATAAGCAAAAGGGTTGGTTTTGTCATGGTGTGGGGTTATTTACCATGTTGTGCATACCAAACTTTAATCCTCAAGATATAAATATCCAATTCTTTCCATATTGTATTTCTTTTCCTTCTTTGCCTTTGAAATATTGTGATCTTGAGATATTGGAAATTATAGCTAACAAGTTGGGAATTTTTTTGAAGCATGATTTGATTCCATATGAATGCCCTCATTTAGAAGTCAGGGGGTGTTTATTGAGTAATATGCATAAATCATTTCCTTAATCTATAGATCTCATATCAAAATGGGGAAAATGGATACAATTAGTTAAGCTCCTGGATCCTTTTGTGATTCTAAAATTCAAAGATAATCTTGGTCATTTCAGTTATAGGTGCCAAACTGGTCAACAAGATGTCTTACAAGTTTGTCTAGATCATTCTTTAGACCCTAATGTTTGTTCTCAGAAAATTAAAATGATGAATTGCAATACTTCTGAGGTAAACAATATAGTCTCTAGGACAGAGGGCCAAGATTATTCAATAGATAGCTTTATATATGAAGAGAATTCACATACAGCTCAATTTATGTTAGACTCATTCATGATCTTTCTTCAACAATTTTTTTGGCTCTTTCCTTTATTCAAGAGTGTATGCTGCAATAGTAAACCTTTTATGTTGGAGTATGCCCCTTGATTTCAAATGGATTCCTCTATAGATGTGAGCTCAAATTTGTCTCCTCTAGTAGACCTTCCACATTGTGTAGTTTCAAAGCCATTAAGTTTGATCACTTTCCATAACATAATTTTTTCACCTTCAATACAAAGGCAGCCCATTTGGTGCCTTTCTATTTATCCTTCTCCTATCATATTGACTTTTATTTGTGATCAAATTTTATCTAAAATTACTACCTCTATCATTTTTAATATTGCCAAAGAGGAAGGTTTGCATGCTGAAGATTATAAGTCACCTGTGATTGACAACTTGCTTCCAGAATTTTAGTTTTGGAATAAATTGATCCCAAATCAGGCATTTGAAAAAAAAATAGTTCTTAACCAATTTGACAATCAGTCAGTTCTTAACAGTCTTCCTCAACATTCTAGTGTAGGAATTGTAAGCTCAGTGGTAGGAGATTCTGTGGGGTTAGAGTCCAATATTTATCAACTAGTACAAAAGTCTATAGTTTTGTCTCCTCAAGATTTTCAAATGCAAGATAGCTTTAAAATTCAGCCTTTATCTATAGTGAAAACCCCATCTACATCAGCTTCTCTTGCTAAAACACCAAAGGCCAGAGGTAGACAAAAAGGTTCCAAAATTAAATCAGAAATTGCAGCAGGTATTCAAACTACATTGGATGATAGTTTCACTGTTATCAGAAGATCGACAAGGAGAACTAGGTGTTCTCCTTGTCCCCAATGAAAATCATCTCATGCAATGTTAGAGGTTTAAATTCCTTTGACAAGAGACAAAGAATCAAACAATCCATTGATTCTTTGTAGGAAGATATTATTTTATTGCAAGAAACCAAATTATCCCAAAACAATTTTGAGAAAACCATTGCAAGATGGAAAAAATGGAAGGCCTATCATATGCAAGGTTTGGGTGCCTCTGGAAGTTTAGCAGTTCTTTGGAATCCCTTTACAGTTAATTCTTAGCTCTTTCTAAAAATTCAAAAAAATAAATAGAAAAAGAAAAAAAGCAAAAAAAATAAAAATAGAAAATGTGCCTGGTGAAAACCACTTCTTGTGGCACCTTGGTAGCAAAAGTGAAGAGAAATAAAATTTATCCTATGGTGAAAAATACTTCTTGTTGCACCTTGGATAAGTACCATGATGAAAACCTGGTAAACATGCATCATGCATAATTCTTCCATCATCCATATATTCCCTCTTCTCTCTTTGATCTTGACAATGTTGAGCTATCTTTACATATTCGCTATCTTATCCATGAGATTTTCTATTGTGCTCTCTGATTCACTCATAGCCTCCATCTTGAGCTTTATTCTTATTGCTCTATCCCATCACTATCCTATCTAGTTGACCCCTTGGTCTTGATCACAACAAAGAAAAACATGGTTCTCATAGGTGTCTTGACATGGCTACTCTTTTGGACTACATGCTTCATGCTATCTCACTTGTTTACTTTACTACTTATTCTACATGCTGTCTTTCTCATTACTTCCATTTCTTATCGAAAACATACTTCATCTGACTATTTCACCTCTTTCCCTAGCTTGGTTACTCTTGAGGAGTCAGTCCTTCATGATCACTTTCACTTGCTTCATACTCCTTTCTTATATGTCTTTTTTTATCTACCATCTCATTACTCCATCATGTCCTATGCATTGCCAAACATTGGAGAAAATGATGTGATCTTACTTGAAATATCTAAAACGTTCTAAAAAAATTTGAAAAATCATATGTGATGCTGAAAAAATCCTTAAAATTAGAAAATGTCCTAAAAAAATGATCATCTTAGTGAAAACCTAGCAATAGGCTCTTTGATGTATCACCAAAATAATTTAAAAACAAGAAAACAAAAAAAATTGAAAAAAGTCCTAACAAAATTTACCAAGTGGTGAAAACCTAGAAACAGGTGCTACTTGAGACCATTGCACCTATGTCTATCAATCTCAATCACACACTCTACAACACATTTCCTAGCTTGGAATTGTTTCTTGTCCTCATCTTGGGAGCACAACTACTTATCATATTTTAGGTCTCCTTGTGCATTAGGGTTTGTGTGGAAACTAACAAAATAGTGTTTCTCAACACTACCCCCAACCTAATATCAAGTGTTTCTCAACATTTTTCACATAGTTTACCTATAGTCTCTGATGTTGCAATATTTCTCACTATCAGATTCAAGTCTTAAAGAAATGGCCAAGTGACTTACACACACACACACACACACACACACACTTCAACACTTAAACTACTAAGCTATGATGAACTTTATCTTCTTTTTGTGTTGTCTATGATGATTTATTTTCTATGTGTTCCCTCCCTAATAAGTGTTTCAAGGATGTCATGGACTAGAAGACTAGGGGCATGGGGCATGTTTTAATTGCTTTCTTCTTATGGGTATACTTTTTTAGTCTATAGTTTTTTGAACATTCATGCTTATCCTACTTAACACTTTGGATTACAAATGTTGATCATCCTTGACTATTTTTTGCAAGACCGCACTCAGGGGTTATCTTGGCATTTATGCCTTGATATAGGTGTAATATTGCTATACTAAACATAGGGAATCTAATTGCGTAGTCATCTTTACTTATACATATTTTATGCATAGGTTGGATTCCCACATTTCTATCTAATATAGATCATATTCATATCCTCATAGTTATACTAGTGATGGTTGTATGATCTCATGATGTCCCTAATAAGGCTTGATGATAAAAACTAGGACCTACTTATGTAACCCTTGCAATTACAACTTTTCATACTAGCTTGCTTTATCGGGTTCATTCTAGCTTAGCTTTCCATTTTTCATTTGAGAGAGATCTCTTCTTTATCTTTCATGGACTTGTTAGCTAACTATGTTCATCCTTCTCTTGTATCTTCTAGATCTTATCTTATCTCTTCTTTCCTATTTCTCGCTTCTTTTCTATCTTACCATCTCATTTATGCTTTTGACCTATCTTTCTTAATCTTGGCATCCTAGATCCATTTTTGGGATTGAAATCAAAATTTGGCTTCATCTTGCTAGTGAAAAATTTCTTTAATTTGTGAATCTTGTAGGGGAAATCATCATTTCTTCATTATTTCTACTCTCTTCCACTTGACCTGATTCTTATACTTTATCTTTCTTGGTCAAAGTTAGTCAAACTAAGGCATATCTTCATTGTTTGGTGGTCACTCTTTGGTTCTAATCCTCTATTTGTTATCTTGGACATTGCTATATCTTGGTTTGCTCATATCTTGCTCTTTTTTGGATCCCCTTATCTCATTTTGATTTTGATCCTGAGGGGACAAAAATATTCTATCATCACCTGCTACAACTATCTATTTCTTAGGAGGATTTTTTTGATCTATTCATTTACTCTTGGAATATCTACTTTGCTAGGTGTTAGCATTCTTCTTGAATTCTAACATCATCTTTTTCCTAATTTTTAGTACTACCGCTATTAGGCTGTACATTCAAGATGTGCTATCTCTCTCTATATGTCATTCTTTGGAATCAGATACCTATATCTATCACTGTCATCTTCGCTTCTTCATTCTTTGACATCATGTGTTCTCGAATTGATCACACATTAGTCAAAGAGGGGCAAATGTAATCAACTAAAAATGGTCATCCAGACTATAAGGCCCCTTTCTAACATTTTTCCATAATTTATATAATGGTTATTTTTTATCAAATCCTCAAAAATCTATTTATTTGATTATAAACTTTGGTATGGCCACTTTATCCCAAGTTCATATTTAATTAAAAGAACATGTCGCCCTTTTAATTAAATAAAATTCCCCACTCATCTCTTATCCTAAGTGCACACACATAAAGCATTATTCCTATTTTAGAAATAAAAGAAAAGGTACTTTTGTCTACACATGAATTCACATTTTTCTATGTGAGAGGAATCTTCTACATTTAAAAAAACTTTAATTCTCCTCCACACATTTCAAACCCTCTCAAAAGTCAACAATTAATTGTGATTGGTTGAGATGCTTGTGCACATGGATCACTCCAACTTTCAAACTTCGCCCTTGATTACATTCATCTTGCCTCTTAATCTCTACCGTCTATTTTTCTTTAAAGGGAGTGCTCTCTGCTCATTCAAAAAATCTTAGTCTCATGCTATTGTTATGCTACTTGGTTTCTTGGTGATTTTGGAGACTTGGAGCATTCTTGCATTTTTGTATTTTAGCTTAGCTCTCATTCTATTTACATTATTACATACTATTTAACTTAGTTTCATTTATGCTTTAGCTTAGTTCTCTTTGTTAGCTTGCATTTGCATTTCATTTTATTCTAGATTTTGGGATATTGGCACTCTTGCCTCTACTCTTTGAATCTCTCATTCTATGGTGCACCTTGCAAGGGTTGCATATTTTGGTTCATTTGAGAGCCACCATCTCATAGCCTTTGCACATCATAGATAGAGAGCTATAAGCCATCTCTTGAGACTCCCTCTTACATGGGTTCTCCAAAGAATAATGGTTTATAGAAGTGTGACACTTTTATGCACACACACATAGTCCATAAGAGGCCACTTCAACTGCATTCAAGTTTGAATATGAAAATTTCTCATAAGATGCTTTGGCTACAAAATATTCATCCAAGTTCTTCTACACATTACTGATCTTTTGTGTTGTGTTCTCTGAGAAGGGAGAACCATTTTATTACCCTTTATTTTCTAAGCTCAATGATTTTAATGTCATCGTGAACTTTTGATACTCTTGCCTCAAGTTCTTCAATAATTTTCTAAGCTCAATGATTTTAATGTCAATGATTGAATTTTATTTACCTTTGAGCTGACTTCATCATTTATATCTTTCAGATATTTTTATAACATGATGCATTTTCCATAAAACTTCATTCCTTTCTCTAGACATCTTCTTAACTCCTTGATGCTAATATCAAGAGTCTGCAAATCATTTCTAACATTACTGCACACTATAGAAAACAACAGTGCATCGTTTCTGATTTGAGATTGGATTGATGAAATGTTGATAGATTAGTTTATTCCACATCAAAATATTTTGTTAATTCCTTTTCTTTCAACTTTAATTCTTTCTCTGTCACCTTGGTCATGACTATTTTCTATAATTTCTCAAGAACTTCTTCCAAAGTCTTCTCTAGATTTATGAATTTCTTGATCTTCTCCAATAGTTTTCTAATTGATGATATAAGTCATTTGTGATCATCATCATCATCTGATGCAATGGATAATACTGTTATTATAGAATATCTTCCTTTCTTAAGTATAGGCAATAGAACATTAGCCTCATGATGGGACTTAAATTTTTCATATTCTATTATAACATGTTTGAGCTAAGGTTTAAATGTTCATTCCTGCATCACAACTTTCCATTTGTGCTTTATTCTTTCATCCTTCTCGTGCTCAACTTTCCTCCTCTTTTCTTCTTCCTTTTTCTATTCTTCCTCTTCCATCTTCCTCTTCTCTTCTTCTTCTATTATATTCTTTCTTCCTCTTCTCTCTTTACCTTTCCTTACATTTTCCTCATCTTATTTTCTTCTTTTTTCATTTGCTCTAGCTTTCTTTTTTTTTCTCTTCTTCTAACCTTTCTTCTTCTTCTATCTTCTTTTCTTTCTCTTCCTCTACATTGTCAAAAATGGTGTTGTCGACAAAATTTTCAACAATGGCTTCACCATAATATTTTAATGGATTCTCCTTATCATCAATTCATATATGTGTATTGTTGACTTGCATGGTATTAGTACTAATTATAATCTATGGTGATGATTCAGTCATCACAGTGTCTTTGGCCTCCTATGTCATTGATGTATCTACTGGTAAATTCTCAGTAGCCTTCTCTTCAGTCATTGTGTCCCTCATCTAGTAGGCTCTTCTCCTCTGTAATATGGATTTCTCCCCCTAAGTCCTTTCTCTTCTTTGCAACAGTGAGTGTGGAGGTAATGAATTTAATTATTGCTTTCTTTGTCTCCTCATTCACTTCCTGATAATTACCACACATCAAAAAAATTATTCTTATTTTTTTCTCAAAAAGGGTTCAATACCCTTCATTATTCTTTTCATGTCTTCATCACTGTTAGGTTCACAAATTTTCCTTATCTAATTTTCTCTTATTCCTTTATCCTCATCTACCACTCTTTGTTTTCTATTAATCAAACTATTATACAAGTCTTGTGGTATGTATTTTTGAATATCTTCAAATCTCTTCTTTGTCAAAATCATGCGTCTAACTAATGCATTTGCTAACTACATTCTATCCATGTTACTATACAAAATTATTGTTATCAATAATATGGACATTCAAGTTTTCAACTTTTGGTTTCCAGGGCTTCTTACTAGAAGTTGCCTTTGTTTTAGTCACAACCTTCTTAACTAGTCCATCCTCAAATTTCTTTGACCCTTCTTCAAATTTATCTGACTCAATCATCTGCAATGCTTTCCTCCTTTTTCTTGGGCCACTAGATAATTGCTTTGTTCTCTTCGTGGAAGGTGAGTCTGTTGCCTCTTGTTTCACCTTGGTGAGTCTTTCTAATTTCCTTGTGCCTAGAGGAGTAACTTTTTGTTCTCCTATTATCTTTACCTTCTCTTCATCCTTCTCCTTATGAATAGGTTGTACAATAGTAGGTTGCACCTGTACTACTACGGCACAAGGTGCACTTGGTATATGAGTGGAAGGTCTAGTTACTGTGACCCCTTATTTTTCTCCCACAAATGCCAAAGATGTAGCTACCAAAACCTCAGTTTGTCTACTTGCTCTCATTTCCATAGCTATGTCCATTACCTCTCTTTATTCCTCTATTCTAATGCTTGTCTCCTTAAGAGTTACATCAATTTTCTTCTCAACTTTCTTCTTGATATCTTTGTTGTGAAGTTCACTATGAACTTCCTTGACTTTCTCTTCATATGTTCCCCATCTAGGACATTCCTTATCTCTTTTTGATTCCAATATAATCAATGATGAATCTAAACAAGAACCGCTTTATCTTTCTTCAACAGAAATTTTTTCTTATTTCACTTATATATATTTTTTGGTACGTGTTATTTTTTCTTTTTGTTTCTTCTATTTTCAATTCCTCTTACTGCACCCTTTTTAGCCATTTTCTTTTTGACCACATATCTCTTTCATTATCACACAACCTCGCTTCTCTTTCTTGTTCACAAAAGCCTCCCTAATTTTCAACACTAGACTAGATGTGCCTTGTTTCTAAATTATTTTATAAAACTCCTTCCATTCTTATTCGTTAATGTGATTCAGCTTCTTCTTGATGTGTATTGTCATGTTTAGAACTAGAGTTGAAAGGTATTTTTGGAATGTATCAATTATAATTGATTTAAAATATTAGTTAATTTTAAAGGCTTTATTCTTGGCATAATTGGTGATCAAAAATAGTTGATAAGCATGCTTTTTCTTCCACATTTGGTGCACCAAATTGGTCGAATCTCTTTCTCAGTTGTTGTATGTGCATACTTAGTTTCAAAGCCTCAGATCAACACATGTTGAGAACATAACTATAAAGATTTTTTAATTAGAATTCATTTTTTTAAATCATCAAAATATTGTAATAAACGATGCTGACAATAGCTATGGAGATTGGCTTTTCATTAGCCAATTGCATTCATGAGACAATAGTTACAATCTGGAAAAGTGATGACTCAAACATTTAAAATTTTGGCATTTTCACCCTAAACACTTAGAGCCAAGCTTTTGAAAACTTAATAGATATCAAATCACCACTAGTCAAACAAAAAATTGAAACAAAAGAAATCTCAAAGCTTTTTGAGTAGTTCTAATTGCATATGCAACTTGCTCCTCTTGCACCAAGAATCTATTTATTAATGCAATTTTAGGTAAACCATTAATATAAGTCTGAAAAACTTATTATTTAAACCAAAATTACTTTAATGTCTATCAATTTTTTAATATCCTTTAAATATTTCTGTTGATTTAAGTGTATGGTTATAGCAATGATGTCCTCCGAACAGAGTGTAAGAGAAAAATGTTATGCATTCATAGAGAGCTCATTATGAAGATAATAAAGGTTGGCTCCACAATTGATGGTCTAAGAACTGTAGTAAATATATTTGAATACTTTCAATAATCTTTTTTAGTGAATAGACATCTATTTAATCATTTACAAATTAATATTACATATGTAAAAATAAATAGCATAAATTATACTTTAAAAATAGTACACCTTAAACTATTAATGATGCACAAATATGTGAAACCACTATGCAACAATAACACTATGTTTTCATTGAGTTGCATAACTCTATGTTTTTGTATGTAGCTAGTAAGTGGGTAAAAAAAAATTCTTTGAAAAACAATAATATTATTTCTATTACAAACAAGCCTGCAATACTTAAATCAAAGAATATTGAATTTCTACCAAATGCCAAACATTCAAATAGTATTCCAATGTTTTAGAAACATATGCCAAAGATAATGACTAATAAATAAAAAATTTTCTCCAATATTCTAGGGTTCCTAAGAGTACATAAACTTTGATAGATGCATTATATTATATGTAGGACAGTGCAACTTAGTACATTTATTAATATGTTTAAGCTATAAGTAAGTGAAACATGAACTCTTTCTTTTATCTATGCTCAAGTTTATAAAATACATATAATTGTAGATTTATTATTGAATATTGTCAATTTTCTTTTATAAAGGAATTCAGATTTGTGATTTCAGTTTATTTTAATTTTATCAACTTTTAAAATCATGTTTTATATTCGATAATTAAAACAAGTTTAAGTATCATCTAATTCATTCAAACATTGTGTGATGAGCTAGCAACCTTGAATGCAAGATTCAAATGTGCCAAAACTTAGCACCATCTATCCATGTAAGTCTTAGTTGACCACCAATTTTCCTACTCATTGACTTAATCAATCTTTCCCCCTTCTTGTAGCTCATATTTGCAAAACCTTAGGCTTTTAGTTTTCCTTATTTTAAAAGGTGTTGGCTCAATGGAATAGTCCCTGCATTACAAGAAGGAGGATGGTGGTTCAATTCCATCATGGCTTCAAATGAATGAATTGATTATATTGTAGTTTATCTTTAACAATATTTTTTTTAAAATTTATACTTTTATACCATCTCTCTCTCTCTCTCTCTCTCTCTCTCTCTCTCTCTCTCTCTCTCTCTCTCTCTCTCTCTCACACACACACACACACACACACACACACACACACACACACACATAATAAAGAGATAATTAAAATTTTCTCTAAGAGATAATAATACTATTTTTCCTTATTGTCTTTGTAAGAAAATAATTTAAGACACTCACTTAAAGAGAATACTTAAGACCATGTACTAGGGGCTTCAAATGAAGCCCCATGCTTTGTTCAAAGCCCAAAAGTTGTTATAAAGTCTCTAGGGGGCTTAATTTGAAGCCCCATTGGTGCCAAAAATTCTACCACTAGGGGCTTCAAATGAAGCCCCCTTTATTTGAAGCCCACAAAATACAAATTTTTATATAAATTTCTTAAATTTTTTATCAAATTTTGTCCTTCTGGGGGCTTAAACAAGGGCTAAATAGGTCTATTTTTAAGAACTAAATATACTGGATTATTCTACTCTTAATAAGCTTTCCAATGACTATACATTTAATATACATTGTGTTTATTGTCATGTTTTATTTGTAATTTTATTAAATATTGGTTGCTTGGCCATTTCATAAGTCTCTGTTTGAAGCTTCACGAAAAATAGAAAATGAGAGAAAATAATTTTTCAGAAATATGTGGTGTAAAGGTATGTGTGTTACCCTTCTAGAAAAACAAGAGAAAAACCATTTTGATTGATCCAAAAGAAATTGTATTGGTCAAAATCAACCTATGTTTAATTTATCATTAATGCCACTTGACCATTGAATAGAATCTACATTTTTTAATGAAATTGAACAAAACAAACTAAAGTTGCTAGGCATTGATGTTACTAGCAATTAATGATAAAACCTCTCAAATTAGGCTCTCAAAAATGTCTCATGCTCCTTTAACTAAAAATACTAAGGATGCTCTCTTATTTGCAAGCAATCCTAAGTGACAATTAGGGGTCCTAGGATGGATTAGTGTATCATATGATCCCTCACATTAGGACCCAATAGCATACATTGATGTAACCTATGACTTCTAAGATAGATTAATGGTTATTAAAGGTCACAAGGAGTCATAAGAGGTCTTAAGAGGTATTAAAATTCATATTTTTTTGGGCAAGATAAAATTAAAATACTATTTGTCTATATTTGTTAGGTTACATTTTTGAAAAAATTGCCACACTATAAAAAAATGCAAAAGGATTTAAGAATACATCATTTGATGCTAGCAAAAGATGCACAAATTTTTTATTGTTTTCATTTTATTTTTCACCTATCTAAGCATTTTTTCCAACTCTTTGGCATTCGCTTCAACAAAAGTTAATCTAACACAAAGGCAAAGTGGAAATTTTTTATATCAAATCCAATTCAAATTGAAGCTTTCTTTTAGAGTTTGAATTAAAATTTTAGAGAATTACTTGATCAAATTCAAAGATGGATGTTTTTATTTATAGGCATTCACAACTTTGACATAGTGTGCATAAGACTTTTCTTCTTTATTTTAACTTTCAATTAAAGAACCATCTTGAAATTTTTGTTCCTACCTTGCTATCCTCTTCTCTTCTCTCCTTGTAGTAGTATGATAAGTTTAGAGTAGCTTTTCTCACCTTCTTGTACAACAAAAATACTTTATTTTAGTGAATAAAGATCAAATTTTGTAAGATTGTGGCTTTAACCCCATTGTAAGCAACAATTTGTGTACTATAAAAAGTATATTCATAAAACTTTAGCCCGAGATACTCACTTTGAAAGTTGTTAATGATAAAACTTCTCAAATTAAGCTCTAAAAAATGTCTCATGTTCGTTTGACTAAAAAGATTGGGGATGCTTTCATATTTACAAGCAATCTAAGTGGCAGTTCCTATAATAAGATGCTAACAAAGCTAAGTGATGAAAAAATGATAAAATAAATTGTTATCCTTATATAATAATTTTGTTACCATATATATTTTTTATTTTTTTATTTATTATAAAATTCTTATGATTTTAAAAATTTAATTTTATTTGTACATGATAATATATTTTAAATTAATAACTATATTATTCACATTTCTTTATGAGAAATTTAAATATATTCATTTCCACTTCTAACATGTATAGTTGCAATAGGGGAGAGGACCTAGTACTTGAATGCATTCCAAAAGTTGTGATAGGAGTTGTTGACTTGATACCTACACTTATTGACTTAATGCCCAATTTTTTTTGACAACATTGTACCAATACTTGTGACTATGAAGTTGTTAGTACAATAATGACTACTCAAAATTTAATAAAATGTACCCTTAGGTATAAAAATTAACCAATGATGTGATGTCACATTAGTTGTACAAGTATGGGTACCCTTTATGTATGACCATTGGTCTCACTTTTTATTTTTGTTATTTTTGACAACTTGGCAAAAAGCATGTTGATGTGGCATAATAATGGGTGATGTAGACTTAAAGCCTTAGTTATAAGTAGATGACTTCCCAAACAAGATGCTATAAAAATTTGTGAGTGATTTGAAATTTCCACATAGGATTTTGATAAGCTTGAAGTTAGGGTGTTCAAGTACTCCACTAATTGATATAAGTATATGGAATTATTAGTCCCTGCCTTATAAGGAAGGGAACTAATGTTGCTAAATGTTGTTCTCGATACGGGTAGCCAATTCTCATGGTTGCAATGCGCACAATCTTCACTACGTTCCCCTGTACACCATTTTCATGAATCAAAGTTGGAAAAATCCAAGTTAGCATTTTGAAATCAATCTTGTTGTTGGATCATACTGGCACCAACCAAACGATAATTTATTTGAGCACTTAATATACTTCTTGGCGACACCTATTCACCACTCAAGGAAGAATTTGTGCAATAGAATAATCTAATTTTGAATTAGAGTCTCAGCAAAGAATTTGTGGATCTAAAACATGTGACAAAGAATCTCGATACATTGGCCATGTGAAAAATCAACATCCACATAGCTATCAGTGTGTAGTGCACAAGGAAAAATCAAATTGTCTTGTTTTCTATAGATGTTTCTGGAACATCAATATATAAACATTACAAATTAGTGAGTTCAAAATCAGTAGGTACTTGATTTAATAGTTGGAAATAAGAATTTTTTGTATGGAGACAATAGTGTTATTTGTGAATGGGAGACTAATTTAGTAATAGTAAAAGAAAATATAGAATAAAAATATGAATATTATATTTCTAATTTCTAATTTCTAATTTTTTTCAAAATTAATGCATACAAAAGTTTTTCTTAAAAATGTGTATAATTCTAAAATGAGGTTTAAAATGGAATGTTAACATTTAATATTATTCTTGCATTTAGCAATCTGTATTAAAGTACTTTAATATTTACTTTTAAAATGATTTACAAATACAATTTGATTAAATGAATATATAAATTAAAACTATTTTAATTTTATGTTTACATTTAAAATTATTTAATCTCTCTCTCTCTCTCTCTCTCTCTCTCTCTCTCTCTCTCTCTCTCTCTCTCTCTCTCTCTCTCTCTCTCTCTCTCATATTTTCTTTACAAGTTTTATTTTATTTTAAAATCTTATCTATCTAAAATCTCACCCATACCTTGATCTTTAATCAAATCAAACATTATCCATTCAGATTGATAAACTTATTAAGTGAAACTTATTAAGTGAATCTATATATCTCACTCATAGCTTGATCTTTAATCAAGTCAAACATTATCCATTCAGATTGATAAACTTATTAAGTGAATCTATATATCTCTTAATTTATTTTTCTTTCAAAATATGCTCTGGACTCAAGTTCAACGAGCCCTTTTTAAAAATAGAATATATTTCTTTTCATAAATGTATTCTTATCACATTTATAATTCTTCTTAAAATATCAAATGAAAGTAGGTACTAGGGGTAACGGTCCAATTTCAGCCTAAGACTCAGTAAAGACCCCCCATGTTTTTCTTTATTGCCAGGAGTGGGCAACGTCCAAACAGCTAGGCATTATGTGCTATTTTTGTCATGAAATTTTCAACCATTATGTATTGCCGACATTGCTTTGTTCTGGTGGGCCCGCCCACGTCTTATGCGCCTGATGTTAGACATTTATTTCAATTTTGCTCTGGCGGCTCCATCAAGCCGCGTCGTAACCGCGTTGTTGGTGAAATCCTCTATAAATTGGGCTTTCACTCCCCATTCTGAACACATTCAACTCTCTCTCACTTCATAACTAGGTATATCACAATCTCTTGAGATTCCTGTGTTTTCATTTTGGGGGTGTTTCTATTTCTTCACAAACTCTCTCTCTCTTGCAATGGCGGATTCAAATGTAGCAGAGCATCAGGATCGTGGGCTTTTTGGCTTGTTTGGGAAGAAGAAAGAGGAGGAGACACATCAGCAGCATGGAGGTCCTGTGGAGGGACACGTGGCAGGCGTAGCTCCACATGAGCAAGGCCACCTAGGCGAGGCTCACCCTACCCCTGTGTCTCACGGCCACGTTGGCGGAGGTGAGCCTCACCCTGTGTATGGCCATGTCGGCGAGATTCACCCTGCACCAGTGTCTCACAGCCTCGTGGAGGAGGGGAAACTCCATGGCGAAGGTGAGGAGAAGAAAGAACAAGGGGGACTCATGGGAAAGTTGCATCGCTGCAACACCTCTTCCTCAAGCTCTGTAAGTTTTTCATGCCCATAACTTCTTCCATAATATGTTTTAATTTCAAAGTTACACATATTTTAATGTGTTTTATGTGCATAAAACATATTTGGTGTACATGCCGAATTTTCAAAAGTATTATACATCCTGCTTTTGCATTCTCATTTCTGCAAGTGCTCGCATAGATTCTTTTCATTGTTCTTCATGAGGAGAAAGTGCATTCCAATAATTAGGTCTACTGTTTATGTAAGTGTAATGTATCTGATCTGATGAAATGCATGTGTTGACAGTCCAGCGATGAGGAAGAGGATGAAAAGGGAGAGAAGAAGAAGAAAAAGAAGGGTGGATTGAAGCTACATGGAGAGAAGAAAGAGAAAGAAGAAGACGGTCATATGAAGGTTGAAGAAGAAGGGGGAGAGAAGAAAGGTTTGATGGAAAAGATCAAAGAGAAGCTCCTTACAAATCACAAAGAGGGAGAAAAGGAGCATTGAAGAAGAAAGTGGTTTTTCATTTTTATGGGGTTTGATTTTGAACCTTATGTTAGGTTTAGTGTGGCTACGTGTGTTTTCCATTTTCTTGTTTGAAGCATACTATGAGCTGTGTATGTATGCTGTGTTTTTGTATAAATTAATATAATAAGATTGTAACGGTGGTTACATTTTTCTAATTGCATTTTTTTGTTGAGCACTCTTTGTTTCTTTTTTTTCATTTATTATGGAGATAGAGATGCGTTTAATCACTTGAGATGAAGTAATAGAAAACAGTAATAATAATAATAATAATAAAATTTTGAAATTTTGAAATAAAAAAGTTTGCAAGATCGGAATTCTGCTTGGAAGACATGGAATGCGTTTTCTTTGGTTTTTTTTTTTGACATGTCATATGTGCAATATTTTTACAAAGGCATACAAGTATAAAAGAGTGGGGTTCATTTGGCATCTTACGTGAAAAAAATGATTTCTAATTGGTGGAGCTTCCGCATTATAAAAAAGCAAGGGGCGCAAGTGCCAAAGTTCCTACCTTTAGTGGTGTGAACTTGAAATAGAATGTCAAATGTTGTGGAGAGATTTTAATTTATGAAGGTGATGAAATGCAATGCGAAATGGCATGGAGAGCATTTAATTTGTGAAGATAAGCTACATGAAATTTACTTATGAGCTTAGATGTTTTCTTGATTTGAATCAGGTTAATTTAAGTAGCTTGACTTAATGTATAGAAGAAAGGCAATAATACTCTCATGATAAGTCATTAGCATTAAGGGTTGTAGAAAATACTACCATATTTTAGGAAAGTGCATAAAAGAAATTGTTGAAAACCAACAAAAAGGTTTAAAATAAAATTTTAATTAGATTTTATTGCATGCATTAATACGCATTGTCTAAATATGTCTAAAAGAAATAAAATATAATATTAAAAACCACAGTTTATCTGAATATAGTGATTGATGAGGCTAAAAAAGAAGAAATAGTAAAAATTCAAGCTAATTAGAACATGAGCAATGCCATCAAATTTAACTAGACAACTATCATCAAGTAGACTTAGTTGATGTCAGCCAAAAATCTAGGACAACATAGCATAGTAAAAAAGTTAACTCGAGTTGTCCTATGCACGAAGATGATGAAGAGCATCTAACAAGTGAAAACCATTATATTCTTGTTATTATTAATAATTAGTTAATGGTAACCATAGTGTGCTCGAACAAAATGATTTGTATGAATGATACAAACATGCGTTGGTCAATGCTTGCAAGGTTTGCATACCACACACGCATATTTCTTTGGCGTTAAGATCATTTTAATGTTAAAAACATTCTACTGTAGTTTGAAGAAGACATCTGGGCAAAAAATCATCAAGCTTCATGCAAAAATCTTTTTGATAAGAATTTTATCATCATATTGATTTGAAAAATTAAAATGGTAATTAGAAGGGGTGATTGTGGCCAAAACAGACGAAATAACTTTTCTTAGTCACAATTGTCCTGAATGAAGAGCCCAAAGAAAACACTCCTCTGTTATTATTGCTGTTAAGTTTCTTTTGCAGTTCAATTTCCATCCACTTTGATAACCATGTTGGTTTCCTAATAAATGTTCTTCTATATTAACCATGTTTGATTTCAGCAAAGTATGAGAGCCAACTGCTGGAAATGCGTTGTGTTTACAACATAATTGCAACAAGGATAGTCTATATATTGTCAAGATTTACTATGTTATATAGAAATTCAAGTTGATTGACTATTGATTTTGACTGTGCAGGTCATTGCATGACTCATTTGACATGCATTGCAAAATTGGTCCTTAACATTTGACAGTAAAGGCAATTTATCATGTCTGTATTTTTTTTCTTTTAATTGATGAGCTAAAATCATGTTTACTTCAACATATGTTTCATTACAATTTACTGGATTTTCCAAACTAAAGTTTTAGCCACATTGATGTCCTAGACATCATAAAGTGAATGCACTTTGATATTGATAGCTCGGAAAGACAAGTTATCTATATATCCCCAATAGCTATGTAGTAAGATTACTGGAGTGGATAACATTGAGTTTTGCTCAATTTTCAAGCTAGGGAAGTGAGGAGCTACATTTGTACTATTATGCATTAGCATTAAAATGTCTCTATAATCCACTTTCCAGACATTTAAAGGAGTTTTCATGATCCCAAGTTTTCTCAGCTCCGTGTGGAGCTTCAGCCATTTCTTTAACTTCTTTAGGAAACCTACTACAAGGGATTTGCTTCAGGCTTTTCTTCATGTTTGATTCGGTGTTTGAAGTGAACCTTCCCTTTCTCAGGGAGCGTTTCATGCCAGAAACCCTTTTAATTTTTTGCCAGTTGTTCCAGATGATCTGACATTGACAAAATGTTTATGTCTATGTTTGATGTTGTTAAAAACCCCATGGAGGATGGTGGGAATTCATCAGGGGAAGAGGTTGTGGATGCGTGCTTGGAACAAAAGGCTTTCAAAATGGAGTACTTTGTAGAGGAACCAGATGTTGTTTTGTCTATTATTGAGTAGTGTAATGTATGGAAATACCAGGAGGATGTGGATAGAAACGACAAGCACCATATTAAAAGATTGATGCAATTGGCATCTGACACAGGCATTAGGAGTTAATCTATTTTTAACTCGCTCCTTGGCTACACTAACTTTGGTTCCGCTCTAAATGCCATAGACTCAAAGAAGAAGCTGACATTATTGTTCACCTGAAGAACAACACAATGAATGTTTCATTAAATTTCACTGCATTATCAGATCCAAGACAAACTGATACCAAACATTAACAATATATAAAAGATCCCTCTGGGCCCTAGTGGATTCGTAAGGGATTTCACATGCTCCTCGTTCAGACGCTGAAACTTCTATTGTTAACTTGTACATTGGGCTCTTGCCCTTTCAATGAGAGCGACAATCTGAAAGTCTTCGGAGAGGGCACTAAATTCTGGGGGAAGACATCAATGCTCACGAACAAACATTGTTTGAAATATCTGCTCCCAGAACTTTCTGGAAGCTCATTGCAATTTTTGGCTTATTTTTTGTTTGTAAAATTAAATTTTTTCCTTGCCATTTTTCGTGAGAGCCAATAGCATAAAGGATATTTATCATTTTAAGAATTTCAAAAAATATATAGATTTATAAACTTTAGTTTAAACTTCATTGTTTGAAAAATAATTTAATATGATTGGTTGTTGATTGGCCGAATTAATTGACTATATGCATCAAACGAATGCAATAGTATACTGCCTACGGAAGGAACTAATAATGCTGGAATTGGCAAATGATTCAAGTGTTCCATTTTGTTTGGTTTTATTTCCAAAATCTCTTCTCGACATTTTTTCAAAGAAAATAAGCTTTTCATTTTTGTAGTATTGTAAGGGTGGTATTATACATTTAGCTCAAAATTGTGTGTGTTTTGTTTGAATTTATAAGTGTTAAAATAGACTATTTTCCTCTCCGTTTGGTAGTTAAGGTTTGAAGGTTTGACTCTAAAAATAAACAATTCAAGAGTAAGTTATATGTTATGCTCCACTTGCAAAGTTTTTACTAATTAATAAAGTTGAATTACAAAGTTTTTACTGATTAATAAAGTTGAAGCTATGCATCACACAAACCTCTATATAATCATTTTTAAGACTTGGAATTTACTTTCATGTAAATTTGAAAAGCAAAAGAAAATGTTAATTTTTACTTTACAATCCTTTCTAACAAACATTTGGAATACTCCTCGATATGGTCACCATTTAGTAAGTTATGCTCCACTTACAAAGCTTTTACTAATTAATAAAGTTGAAGCTATGCATCACAGAAATCTCTATATAATCTTTTTTAAGGCTTAGAATTTAGTTCCATGTAAATTTGAAATACAAAAGAAAATGTTAATTTTTACTTTCCAATCCTTTCTAAGTCTCATTTGGAATACTCCTTCGTACGATCCTTATTTCTTTTGCTCCACAACAAACTCATCAATTCACCCTTCAGAAAGCTTTGAAAGTTGTCCAGGTAAGAACCCTTCTACATGTTGAGCCAATTCTCCATTCCAAACTTTTTCTTTGTGATTACTACAAACACATCTTTGAGATGAAAAATAGAGCCTTGGTTGCCAACCTTCTCTAACGAATTGCTTCATTATGCACTATTATTTCTTTATTGTGCTTCATTGTCTTAATTTTTTATTTATTTATATGATTTTGATGTAACTTGTTTAAAATGGAATCGATGATTTGTCCTTAAGCTATAATTTTTTATGTCACAAATTATATGTATGTTCATATTCAAGGTTTTTTTTTGTGGCTAATATTTGCTAATTGGCTAATTTTAGAATTTTTTGGCTAGTAATTTGACTAGTAATTTAAGATTTGATGCAATCTAAATCGCCACATTTTTATAAAATTTAGTTACAAAATATTAAGAATTTCTTAGTAATTTATTTTATTTAAAAATGTAAACTCAAAGATTCGCCACAATATTTGATACATGATTAGATTCGATTCACTTAAATATTATATTTTCTTGGATAAATTAAAATTAATTCACCAATAATTATCATAATTATTAGTTATTTTAGGGATATATCACATTTATTTAGTTTTCCCTATTACTTTAAAATATAATGCAATGACAATTTTGATTTGTAATATTCCATGGTGATTAATGAACTTCCTACTATTATTGAGATTTGCCAATATTTTCTATAAAAAAAATTATGATTCTAAACAATCGCGAAAATGAATAATATTTAGAATTAAAAAATTTAGTGGTTCGCCAAAAGAAATAATTTTGTTTTTCAAAATAATAAAAGATTTGCCAATATTTTATATCTTTTTATGGAGTGGGGTTTCTTAAAGTTTACCTTGTTTATATACATAGTAATATATTTCTTATATTCTAAAATTGAGACATTTGATGATAAAAGATTTCTATTAGGTATTATTTAAACATTTATTTGCTAGTATCCTAACATGCCTTGTTAAAAATCAACCAATGATATATCAAAAAAACTTAACCTTTTTTTCATGTAATTTAAAGAGGGGGCAATTAAATGTCAATTTATTGAGATACACTGATAAAACCATGGCAGTTATTTAATGGAGTGTGATAGTTTAATATAGTTTGAACTTGGTAGTAACATGAATTTAATACCAGTGTGGTTCTTATAAATGCTCTACTACTTAAACAATTAAAAAATCATCAAATATCCATCAATGATAGATAAAGTAGTATGAAAACATTTGTAAGAAATCTTATAAAAGATAAATAGGTCCGTACTCTAATTTGATATTGATTGTATACTTTTATTAAGAAATTAGGCTGACTTTAAATTTGTGATTTATTTTTAATTTTATTTTTATCAACATTTAAAATCATGTTTTATCGTCTGTAAGTAAAACAAGTTAAGTATTATGTAATTTGTTCAAATGTTTGTATCGTGAGCTAGCAACCTTTAGTGCAAGATTTGAACATGCAAAAATTTAGCACTCTCTATCCATGTAAGTCTCAAATCACCACCAATGTTTCTACTCATTGACTTAATTTGTCTTGCCCTCATCTTGTAGCTCATATTTGCAAGACCTTAAACTTTTAGTTTTTCTTATTTTAAAAGGTGTTAGCTCATTGGAAAAGTGTCTGTATTACAAGAGGCGAGATGGTGGTTTGAGTCCATCATGCTCTAACATGAATTAGTTAACTATATTATAGTTTATATTTAATAATATTTTTATTTATTTATTATTTTATACTATCTCTCTAATCATCTTAAGAAAGACAATAAGTGAGACTAAAGGTATATTCATTTCTATAAAGACATAATTGAAATTATCTCTAAAAGATAATAATATTGTCGTACCTTATTTTCTTTATAAGATAATAATTTAAGAAAATAGTTTAAGACATACACTTAAAGACAATATTTAAGACAACATGCAACTTTATTTTTCCTCAAGTCTAGACAATTCACTTGAAAATTATCTCAAAAATTGTCTTGAAACCCCACTTTATGTTGTAATGATGTTTTCATTGCATGGAAGGGCCATTTTTTCATAACATATTTAAATCTTCAGTAGGACTTGAAGTGGATTTAAATAGTCTTGTTACAATATTTTTTTCAAGAAAATTGGTCTGCTTTTAAACCATCCACCATTCCATACTATCAGCAATATTGTTTCTCCCATTGGCCCACCCAAATCTTATCTACATATTGTTGATATTTATTTTACCAACATATAAATGTCATGCATCAGTCAAATATTTTTCAGTGGCACAAACAAGTCATGTCCTAATTGCATTGCTCATGAAATCCTATAAATTAGCTTTCATTTCTCAATCTAACTTAATCAGCCACTCAAAAATATTTCCCATCTCTTGATATTCCTATTCTTTACTTTTGTTGAGTTTGTATTTCATGACAAGTTTCTTTATATTGCAATGGAAGAGGAAAATACATAAAATCATTAGGACCATGGGCTATTTGGCTTGTTTGGTAAAAAGAAAGATGACACACATCAATAGTATGGTGATGTCATGGTGTGCCACATGGTGAGTGTAGCTCCTCATGAGCAAGGACATGTAGGAAAGACTCACTGTAAACTATGTCTTTTATGACCAAATTGGCATAAGTGAAACTCACCATGTGTATGGCCATATTATCAAGGCTCATCCTATATCCATGTCTCATGGCCTTGTAGGTGAGATTCACCTTGTGCATGTGTACAACCACATTGACAAGATTCACCCCACACTTGCTCTCATGTCTCATGGAAATGTAGAAGAGGGAGAATTCCATGGAAAAGGTGAGGAGAAGAAACATGAAGAGGGTGTCATGGTAAAGTTGCATCGTAACAACAACTATTCCAACAGCTTTGTAAGTTATTGTTTCCTACTCACTTCCCTAATATATTGTAGTTTGAAATTTTTATAAGATGTTTTTTTGGTGCATAAAAGCTATTTGTTATGTGTGCCTAATTTTTCAAAATACTATACATCCTACTTTTGCATCCTATTTTTTTTATTACTAAGCATAGATTCATTTCATTGTTCATATAGAGAATGTACAACCCATTTAATATCTAGTTCATTTTAATGGAATGTAATATGAGGAAATGAATGTGTTGGCAGTCTAGTAATAAGGAAGAGGGTAAAAAGGGAGATAAGAAGAATAAAAAGAAGGGTGGATTGAAGGACAAGTTAAAGCTTTGTAGACATGAGAAAAAGGAAGAACATTCTCATGAAAATTTTGAAGAATGGGGAAAGAAGGAAGATTTGGTGGAAAAGATCAAAGAGAAGCTTCCTGGACACCACAATGAGGAAGAAAAAGGGCATTAAGAAGTAACAATAGATTTTTTGCTTGGTTCAACCTTATGTTTGGGCATTTTTCTTTGGTGGAATTGGGCTCGAAATGGGATGGAATTGTCCTTGTCAAATATGGGAATCAACATATTCTATGTTTGTTTTGAATACATGAAAATATTATAGGGATTTGTTAATTCTCCTTCACCCCCAAAACCATCATTTTAATCTTCCAACTAAAAAGGTAGAATTTTGGAAAATGAATTTCAATTCCACTTAAATAGAAATTGGGTGTGAATCATTTTTAAATTTTTTATTCACATGTGCCTTTTACCATGTCACTTCTCTCTTCCTTGTCTATTTCAAACTTTTTAGAATTTTTGTTGAAAAGTTGTTAATGAATTCTCACAAACCATTGATATAATGTATGAATTGACTATCAACTCACCATAAAAGGAATACGTGTGACTTCTGAACCTGATGTGTATCCAAGCCAAAAGTGTAGTACATGATAGTGGATAAACTTAGATATTATTGAGAGATTTGGGGAGGCAAAAAAAGATTTGATGTTGCAAGAAGTTATCAAAAAGTTCATGTAGAATATTTCTATGGTGAACATAGCACTTGGAAAAAAATAAATTATATATTAGTAGTCTACATATGGAAGGCTCTCTGTCTGAGATGCATTAAGTGAATTAAAAATTATTCTTGAATCAAAATATTATGAATAAAGATCTCAAGGATACTTTGAAAAAACTAATGAAAGAAAAAAATAAATGAAATTTGAGAGAAGGATTACTCCATATGTCCACCTAATAAGGTAGGGTACTTGGTGGGATTAGATCAATATGTATATTAGTTGAAACAACTTGTGTTGGAGCCTAAAAAAGATGCAGTTGGAGTTACAATGATTGGTGGAGTAAGAAAATCCTAACTAGTTACTGTCATTTTTCATCATCCACAAATCCAAGGTGGGTAGCATTAACTTCTACTCGAGCTATCACTTTGTTTGTAAAAACAAATAAATTTAATTATAACTTTACTTTTCTTTCCTTTAATGATTGTGGTTATTATTTGCTATTTTTGCCCCCATTTAGCCCCACATATAACCAATCTAAGAGATCTTCAATGGTCTAGATTCTTTGGTAGGTTAACACATTAGTTGGCTATTGACTAGTCATGTTATCCATAGTGTTTTTTTCTGAGTCTCTCTATCTATTCTTCTCCTGAGTAGCTTAGGTACTAGTTTAGTCTATTCTTTGGCTAAGTACCTCGGTCTCTTCTTTTTCCAAGTTGCATGTTATCCCTTCTCACATTGTTTTCACAACAACACGAATAGACTTCTTCCGGCCATGATATGTTACAAGGATAGTTCATTTAATGTTAAGCAACTTCTTTATCTTTTTTTACATGATGTCAATGCATCTCTGTGCCTCTTTAATGCATATAATGATCAAATATTTTGGGATTTAATCTCTTACGCTAGGTGCGTTTATTTTTTGTTATTCTTGTCATTTGAAATGGCAAGTTGCACTTATAGATCAAGTTTTATTCTGATATGAAATTTATTGCTTTCTTTGTAAATCAACTCCAACCTTGTTGGGGTTTGAACTTCAAGTTTAGATATGAGTCATGCTTGAGCTCTTTAAAAAGAAAAGTTGTAAATATTTTCTAGGTTATTCTTTGGTTCTTTTGCAGAAACTTATGCTCTATAATTGTAATTTCTTATTTTACCATGCATTAATGAAATATCTTGTTTTACCTTTTTCTATATTCAAATATCTTGGACATATTATTATTGCCCTATGTTGAGTGATTCTTCTCTCTGTCTTTATCTTATATGTTGTGTTACTTGGCTAGTAGTTGTTGTCTTGTGAATGTTATTCCTGCAACATATGTTAAATTATAACCTTCATATATGTATTTGGGATGGTATAAGATTAGGAAATGTATATTTTGGATATTTTATTGGTGTCATGTGTATTTTAGGTAGAGATAGTAACCAAGTTCAATTTTGTGCATCACCCCCTTTCCCTTTTAGCATTTTCTTCCATGAAATCCTCCTCTATTCTCCTCAAGTGGTAGTGTAGGTGCATCATGATCGTAAGGAAGCTAAATTTCTTTGGAGATTCAACCTTAGAGCACAAGTTTGACAATTGGAGGTTTTTTCCATGTTACACGAGGTTTCTTAAGGGTCATACCTCAAGCAAGGGCGTAGACATTTTTGTCAATAGTTTTTCGCATGCCCAATACGACAAGATTTCAGTTCATAAGTCTATTGGTGAGCCAATTTGAAGATCTATTCGTTGAGAAATTGGGTGTTTTTCTTAATGACATCATCCTTTAGAGGCATTCAAATCAAACACCATGGTGGTTATATACATCTACCTATTTCAACAGATCAAGTGCTAGTATGAATAAATGATTTTTGGGTTTTTATGTTTCATTAGGATTTCTATGAAGGTTCTTGTTTAAATGCTTTATCATGGATTCCCTTCATACAAATACTACTTCCAATTTCCCCCTTATCATGAAGAGGCTATTCCTCAGCCTTCCCATCCTCTATCTCAGCCACACCCTAATTATGACCAATATGATTACCTAGATCACCAAGAGGCTGATTTTACTCAAACCCATCATTGTCCTTTATGGCCATGAATATGTGAAAAATTCCCCCTCTAAGCTCATCATAGGCAAAGAGTTCCAAAAGTAGCAAGAGAGGAAAAACCAATCGAGCCTATATGTAGACTCCTCCTTGAGTTTGGTTTCCCTTGCAACATCAAATGGCTAACCTACTAAATCTCTTATAGATCCTTGTAGCGACCTCAGGAAAAAAGCTATTTGAGCTATAGGATAATTCAAAGAGTGTGGGGTTCAAGTTTGCTGACCTTGAAAAAAATTTAAGCCATGTTGAAAATCCATTCCCAAATACACATTGTGAGGACTTTCCTTATGTTATGCTCATTATGACCTCTTGGATTAAGGAGTTGTAGGATGAAAAGTGGATGTGGGAGAATGACCCTTATGTTTATAGCATGGTGTCTAAGGCTTTTGATATTTTTTATGAAGCTCACTAGGCCCTCCTTTGGTTGCAATAGGAGGAAGAATTAAGACAAAGGAAATATGAGGAGGAGGCAAGGCTCAAGCTTTTCCAAATGCAAGAAATTGAAGCACAAGAGCCTCCAAGGAGAAAATTTTCTAGCTTTAGACAGAGAAGTCCTACTCAAACTTAGATTCCTAGCTCCCCTAGTCCTCAATCTATACTTCAGACACCTCCACATGTTAATGGTTGTAAGCCCTTGAATGACTATTTTACCTTCTTTGTTGTTGATGAATAAGTGGATATATCTTTGCCCACATCAGAGATACCAAAAGAGAAGCCAATAATTGAAGAATGTGTGTTGTGGTAGGAGGTTAAGGAGGAAGAATTTCATAAGGACATCTATGTCCTTGAGGAGGAACACATTGGTGTGCATGAGGCTTCTCCTTAGCCTACATGGAATATCACAATAAAGAAGACAATCCAAGGAGAAGAGTTTCTTTCTTCTTTAAGCCATCATAGAGACTATTGTGACATTGGGACATCACATTTGATGGGAGAGATTGATTTCAATTAGCTTAAGGCCCCATTTATATCTAAAAATTCATCTTTCCCATATGAAGAGAATGAGTAGTTGCAACAAGAGGAGAGCACACAACCAGCCATAGCATTAGAGCTCACCCTTGTTGGCCATAAGGATTTGGACGTTGTAGAGTGCAACAATGTGGTCAAGGTTTATTGGCTAGACCCAAAGCCATTAAGAAAATACCATATAAGGCATCTAGCTCTATAAAAATGCAAGTTGCCCCTAATCATTTTTAGTCTTGAGCATGAGGGTGAAGATCAGAAGGAAGAGCATGTACATTTTTCTCAAAATAGCAATGTCCTTGTGCTAGAAAGATTCATTTTTCTTAGCATTGGGAGGAGTTCATGTTAGAAATAGATAACACTGAGAGGGGAGGTCGAGGGGTGAATTAGTATTCTACAAACTTTTTCCCACAATTGAATATTGTTAATTACTTTATAACTTGCATACGAAAGTAAACCAACAATGTTGAATAGTAAATATAACTATACACATAAAGAAATCATAATACTATTATTTGTTAACTAGGGAAACCATGGCCAAGGGAAAACTCTGGTGGGGATGATACCCACAAGATGATCCACTAAACAAAAGAATCATGTTAAGGATATTGACCCTGTTAGGAGTCAGTGAAATACATATAGTGTCTCGAGTCCTTGTTAGAGGACTAGGCCCTGTTAAAAGACTCAATCCTATTAGTAGTTGGTAGATCAAATACAATGTATGCAAGAAGAGCCCACTGCCCTAACATGCACATATACAATTAAGTTCCTTCACAAGAATAGATATACATACATTACTGTCTTACTGTTGTATCTTGCACTTTCTCTGGTTACACTTTAGATCTCGCATCATATAAATATTGAACACCATATATACTATCTTCATAATAGTTCACATCAACACTTATCTCTTGCACAACACACTCTTATATGTGCAAGATAAGATCTTCATATAGACCTTGCTAATTATAAAACTATGCTCTATTGGCCTTCATGCTTCTGCATGATTGCCCAAATATAATCTAGGATTTCATCTTACCAAGATTAAGTTATTATTTTGTTACCAAAATAATTCCTTCAGTCATACAACTCATATCTCTGATGCTTTGTTCTACTCTATTAAATACCTAAACTAGTAAATCAATTGTAACTTGCATCTTACAATTTGTACAAGTTTGTGGATTGGCATACATCATCATGAAACTTCCATATAGCTATCCTCAACTATGCATGAGCTAACTCAAAGTATGTTGTTCATACATATCACATCTATCTCTGTACTACTACAAATTATCTAACACATAATTTTCTAACTCTAAATACATAAATGAAATATTGAATACATGTTGCCATAAATGATAACATTTTAGACATCTAACCATATTGCCAAAAAATCCCCCTTTGGCATTGATGGAAACATTTGGAAAAATTGACCAGGTCCCAAAATAATGGCATGCAAAAATAAAATAAATAAAAAATAACAACTACAAAAAAATTGCCTTCAAAACAAAAAATATTTTCTTCATGCTTTGATGGATCATTACATTCCTTATCACTCCTTACAACAATACATATGTGTACTCCCTCTTACATATACATATATACTTCTCCTCAATGCATGCACAATTTTCCTTACATATACTTCTCCCCCTTTGACATCAATGAAAATGGTGTCAAAAATCTATTTACAAAATTGTTTTGGCTATCTTGATCAACTTGTAATTCTAGAAAAGCACTCTACAAAAATAAGTTTCAGTCTCTCCAGATCTTTCTTCCAGTTCTCCTTGACTATGCTAGATATACTAATGAGTGTGCAAAGTGCATAGGATGCTAATTCAACCGCACTCAAGTCAATATAGTAAAATTTATCATAGGAGGCTTTAACTACAAGACAGTACTCCAATTTCCTTTGTAAAATGTTGATTTTGGGTGACAAAATTTACCTAAGAGTAGAGAACCTTCTCATTATATTTTACAAGAAGCTCCTCATTCCATGACATCCTTCTTGTTCCATGACATGCACCCTCCCATCAACATATCCAATCCAAATCCTTGTTCCTAAAGCAACCAATAATTGAATAGCAACAGATGAATGAATGACATCCTGAATACGATTACCCTGGAATCCTGAGACATATGTCACTAGGGGTCCTGAGACCCCAAAAGAGATATTCGAATCATTCATATGGGTCAACCCTAGTGGTCCTAGGACCCATAGAGACATATTTGAATCATTCATATGGGTCAAAGTTTGACCTATTAATTGATGACATATGTCCCTAGGGGTCCTAGGACCCTTAGGGACGTATTCAAATCGGCCATATGGGTCAAAGGGGGTCATAGGGTGACTTATGACCCCCTTTGACCCATTAAATGATGACATATGTCCCTAGGGGTTCTAGTACCCCTAAGGACATATTTGAATCATTCATATGGGTCAAAGGGGGTCATAGGTCACCCTATGACCCCCTTTGACCCATTAAATGATGACCAATGTCCCTAGCGGTCCTAGGACCCCTAGGGACATATTCGAATTGTTCTTATGAGTCAAAGGGGGTCATAGGGTGACTTATGACTCCCTTTGACCCATTAAATGATGACATATGTCCCTAGGGGTCATAGGACTCCTAAGGAAATATTTGAATCATTCATATGGGTCAAAGGGGGTCATAGGGTAACCTATGACCCCCTTTGACCCATTAAACGATGACATATGTTCCTAGGGGTCCTAGAACCCCTAGGGACATATTTGAATTGTTCATATGAGTTAAAGGGGGTCATAGGGTGACCTATGACTCCTTTTGACCCATTAAATGATGACATATGTCCCTAGGGGTCATAGGACCCCTAAGGACATATTTGTATCATTCATATGGGTCAAAGGTCATAGGGTGACCTATGCCCCCCTTTGACCTATTAAATGACGACATATGTCCCTAGGGGTCTTAGGACCTGTAGAGACATATTCGAATCGTTCCTATGGGTCAACGGGGGTCATAGGGTGACCTATGACTCCCTTTGATCCATTAAATGATGACATATGTCCCTAGGGGTCTTGGGACCCCTAAAGAGATATTCAAATCATTCATATGGGTCAAAGGGGGTCATAAGGTGCCTTATGACCCCCTTTGCCCCATTAAACGACGACATATGTCCCTAGGAGTTCTAGTACCCCTAAAGACATATTTGAATCGTTCATATGGGTCAAAGAGTGTCATAGGGTGCCTTATGACCCCCTTTGACCCATTAAATGATGACATATGTCCCTAAGGGTCCTAGGACCCATAGGGACATATTTGAATCGTTCATATGGGTCAAAGGGGGTGATAGGATGACCTATGACCTCCTTTAACCCATTAATCGATGACATATGTCCCTAGGGGTCTTAGGACCTCTAGGGACATATTTGAATGGGCCATATGGGTCAAAGGGGGTCATAGGGTGCCTGATGACCCCCTTTGATCCATTAAATGATGACATATGTCCCTAGGCGTTCTAGTACCCCTAAGGACATATTCGAATCGTTCATATGGGTCAAAGGGTGTCATAGGGTGACCTATGACCCCCTTTGACCCATTAAATGATGACATATGTCCCTAGGGGTCCTAGGACTCCTGAGGACATATTCGAATCGTTCCTATGGGTCAAAAGGGGTCATAGGGTGACCTATGACTCCCTTTGACCCATTAAACGATGACATATGTCCCTACGGGTCATAGGACTCCTAAAGACATATTCAAATTGGTCAAAATTGACCTATTAGACGACAACATATGTCCCTTGGGGTCCTAGGACCCCTATGGACATATTCGAATCATTCATATGGGTCAAAGGGAGTCATAGGGTGACTTATAATGCCATTTGACCCATTAAACGATGACATATGTCCCTAGGGGTCCTAGGACCCATAGGGACATATTCGAATCGTTCGTATGTATATGGGTTAAAAAATGAAAGGATATATATATATATATATTAATTATACTATTTTATGATAATAATAATAATAATATAAATAACCATTAAATATTAATATTATTATATCTATAGTAATAATAATAATACTATTATAGGTATAATAATAATATATAGATTAATACTATATTGTAGCATAATAATAATAATATAAATAAATACTAAATATTTACACTATTATATCTATAGTAATAATATTAATACTATTATGGATATAATAATAATATTGATACTATAGCTATATTAATACTATATATTAATACTATTATATATTAATTCTACTATACTATTAGCTTAGTAATAAACCAAAGTCGGTTTCCCTCCAATGATTTTCATAATATTAATATAATTATGGCAAAGGAGGGAAATTATAGCAAGTTTTCCCCTAAAAAATTCACTTTACATAATCGGATATCCGATTAGAAATCGGATATCTGATTTTACTGGCAGCAATTTCCAATGATTACCTGTCCCTGCAGTCCTGGCAACATCACTTTTTCACTTCTATTGTCATGGGTTTTGGAAAAAGTCGCATTTTGGGGCCCAACTAATCAAAAAAAATTCAAAAATATAACCTTAGGTGTTCGAATATGTCATATGAATGGGGAACAGTAGTCGTCGAAAGGATAAATGCAAAAGGAAGATATCCAATGAAGACATTGTGGCATATAGGGAAAGGGACAAAATGGAACACTGAAGAAAAAGACAAGGTATTCTAAATATCTATCAAGTTGATGATGAATTAATTAAAGGTGAAATCATAGAGTCAGATAATAAAAATGTACAATTGGAGAATGAAAATGTACCTATTGAAAACGATAATGCCAAAATTGAAAATTTGGAGAATGAAAATTTTGAAGAAGAAATGCCACCAAGTCATAATCCAAATTGCATAATTGACCACGTCGAAGATGACAATGCACAGGAACCTAATGCACAAGAACCTTACATATCTCCTAATTATAATCGACGTGAAGGTTCTAAAACACCAAAATGGATAATTGAAATTGATGAAACGATTATTACTAGTTTGGAAGGAAAAAAATCAGAAAGAACCATTCGATTATGGGCTTCAAGACTATATCAAATTTTTTTCGACAAGAAAACAGTGGTAGAGCAATGTCATCTTTTCATGCACTTATTAAAGATGCAAAATATGAGACCTATGCTTTCCAAATTGAAGATTCATGTCAATAAAAAGTTGGAAAAAAATGCCATTATCATAAATAATCTTTTCAGTGCTCTCAATAGCATTGAAAAAAATAGCAAAGGGAAGGATAATAGAGCTACTCGAAGGGTCATTACAACCTCTTTGGTAAGTCATCATTTGAGAAAGGGTAGATATATGAGACAAACTTGTATTGATTTGAATCCAAATCATACTACTTTGAGAAGAACACTTAGTCGACGAGAGAAAATTGATGATCCTCTTCAAAATGAAACATGGGCATTTGGTGGGAGACTTCCACATTTTGATAAGACGCTATTTGACGATGTGAAGGAAGAAATTACACAATTTTGGCACTCTAACTCATGAGTATCACCCAATGCTAAAAACATCTTAAAGTTGAGAATTGGCATCAGAGACCGCACGCCACATCCTAAACACCATTTAAATTTAAGTCAAACTATGTTGTTCAAACAATTTAGAGAGAGTCATCCAAGTCTTCATATATCACAAAGGGCTTTTAAATCTTTGAAGCCATTTTATTGTGTGCTAGTCAAAATTTGAAATACATGTTGTTGCAAATATCATGTTGAGTTTTCTATGCACCATTAACTATTACGCTCCATCCATTCTACTTTGCATAGTAAAGAAATGTTGGAGGATTGTGGGGCTAGTGGGCTTCAAAAATTATCAAGAGACTTGCTAGATCAACTCTTATGTCATAGAGTTGATGGTTGTTCCTTTTATAGAAATGCTTGCTTAAATGAGAAGTGTTCAAAATGTGGTGGCTTATCCTAGTTTGACACATGTTTCTATGAGGGGTGCGAACAAGATCTTGGAAAGACAATACTGAAAAAATGGGTATATAAAACGGTGAAATACACATTGAAGAGTGGGAGTGAGAGCTCTAGATGTGAATTGGTTGGAAAAGATATCAGTGTGGCTAATTTAATTTCAGATTTCAAGGCAAATCTTTTTACAAGTATGCAAGACATAGTCACAAGTCTCAAAGGTTGGATCAACAATTTAGAATGTGTAAGGAGACTTTTCCTATTGGCACTATTATATCAGATGTTGATTTTGCTAAGAGCTACACATTGCAACCTCAAAATGAGACACAATCTCATTATTACAACTCCATTTAGATTGCCATTTTTGTTCACATAACATATAGACATGCCCCTAATAGTGCGGAAGATAATTGAAAGATTATTAGAGAGTATCATTTTTTTATGAGTGATGATAGATCTCACTCTCACAAGTTTGTGCAACATTGTTCTGAGAATTTTTTTGATTTCTTATATGAGCATTCAATTGCTATGGATAGATATATCATTTGGTCAGATAATTGTACAGGTCAATTCAAAAATGCTCGCATGTTTTATTGGTTGTGTAGGATGCATGTAGAGAGAGGGGTGCCTCATATTTGGAGTTTTTTTGAGTCTGGCCATGGAAAAGGGGAACATGATGGAGCAGGGGCATGTGTGAAGAGAGCTCTAGTTAAGGAGCAATTGAAGATTTCAACAACAGAGCTTCTTGATGCTCGTAGAATTGTTGATTGGTGTAATTTAGCATTATCATAGGGGGGGAATCTTGATTCAGTGGTATGTAGGTTCTTTTGGTTGGTTGAGGAAGTTTCCATAGGTGATAGATCAAATTGTGCTATGGTGAGAGACTCATCAAAAATGCATTCAGTTCGAACCTATGATTCTAGTACATGGACCATTTAGACATGACAACTAGCTTGTTTTTGTCATACTTGTTTTCAGTGTGATTGGGATCACTATGAGTCAAGTGAGTGGGTGGATACATGGGCTCCACATTATCTTACTCCATTGTCTATCATACCCTCTATCAAAAATGATGACATGGAAAGTTCACTTGAGCATAACCATCTATTAGATCTACTTCAGCCAGGACATGTCTTTGCATTGGTTGCACCATAGGGGAATGATGAGAAATTTGATTATTTGTTAGCACGTTGTGTAAGAGGAAAACAAAAACTTGTACAACCGATCACAGATAATGATGGATTCACATATCCTACTGGTTTAGTGGTTGTTGCTGGAACATGGCTACAGACATACATGCTTAGAAGGAACGGAATTACTGCATTCGAAGACTATCAGAAGCACAAAGTAATTCTCATATATTTGCATCTTATTATAGAAACAAATGTAAAGTTATTGAAGCATCAAGGAAGACCAAAAGTAAAAGAAATTTTTGCTATTGCTAATTCTGATCATGAAGCCCTGTTGAAGATCCTAAAATAGAGAGAGGACCCTATTGGAATACTCGATTAGGTATATATACTTCTTATGTTATTTTCTTGATAAGGATTTAATGAATTGATGATTATCTTGTTTAATACAATAAGTTACAAATTTTTTTATGATATTGGAATGTAGGTACATCATGAAGAGTTGGAGGGAGGTGGTATTGGGGAGAATTTCTAAAATTTATGATGTATTATGATGTAAAATGTGTACTTTTTTTGTATATGTTTTTTGTATTTTGGTAGGTTCTTTGTAAGGAATTATAAGAGGAAGATATTGAAAAAGTTCTTGCAAATCATATTTGCATGTGATACAAGGCTATAAGGACAATTTTAAGAGCATTTATAACTATATGAAAGATAATTGCATGTGGATATCTTATTACAAATTTGGTTTTTTCCTTATTTGACATAAAGCTGACATTATGATTATTAAAACTATTTTTATCAAACTAATCAAATAAGAAAAATCTTGACTAATCAAATAAGAAAAATCTTGAAAGTATGGATGAACAATTAGAATACTTGATTTCTTCCATTTTGCAACCAATCATAGCATTTGAAAGGATAAACAGTCATAATATTGTATAATGTTTTGAAAGACTTTCATATTGAAAAGTTGTATGAAGCACATTTGGGATAAGCCATAAAATCCATGAAAGAATATAGCATGTAGGATATGCAATTAAAGCCAATAAGCAAGATAGAACATGCATAATGACATGATATGAAGTTGGATATGAAGGCTATGAGTGAATGAGAAAGTAAAATAGGGAATCTAATAGATAAGATAATAGTTTTCACCAAGGCACATTTTTAATCTTCTTTTCTATTTTTTTAAATTTTTTTAGAAATAGGTCAACTATTTTCAAGTTAGATAGTGTTCCTTAAGGAAAGATAAGTTAAGATAAGCCAAGACCATAGATAAGTATACTCAATTATGTTGATAGGGTCAAGGAAGTGAGATGATAGTAGGATAAGAGTTCATTCCTTGGAAGGATTGTATGAGTATGGATAATAGGTAAGTGTAGCTTTGAAAACATTGCATAAGGGTAGGTGACAAAGTGGGGAAGATCAACATTTACATACACCTTGGAGGGTTTCCGAATGATGGAGGAATCATGGAGGAAATGGATCAAGGTTTAGATGTATGAGTTGGTAGGACAATGTTAGAAGAAGATTGAGTGGAATATTTGTAAGCTTTTGAGAAAGATGTTTGGAAGAAAATGGAGTGGAAGCCTTTGGAATATTGAATGTCAACTTAGATTTATGTTCAATATTAAATTATTTCAAGAGAGACTTTGGAGAGCTAGAAGTAGAAAGTGTAGGAGAAGGTTTGAAGACTTTAGATTAGATGGATAAGGACCAAGGATAGAATTATTAAATGCAAAGGGATAGTGACTAGGGATTTCAACATCTTTAGAGTGAGTACCATGACCAAAGTCATCAATAGACTCATGAGTACCTTTTATAGGAGAAATACCTTTGATAGGAGTTTTTGAATCTTGAGCATAGTTTTGAAGTGGATATGGAGAAGTAGAACATGAGGGGACACTTTGATCTTGACATATTTCTTTATATAGCATAGAAAGATCACTTTTCCCATAAGTTTCAGTAAGCTCAATGGAGGTCATGGAAATGGTATCCTCATCATATGTAGGAGGTGAGTAACACACACAATATAGAAAGGTGAAATTTTGGATGAGATGAAAAGGTGTTTGATCTTGATCTTTATTTATATATTTTTCCTTCTGAGAGTCATCTTGATATGGAGCACCTTCTAAGGACAAGAGAAAATGTGAGGTGTGCATGATAGAATCTTAAAACAATAATGCAAGATTAGCTAAAGTGGGAATAGTAATCATAGTATTGCATGAATGTTAAGGATCTTTAGTCTTAGTAGCATGGAAAAGGTTTGCAGACAACTGAAGGTTAGCTTGATTTTCTTTTAGTTGTAGCCCTTGAGAGTACACATGGTCTATATGGAAAGAAATAGGTTCTTTTTTTGGTGGAGGCATTTTAGAAAGCTTTGGCACTTTAGGAGGTTCATTAGTGTTATAAGAAGTGAAGGTGTCAAGGAAATCATCACTTGACATAGGTTCATCAGCATGATCTTGTGACACATGAGTCATTAGAGGTATCAAAAATCCCATCATAAATGAGATCTTCGATTTTATGTTTCAACACTATGGAATATTTAGTTTTATGAAATTTTCTTCCATGGAAGTGGCAATGTTAATGATAATTTCTCCACCATGGAGGTTTTATTTTGGGTTCATAAGGTCTAGAGTTATCTAGTAATGTGATGGATTCATTATCAAGAAGCGTTTGCAAGATGTTATCATGAGAATCTTCCAATGGAGTAAAAGTTCTCTCAAAAATTTCTCCATGATAATTTTGTTGTTTCTTAAGTGAATAGAATGCATCCATGTCTTCATCACTATCTTGGTCAATGATAGGTCCATAATGAAAGTTTGGCATAGGCTCAAAGGAGGTATCACTTGCTTGTTCTCTAAAGAGGTCTTTAGATCTAGAAGATGAAGATATTTGATGTCTTGGCATAGAATATGTAGACCTTGAAGAGGATGACCCATGTGTATGTAAAGGTCTTAAGGGAGATTAATTTAAGAATGCAATATTCTCCTCTAACCTTTTCTCAAGTTTAGAATTGATTTCTATCATGTACTTAGAGAGACGAAGGTAAGAAATATTATTTGTCTCTTCTAGCTCTTTGTATTGAACATATAGATCTTGAAACTCTTTAGTGGCATGGAGGATATCATGATCATCTAGATTTGGTTGAGGTTTGGTAGCACAAGGTTTGAATACCATAGTGGTAGATAGATGATAAAGCATGAAGGAGACTAGAGGAAGCTAATAAGGTGACACAAGATAACTTGATGTCCAAACTAGAGAGGTAGAGTGTTCACATGTCAAAGAGAGGTAGAAATGAATGAGTGACTTGTCAAAAAAATTGTCCAAGCAGGTTACAACACTAGTGATTCAAGTCAAGAGCTACGAAAAAATCCCAAATAGCAATGTAGATAAAGAAAGAGAGATGACAAGTGAACAAATTTAAGTGTAGTCAATAGATCAAGGAAACCATTTAGTGAAAGAAATTCTTAGTATGCATATCATAGACCATGAAGTTAGAAAATACCAACAGCTCTAAGACCAAAGAGCCATTTAAGCATGTTCAAGCACTAGAGACATAGAAAATCAAAGTCAATTTATGAAACTCCCCTTAGCAAAAAATGCAAACAAATACTTGCACTTGACATTTTGACTTGGTTGAAAAAGTTTGACAAAAATTGATAATATTGCAAGCTTGATGTTCAAAAGAAATTTTTTTTCCAAGAAAGATAGTGACACATGGAGTAGTCTTCAAACAATCAAGCAAGGCACAAAGCAACCTTTCATGATACAAGTCAAAAGGGTCAACCTTTCTTGACAACTTTTCAAAATCTAACTCCTAACGGCTACAAGTCAGTGTCATTAGCTTCGAGTGGGTGGGTGAACCGTAGTGATACCCTTGTTCCAAACACAAAGACCCTCTATCGTTCGTGACCACCCCGTACCGAGGAGTCTCCAAGGTTCTCTAGGTGTGTTTTGAGGTCAATCTTCTGAGGATCATAACTCAAAGCTCGTGAGGGCTATCGATAAACTATTGAATACTATAGGACGCTAATGTTGAGGCCTAAAATAACCTATCTCATTTTTGAGATATCACATTTTGTTTGGATTCGGCACAGTGATCTTGCTCGATGCCAAAACTCGCAATGTGCCTTAGTTCATAGGTGCACCACATCGTAACTTTGAAATCGTTGATCTTGGCATCGAATCATCAGTTCCATTAGCTCCAAATGGGTGAGTGAACCCTAGTCACACCCTTGCTTTGGCCATAGAGACCATCCATCATTTGTGGCCACCCCGTATCGAGGAATCCCCAAGGTTCTCTAAGTGCATTTTGAGGTCGATCTTTCGAGGGTCATAACTCATAGCTCATGATGGCTATAGATGAACTGTCAAATGCTACAGGATGATGATATTGACGCCTAAAATAACCTATCTCATTTTTGAGAGATCACATTCCATTTGGATTCAGCACAATGATCTCACTCGATGCCAAAACTCACAGTGTGCCTCAGTTCATAGCTGCACCATAGCGTAACTTTGAAACCGCTAATCTTGGCATTAAATCGTCAGTGCCATTAGCTCTGGATGGGTGGGTGAACCCTAGTCACACCCTTGTTTTGGCTATGAAGACCATTCATCATTTGCGGCCACCCCGTACTAAGGAGTCTCCAAGGTGCTCTAAGTGCATTTTGAGGTCGATCCTTCGAGGGTCATAACTCAGAGCTCATGAGGGCTATCAATGAACCGTTAGAGGAGAAAAGATGGAGTGGCTTAGTGTTTTTGCTAAAATAAGTTAGTGGGAAGGCTTTATTAGAGGGTCTTGGCCAAACTAGTGGGGTGTTTACCCTCTCTCTAATCTTAGAGACAGTTAGGTTTTGGAGGGAGATTACGGGAGCTCTACTACAACTATCCTTACCCTAGCTTGGACCAAGGTTGGTATCTCAAACTTTCTTCTTTTCTATTTCTTTCTTTTAGCATGGTTAAGCAAATATGCAAGCGTGGAGTTTATCAATGGAGTATGCATTGCATTGCATTGTGGAGTAGCATTCATGTGAGTGCTTGAATGGTTTTCATTCCATGTAGATTAGTGTGACACCATTGTGAATCTTGTTGTATTTTGACTCATTGTCCATATCTTTCAATGTTCATGTTCCTTATAAAAGCCAAGATTGATCTTGACCGCCCTTCTAGAGTAGCCCCCAACATTTCCTAAGCCATCATAATGCAAAAAGTTTTCTCCACTCCCCAAGGTGTATTGTTAAATCTGACATTCATTCTGACATGTCATATCAAAAAATTTATCCTTGAGCTTGCCTCCTTGAAAAGGGGTTTCATCCCCATTAATATACTTGGGTGCATAGGAGAAAGGGTTTATGTCACATCCTTGTCTTATGCACTAGGCGTCCCCTCCTTGCAGCAGTGGTCACGTGTTCCCAAGCATAGGTAGTCAACTTGAAATTTCTTGCAGCAGTGGTCACGTGTTCCCAAGAATAGGTAGTCAACTTGAAATTAAGGGGGAGCTTGGGATAGCAATCCCAAGGGATTTGTACTTAGGAGAATGTCAATTTGACATTTAATATGACTTGTTCACATTAGGATTGATGATTGGAGGAATGAGAAAAAGATGTCCTAAGACTTGGATTAGTCAAAATTTTGCACATGACCCACGTGGGACCTTGTGGGGACCACGTGTAGGAAGAAATGTGGCCTTGGTAAGAGTTAGGGAATGATGATGATTTAAGATAGATAGGAGATTCACCCTTTAGATTTGTTTTTATTTTTATTAGATAATTATTTAATCATTTCAAGTCTTGAATAGAGGATAAATACACTTAGTGTATTTGAGCTTAGTTTAAGGGTAATGTTTATATCAAGGGGCTCATTTAGAAACATGTAACCATTAAACCATATGGTAATGGAAAATCTCAATATAGGAAAATAAATTAAATGAAATAAATAAGTTTACGAGAATGCATATATAATTGAACATGATGTTAAGTACAGAGGGTTTAATTAAATTAGTGTTAAGACTAATAGGGTTAATATGAAGTAAGTTGTCGAAATGATGGGATTGGAGAATCAAGGATAAGGATGGATGATGGATTAAAATAATAACTCAAATCTAGTTTTATCTGGTCAATAAAGCACATTGATAGATAAGAGTTACTAGATAGAATTGAATGCATGACAAACCTGTGTAGATGTTGGATTTAATGTCAAGTGAATTTTATATTTGGCTTGAGGGAATGTTAGCTAGATAATGAATGTTGTGGATTCGATTGAAGATATTAGTAGAATATCAAAGTCCATAGAATATAAATACCAATTTGAAAATGTAGTTTAGGAATAAAGCATTAGTTAGCTAGTATGTAATAAGGGTCAATAGGCATGTCATTAGAGGTAGCTCGTCAGCTCATGTATCCTATGTAGAATTAATGATAATATGATTCATGTACACCACATTTTACTACGTTAGTTGCATGAAATGATGAATACATATATGTCAGAATGACAAGCTATGTTATATACAAACCTTATTTATATGCTTGCACCTAATCCTTGCATAAAAAATTCATCTAACAAATTTAAATTGACACACTCAATACGATGGTGTAGTAGGATTTGTTTAAATACAGATCATGAATTATTATTGAGTACTTTGAATTGGCCCTTAGACTTACTAAGAGTTCCTCATTTTATGTGCTTACTAATTGGTACTATGAAACTACTTTGAATCTTAACATGCTTTGATAATAATAATAATATTGATAGTGAGAAAGTGAGATTATGTTGAATAATTAGATGTAATAATGTAAAAAGTAAATGTAATAGTATAGTAATTATATTAATTAAAATAGTAAATGTAAAAGCATGGCAATGTAGCTAGATTAGTTAGTGGTTGATGAGCTAGATAGTTAGTAATTGTCTTTTGTTAGAGTGAGTTTAATTTATGTATTGAAATAGTAATTTTTGTGTTTAGGAAACTGTAGTGAGTGCTAGTTTGGTGAGGAAGCAATGTTGATAGGATGCACAAGGATGACTAAATAGAGTAAAGAGGGAGAAAATGACTTAGTATTAGTCCAATCTTCGAGAGGACCTGTAACCAGTAAGATATGGATGCAAGCACATGATACACATTTGGCACATAAAACAAATTGTTTATTCCATAAGTTGTGTAACTAATGTGTTGAATGATGGATACTATCAATGCAAGTGGCCCCTTCTCCATCATGTAGACTTCGAAGCTACCTTTGGGGCATATCTTTTCTAATTTCCAATGGTTAGATCTGATATAGTGTGGTAGATAAGTGCACATTTTCTTATTTGACTAAGGGTGCTCATGTGATGAGTACTAAATCTAAATTCTCTAGATACGTGTGTTTAATTGATTAAGATATACTACACTTCCACACCATATAGTAATTTTCACATTAATATATATTGTAATGATTAATGAATGTGTGTACATTGGTAATGAGGATAATAAGTAATTTTGATCCCCTTCCCTTACATGCTAGAATCACGACCTAGTCCATATGATACAACCGACAGACTCTAATAGAATATTAGTATCAGAGGCTTCTTAGGATATGATTTACCTCACTAATTTATGAGTTTTGTATCTTGAACTTGCTCATTTTATTTTTGACGCTAACTTAAACTAGATTGTCAACCAATCTATTTGAAAACTACTTGTGACTAAAATGTTACAACCGGACGACACTATCCACATGAGTCTTGAACTCCTATTCAATGATAACCTTGTTTTACAATATGTAATTTCTTATGCGACTTCATAAGCTACAAAAAAAATAAAAAATTGTTGTGTTTTTACTAGTAAAATTTAGGGCATGACACATGATCCATGATAAATTGAACAATACTAGATACTAAATTAATATGTATATCATTGTGCACATAAATGACAAAAACATATATCAAAATACATGCATCCATAGACAAAATTTTACACAAATATATATATCAAAGATCATGTATCCATAGAAAAAGTACTCAAATATATATCAAAATACATAGATCCATATACAAAATGTGGCTGATCATGCCATCAGAATTTGTATAATATCAATGTTTCTATATACAATGTGGCATATGCCATCTCAAAATGTCTCATGATGCATCCTATGAAAACTATACTATCCTAGGGTGCTTTTGGATGATCAAAATGCAACCTCTTCACTGCACTAGGTGGATTGGATGCCTCCTACATAAACAAAAAAGGAAAACCCAAAGTTAGACTACTAAATTTATATGATTCTACGTATCTAACATTGAATTACTCAAATGCATAATGATCTTTTCCGTAATGGACATTAATACTATCAAAATTTCATAATAAATACCTCTCTCGTAGACCTCCTAGGCCAGTCAAGAGTCCTCTCGTATGCCCTTGGCAATGCTGGTACCTCTCTAATTGTGGGTTGTATATGTTCAAATACCTTTGTTAGATGAATCTACAATTTAAATTATAACATTATAATTCGTAGCATGCTAAATTTATAACATATTTAATAATAAATTCAAACTACAACTTACTATTGTAGGCTCATCCTCAGGAGTGAGTGGCTGTGTCATCAAATCTACATAACTGTCCCATCGAACCTCATGTGCACTAGGAGTCTCCTATGAGATACAAAATAGTAGTTGTTCATATCACGGAAATTAGTTTTGAATTTATTTATGAAGATAAGTGATGTAGGAGCATCCCATGCTCATTAGGGGAACATTGAAGATCCAAGGCATTACAAAGGTCATGGAGCATCTCTTGAAGTCAATTGGGCAATCCTTGCACCAATTATGTCTAATGGAAGCATACAAAGTTATAATGTTCTACTCATATGTGGAAAAAAGTTGTAATTGGGCATGAGATAGGATTTTAGGATTTCATATGGTAGATGAGTCATTTGATAGGTTTATGTAGGTTTTCATGATCATATCTTGTCATTAGACAAGTCAAAACATTCAATAAGCCCATTAAAAGCATAGCTTAATAGTTAGAAATTTGAATAGTAACAGTTATGTGTCTTTTGGAGGGAAACTCAGTAATTTAAATTTTATGAAGAGTTAACAAATGAAACTGATTGGAGGTGGTTGAGGGGGTTACTAACCATCTCTTTAAAATTATAAATTGTGATTGTACGACCTGGAGGGTCAGATTTGTACGGACTGTCTCAGATAATTGAATGAAAGTGCTTGGTTTTCAAGAGCAACTTGAAGAATCCTTTGTTTTGTAAGTGCTTTATGATATTGGAATGAGTGGTAATATAATATTAGATATGTAAATGCATTATGAATACTGAAGGAGAAGTTCTAGAATTGAGTTTTGAGGTTTGAACAAGCAGGCCCTAGTTTTTAAGGCATTTTAAGGAGGGTTTTGAAGTTTGGGTGTTTAGGAGTGTGACCAAGACCTATAATATTAAAAATAATTTGATTTAGATCATTAATAGAGACTATGAAAAAGGATTAAGTCAGACTAAAAGTTTGAAGGGTACTTTCTTTGTAAAAGTGGTCTAATTAGGCCTAATTCTGAGACAAACTGCCTTGTTTCATACAATCTTTCCAAAGGAGTGATATCTGATTTTTGGATATGTTATAAAAATCAAAAAAGGGTATTTGAAAAGTTAGTTTATTTTTTTGGTTTTTTGGAAAATTTGGTAGAAAATTTAAGAAAGATGGGTCTCCTGATCCAAAGAAGAGAATAGCCTAGTAAAGTGCAAAACTGGTTTCTTTTGTATTTACTAAAGATTTGTGGGTTTGGAAACCTTGGAAACATGTTTTTTGAAGTTTTTTAAGGTTTTTAGAGGTGGAGGGAACACTTGGTGAATGTAAATCCAAGTTTGGAGTCTTTGGTGGCATTGTGTGGATTTGGGAACACCATTGAAACATAGGGGTTGGGTCCATATTGTGCTTGAATTTGCAAGTTTGTGGCTAGATCCTCCATCCTCTACATCAAATGGTATCAGAGCATCAATAAGGTCTTTTGGGGGCAGATAAGTTGTAGGTTTCACCATCATAGGAGTCTTTGTCATCCTTAGTGTGCTGGTCCCTTTGTTGAAGCCTTGACGTGTCTAATTCCTCCTTGTGTGTCCCAGAGTTGAAAGGTACATAAGTGGTGTCCAAAGATTTCTTGGTGAGGAAAGAAAGAGAATCAGTGAGTTGGCCCTTGGGAAGGAAGAAAACTTGTTGTGAAAATGCCTCCTAAAAATCAAATGGCTAGAGAACTTGAAGAATTGAGAGAAGAGTTGGCAAGAGAGAAAAGAGAGAGGAGAGAACTTGAAGCATCTAGAGTGAGGGAATAAAGATAGATGAGAAGAGAGAGGCTGAAGCTTATTGCAAGGATAGAATCCTTAGAAAAGGAAAGGCAAGAACCTAGAGGAGAAGAGGTTAGAGGAAGAAATCATAGAGAGAACCATGAAGAAGAAGAGGTTGGTAATGCAAGGCAAGAGCATGAGACAACAGATGATCCTGAAGAAAGGAGATTTATGAGAATCATTAAGGTAGTACAAGGTAATGGTGGGAAGAACCATATTGATTTGCCAATATACCAGGGTAAAATGGATAGTGAAGAAGTGCTAGGGTGGATAGAGGCCCTTGAGAACTACTTTGATCTTGAAGACATAGAGGCAGATAAGAAGGTAAAAGTAGCAAAAGCAAGACTGAGAGGAACAACACTCAGTTGGTGGACTAGTGTTCAGAATGAGAGAGAGGAAACGTGGTGCAGGGCACCTAACCTATGTGGCAGGGGGGAATAAGTATCTATGTTGTTAGACACCTTGCCACTCCATGAAAATGAGGATTCAAGTAGATTAGGAAGTTCGAATAAAGGTTTGGTCCATATTTTACAAGTTGGTCTATGTTTTTTAATAAAGGCACATGTAAGGCCCATGAGCATTTTGGTCTGGTTATAAACCAAGTGACTTGATGAGACCAAAAGGCCTTAGAATAGGGTATTTAGAGTCTAAACAGTATTAACAAAAAGTGGTTGTTTTTTTGTTTTATGGTTGGAAATGCCTATATGGTTGTCCCAATGGTCATTTAGACCTTTATAGATGTCATATGTGATCTCAGTTGAAAGGGTGAGATCAGAGTGTACGGTGGTTTGGAGAAAAAATAATAAAAACTTCAATTTTTTGGAAATTTACTAGTAATCGCTTGACTGTTACAGTGGTATGGATCCATATAGAACTTTTATGATTGCTAAGTGTATGAAATAGTTGTAGGAGTTAGTTAGGAAACTTTTGGTTTTGTTTGACTCAAAAATGAGTTGGGGTTTAAAAGTTATCTGCATTTTAGTAGAAGGTGGTCTAAAAAGCCTTATTTCCTAGACCCTTCCACAAATGCATCCCTAACTTGTATTCTGACCAGTGGCACCCTCTAAAACTGAGGGATATGCAAGTTAGGAGACTAGGCAACATAATGCTAGAGGTTGGAGGCCTAGAGATAAGGGCAACTATTTTTCCAAGTCGGCCCTAGGTCAAGTAAGCCCATGTGCTTGACTAGTTTTTCCAAGGTAATTGGTGACAATCATGGTTGCAGGCACTTCTGATCAGGTTGAGTGCTAGATTTGGATGCATTGACTATGTTGGAGATTGCCTTAAGTGTTTTGGGTCTTGGGAACCCACCTGGCCCATTCTTCCTTGAAGCCCTAGCCTAACTTGATCAACTAGGCCTAGGTACTAAGAAGCAATTTGGAGGATGCTGGAGCAAGATCAGCACAAAGTCTTTTGGATTCTTAGTAGGTTCCAAGAAGGGTGTTTGGACCTATGGAGAAGTCCCTATTCTATTAAGGGATACTGGGAGAAAATTGCAAAGAAGCTAACTGGAAGGCTACAAGGTTTGTAGGCCTAGAAGTGCAAAGGTGTGTTGAGAGTTTGGTGGAACCAAACAAATTGATGATTTTGGGTTGGAATAGTATGTCCATGATTGTCTCCATTTCTGGTGACAGTTGGTGAGGCTTTTGAAGTGGGATTTCCTTGTTTGTCTTGGAGGTTGACTATACTCAGAGTGGGTAAGAGGACTTGTGAGAAGTCCTAGAACCCTAAGTTGGATTGTGACAGCCATTTATTGGCTTGTGGAAGGTAGTTGCTACAGACTCTGCATCAAAAGGGGATTGAATAAGATTTTAGATTGGGAGAGAATGAAGACCATGGTGAGAAATCAATTCTTGCCATCTAATTTAGCAATCCAAATAAAGATAAGAAGGAACAATTTGAAACAGAGGGAAATGGATGTCATGTCCTATACTGAGCAATTCCATACCTTGAGTACTAGGGGAGGACTAGAAGATGAAGATGAGAAGGTGGCTAGATACATTAAAGGCCTCAAGTACAATATTCAAGATGAAATAGGATTGAATGTACAAAGGACACTTGGAGAATGTTTTTAGTTGGCAATATGAGTAGAGGAGAAGTTGAAAAGAAAGAATGAAAGGCAAGAAAATTAGAGAGGAGGTGGAACAATGAGAGGAAGAGGTGTAAGAAGTTAGTTTGACACTTCAAACAATCAAGACAAAGATAAAGGAAAAGAGATTACATCTGAGACAAGAGGAAGTTTTAGGGGAGGAAGATTTGGAAGTGGAAGAGGTAATAGTGTTTTCACAGGTAAATGCTTCACATGTGGAGGAGTAGGCAATCAATCCTACAAGTACCCTGAGAAAGGTGTGGATTTTAGGAAGGAGGAGAAGAGAGTCACCTTGACCCAAGGAGAAGCAAAAGAAAAGAAGTACAATAATACAGACCCTCAACTTGAAGGAGAATCTTTAATGGTGAGAAGAGGACCACAATTGCAGTAGGAAAAGGAGACCAGACCATCCAATTTCAGGACAAATTGCATGAGCCATGGTAATATTTGTAAGATGATAATAGACTCTGGTTCCTTTGATTATTTAGTGTCTTATGAAATGGTAAATAAAAAAGGATTGAAGAAGTATCCTATTCATAGACCATATAGGGCATCTTGGGTCAATGATGCACAAAATATTGTTGTAAGGGAGCAACCAATAGTGGATTTCTCTATATGAGAATATAAAGATCAAGTTATATGTGATGTCATTCTAATGACATGCTACCATGTAATCCTTGGAAGGCCTTGGAAAGCCTAAAGGAACACTATTAATTTTGGCTCATCAAATGTTTATATAGTACACAAAGATGGTGTGAAGTTTAAGCTAAATCTTTTCACTGGTCATGATGAGGAAAGAGTTATATGTTTTGGCAAGAAAGAGTTTGTGGACTTGTAGGAGTAGAGGGAGAGTAAACATGATATGACAGATCTGCCACTAAAGCCATCTCTTTTGGTTATGAAGGATGAGATTGTTCAAGACAAAACTCAGAATTCTACTTACAAGCGGATAGTGACAGCAAAAGGAGTGATGATAGGAATAGTATGGTGTCCTTTGGTGATGAGAGTGAATAAAGAAGTGAACATATCCATGGAGGATAAGAGACAGGGTTAGCATGACCTCAAACAACAAGTTGTTCAGCCTTTGTCAAGGATAAAACATGACTGTTGACAATCAGCAGGTAGTAAGGTTACCATGACTGGTAACAAGGATCCAATGCTTTTTGTTTCTAATGATTTGTATGCAGGTGTGCAGGGTAATACATTGCAAGTGCAAAGTTGCAAACATCCCTCTAGAAGGATGGGAGGAAAGAAGATAGTACCCCTTAACTCTTGGGACAAGAGTTTCTTTGAAGGTGGGGTGTTTGGTGCAGGGGCACCTATTAAATCATCTAAGAGAGCCTTGGTACAAGATGAAGATAGAGGATCAAAGACATCATTGGTTGTTAATTGGGATATATTAAAACCAATAATGGAATTATGTAATAAACAATGTACTTTGAAAGACAAAATTCATAAAAGTCCTTGTAAGGACCTAAGGCCAACATGATGTAAAATGGCCAAAAGAGCCATATGGGGTAGTCTTAGGATAGTTTCATACTTAGTTGCATTTAATAAATCCATATGACCAATTTTGAGTCAATGGAATAGTTTAGAAAGTTAGGGAATGCATACAAACTATAGTTTGAAATTTGAATTTCAAATTCAAATGGTCATATTAGTTTTGGAGGGAAAGTAGTAATTTGGTATTTGTTTGATTAAATAAACCTTTGTAACCAACTTGGTCAGTTGGACAGGTGCATATAAGCCTATTTAAGTTGTAATGAACATATGTAAGACATGAATCATTATTGGTACAGAAAAAATCATAGAAATTGTACAGAAGAACAATCATACTTTCCTCTGCATCAATAAGAAAAATAAAAAATAAATGATACTTATACATACAATGGGGCTCTCTATGCGAATGGAAATCCTTGATGATCTAGGATGCCGAATCTGTACATGCTCATCACCAGTAGCCACACCCTATATAAAATAAAGAATGTAATTAAATGAGATTACCACAAACATTTTACAAGAATGCATCGATATTTAATCAATTAGAAAATATCTAATTACCTTTCCTTTGTCAGTGCATGCTGGCTCAGCCCCCGCACTTTGTCCCCCTGGGGCAGGTGGTATATGCAAGATAAAAGAAAGATTAGCAACTATATATGCTACAATATCAAATAGAAAAAAAAAATGCGAACACAACATAATGTACCGTAGATGTCTCAAGGCCAAATGAAATGGCTAAGAGTGTAGCATCGTCTATCTGTCTGAGCTCCTCCTCGGTCATCAACTAAACATGAATGAAGATCACATACATGTAAAAGTTAGTATGGCTTAAAAATTAAAATTACTCTATTAAAAAAATTAGCTTTAAATTGCATATGTCATAACAAAAAAATGTATACATGTATCGACATCGAAGGAGTCCATGCCTCTACATTCTCCTCCTCTCTCACATTAGGGTCTGTAGCCTCTGCACATGCATCTGGTGTATCCTTGTCTAATACAAAATGATACTCAGGAAGATCACCTATGGGACCCAGGAAAATATTCTTGCATGTAATGTAAGTGTGAGGCACACAAACATGTGATGAGCTAGGCGGTGATGAACTGGCACCAACATCATCAACACGAGGAGGTAGGACTGACCTAGCCTGAGATATCATTAGGCTACTCAGCCTATGAATGGCTCTGATGGTCTGAGAGCTAGCCTCTGCCATAATATATGGATGCTGCACTCGATGAGGGGGGGAGATATCGGGGGGGGGGACAAAAGTGCAAAGTTTCTTCCACTGGGAAGAGGGTCTATCCTGAGGAGCTCCTAGTCCTAAGCCCATGTTGGGCTTCATGCTCCAATAGTTCACTTTAAGTTTCAACAAAAATTCTGCATATAATTTTCTAAGGAAATAAAATGGTATGTCTAAATTTCCATGTGGAGGGATATCAAAGACCATCCACCAATGATTCCAAAAATTTGCACGTATGACATCATTTGTGCACCATTTAATCAATAGTTTGGTTTTTTGTTGGGTCAACTGGTATACCCATTTTTGGGTTAGCAAAAAGGCTAGCCAAATCATCTTTAGTTATGTTGAGGGCCGTGACCTCATCATAATCCAAACCATCATCAAACATCTGTTGCATTTCATCATGCCAATGAAGAGTGGCATTTTGTTGGTTCGTAAGGGTTTCAATGTTATCCACTATGGTGTTTAACATGGATAACATAGGAGCCATTGTAGGTACATTATTATATGTTCTATGCAAACCTCTCAAATCGGTGAGATTTTAATTTAACAAATCCTTGATTTTAGGAGGATTTTGAGGAGGTAGAGGATCATTTGGTGGATGGTTTTTTGGGGATACTGGATCGTTTGGTGGTGGGTTACGAGGAATATTATTCCCTGCCTCAGTGTCATCATTTTGATCAGCCATTCCAATTGAATTGCAAAACGTAATATATATTACAAAAAAATCTAAATTTTAACCATTTTTGTCAAAAAAACCCTACATTCAACTAAAACAAATAAAATCATCCTAAAATCTATTAAATTTAGGTTAAAAATGAGTTGGGGGAAAAAAATACCTGAATATCTGATATCTGATCTCGTATCTGACATCCGATCCATAGTGGTAATACTGGCCCCAAATTTGTGTAAAATGAGGGCCCATGGGTTTGTGATTTTATTTATCCAATGCGCAGGTATCGGATATCCGATATAACATCGAATATCTGATATGTCCCAATAAGTAAAATATATATAATATAACATATAAGATATAATGTATATTACATTATGTTACATTTTATATATTTTTTAATTATAATATAATAGTATGATATATTATTTAATATTATTATTATTATTATTATTTAATATGATATATTATTATTATTTAATATAATATTATTATTATATGTTATTATTATTTAATAATAATATTATATTAAATAATATATCTTACTATTATATGATGATAATAATAATAATTATAATAATATTAAATAATAATAATAGTGGTATAATATTATTACTCTAATTATCAGATATCTGGTCACATGTCGAATATTCGATTTAAAGTCAGATATCTGATATTATCTGATATTCGATGTTAAATCGAATATTCGATATCATATCGGATATCTAATAAGGCTCGGCCTTACCTTCCAGGTTTGGTTCATGGATACGTGAAAAAAAGTCAAAGTGGATTTTGAAGCACTTTTTGGTGTCTTCAAACTCTTTTTTTTTCACATCGCCACTTTTTGGCACACCATGATCCTACACATACCCTATATTCTTAAGCTTATTCTTAAATAGAATAGCTAAAGTTTATGTTTTGTTTCAATATATCAACTCATTAGATTATTTATATTTAAATACTTAAATATAATATAATATTTAATTTTGGCAAATAGAAGACTGCATGTACATATATAGTAAAAAGAAAATAATTTTAAAAGTAATGAGTTGCAATTGCTAGTCTTTTGTAATTATTAGAACTTTTTTTACTAAAACTCCTTTATCTGGATGTAGAATATTTTTTGAAAGAAAGATGATACTCTTGGCATAATACTATTCTTAAATTTATATATGCGAAAGAAAACATTAAAAAAATATTATTTAAATTGTATGCAAATATTTAAGAATATTGAGACTATTGACTATAATGGTATTAAAGAGAACAAGTTTCCACAATCCATAATATTATATTGATATGTTTTTGGATTTGATTGTGTTAAGATTTTTACCATCAACATTTCAAATCACACTACATGATCCATCATCAAGATGAAGAGCAAGAGAAGCAAAACATAGTGTGATTCGAAAAGTTGATCATAAAAATCTTAACACAATTGAATCCAGAAGCATATCAATATAACTATAATGGTATTCTTAATTTTATATATGTGAAAGAAAAAATAAGATTTTTTAAATATAAAACTATAAACAAATATTTTTAAAAGTACTGAATTTAATTGCAAAGTCATTAAATTCTTGCATTAATAATCAATCCAAATGTGAAGTCCAACTTAATTGGATGCATGATTTAAGAATTGGCAAATAATATTTATCAAAAGATAAACAACATTCCCTATAACAAATTTCAATCAATACGATTGAAATGATCAATACGGCCGTCAAATTTGAGGCCTAGCCACAGGCACACCACACCACATTGCTTTTCCTTATATTCAGAGAGAGGGTTTAGATTATCATTGAATATTTGCCATGTTTTTAAATTGGTGGATTCATTGTTTGCTATTATCATCAAACGGCGAACAAACTGAGATTCTAATATTCCAATTTTTTAATTTTTTTAATCTTGATGACATTTGAAAATTATGAGATTCTTTTATATAAAACAATGTAATATAAAACATAAATATAAAAATAAAAATAAAACTATATAAATTATGATCTATTTGAAAATCTAATATTTTTAAGTTGAGAGGCTTATCGAGTGGAAGCATCCATCCTAATTTGATAGGGGTATGTATTGAGATATGTAATAAAGAATGTTCTGGAGTTGCAAAACATTTTTTTGCAAAAATAATTAAGAGTTCTCATTATGAAAATGATGAAGATGAAAGGACTACTCAATGTTTTAATCGAAATTGATGAAGTTATTTAACTGATGAAGCTGAATCAATTGGATTTATACATCTACACTTACATCATCTCTATTTTCAGTCATTTCTATTATTGTCCCACTTTTCTTTCTAGATGCAAATTGTAAGAGTGTTAAAGATTAATAACAATTGAAATATTAGTATGCAAAATATAAGCTTACAAATTTTCTTAGCTTAACATATATTGCTAATTTATAATTGATTTGTAGAATGTTATATTATTTCATAAAATATATATATTTAAAAACTTTAAGATACGAGATGTAAATATTACTAATTTTAAATATTAAAATTTTTAAGAACTATTAAATTGTTTTAAAAAATGGCAATCAATATTTATTATAAAGCGTAAAATGAAATGCATTATCATGATCAAACAGTTATGAAAAAATACTCATGACAAAAATTCCAAGACTACTAATTTTGGAGAAATGAAACTTAAGGATTGTTAAGAATATTTTAAAAATAAAACAATTTTAAAACTTAAAATTTGAAGTGATCAATTAGAATGAAGCAAATGGGAACCTTAGTTCCCTGAATAACGCAAATATTGACTCTGTGGTCAAATAAGTTGGAAATAATTTTGAATTAATAACAAATATAAAAAATTTCTGCCCACAATCCAAACCTTGTATATATACGATTTGCTATAGTACTGGTATCTGTGATAGTAAGAGTCATTTTTTCCTTCTGATAAAGAGACATTACTGATATCTATGATAGTAAGATTCCTCAGTTTCTATTTGACATATGAATCTAAGTGCTAAATTCCTTATATGTGTGTGTACTTATAAAAAACTATTCACAAGAATTGAGTAATCTATCCATAAATAAGTTGAGTTTCTTTGAAACCTATCAATGCGTTCCCTGTCTCCTTAAGCACCATGATATAATCAAACTTTTTAACTTCACGTTTTAAAATAAAAAAATTATATTGTTTATCCCTTGCTGACCTAAATTTCTTATGGAAAAATTGTTTAAACATGTCTCCATTAGAAACAGAGGCGTCATTGAAACATTGAAATTACAAACTAGAACCAACACCATTACACTCTTTATTATATATAGAAAAACACAGCATACATACAATCCATAGTTTCAATGCTCTTTTTCTCCCTCTTTGTGGTTTCTAGGGAGCTTCTCTTTAATCTTTTCCATCAAACCTTTCTTCTCGCCCCCTTCTTCTTGAGCCTTTTCATGATCATTTTCTTCTTACTCTTTCTTGTGTCCATGAAGCTTTAACTTGTCCTTCAATCCACCCTTCTTTTTCTTCTTCTTCTCTCCCTTCTCATCTTCTTCCTCATCGCTTGACTATAAACACATTCATTTTCATTAGATCATAGACCAATCTATGTAATCATTTCATCATGCCCAAGTAAACTAACTTTAGGGGAAGATTGAAGGGAATGTGCAATCTTCAATGAATAGTAATACAAGTAACATAAATGATGAGTGTAGAATGTGTTCATGAAATGATGCAATTGAAGGGTTTACCAAAAAGCATGATCTTCAAGGAAATGTATTACGAAAAAAGTGGTGTACAGAGTAACTCTTGATTTAACCAAATCTAAGTCTTGATAAATGCATACAATAGCTTGCGGGTTCTTAGCCTCAAAATAGAGGAAGCTAAAATAAGATTTAACCAAGGAAAGTAAGTAAGGTAGGAAGAATGTCAATAGAATGCAAAAAATTAAAATATTTAGTTAGGCAAAATGTGGAACAAAATGCAACCAAATCTATAAGGAAACCTAAAAAGATGAAGGGATTGTGATCTGTTGGTCAAGTTTTAATAGCACTTTCAAAAGCTAGATAAAACACAAAAAAGAAGAGACCATGATAGGATAGTTGAGGGTTTGGATACCCTGAACAACAGGGGCTCCATAATTAGTTCAGCTATTGGGTAATACAAGCACTTTAGAAGGGTTAAAAAATTGATTCAAATAGATTATATCAAAGCACGTTGTTATTTCATCTGATCTATTCAACTTAGAAGTGAAAGCATTGATGGGTCAAAGAAACTTATAGAGCTTGAAGAAGAGCTATTGTTGCAATGCAAATTTCCCATTATTCTCCCTTGTTCTTTCTTCTCCTCTCCTTCACCATGGAATTTCCCCTCCTCCACGTGGCCATGAGACATTGGCACAGGGGGAGCCTCGCCTATGCCAACATGGTCATAGGAGAGGGGGATAGGGTGAGCTCATGAGGAGCTACACCCGCCACATGTCCGTCCACAACACCACCATGCTGCTAATGTGTCTCCTCCTCTTTCTTCTTCCCAAACAAGCCAAATAAATTGCAATCCTAATGCTCTATTGCATTTGAATCTACCATTGCCAAGAAATTGAGAAACTTGTCAAGAAATACAAAGACATAACAACATCACAATACCTCTAAAAGTTGGATGGAAAATGAGTGTTGAGTGAAGCCCAATTTATAAGATTTCACGAACGACTGACGCGATATGTTGGGGCTGCCATTACCATCTCAAGATTACACGTGGCATTTCTATGTCGGTGAAATAAATGTTAACATCATGCAAATAAGACGTGAGTGGGCCCATTGAAGTAAAAGTAATGTCAGCAACATAGGACTGTCGACAAAATTCCATGAAAAAGATATCGTAAGGGGACAATCGACATGCATTCCCAGCTCTACAGAACGAGCTCCTGGCTTTCTAGGGAGAGTCTGAAATGTATGTGTTTCAAATGGTGAAAGATAGTTATATTATAATTATGGCGTATGGATCGCTTTTCTTTGCTATATTAAAAATGGAAGGTCTCATGCATGGAATATTGACTTTACTTGTAACATCTACATTTTTGTGTTTTTTTGTGAATGAAAATAGACATATATTACTAGTTCAAGACTTGTATTTGATCGCTATATTGATATTTTTTGATGATGGAAATAGGTATATATTAGTAGTCATATATTAGTTTATATATATTATATATAAAATAAGTCGAGAGATATATTTCGAGGTGTCTTGGATAGGGATATCTGTCGATTGTATACACACACACACACACACACACAAACACACAAGTTAGTAGCAATCGTGTTTTTTATAGTTAAATATATACTTAATCTATATAATAAATTATATTATTAAATATTTAATATTTAAAGAAGAGCTTCATAATCTAAAACTTTCATTGGCGGCAGACAGTGTCAATCCATATGGAGATATGAGATCTATTTACTCAGTATGGCCTATTTTTGTTATTAAAAATAACATTCCTCCTCGGATGTCCATAAAGAGGGAGCACATAATGTTGTCAATGATTGTGCCAGGTAGTTTTTTACTTTATAGTTATCTAAATTAATTTATAAATAGTGCATGAAAATGGTTATAATAATTACGTAATGTTTAGGTTCATTCAATTGCTAGGTAAATACCAAGTTAAAGATATGAACGTGTATATTGAGCTCCTAATTGATGAGTTGTTGATTTTATGGAATGGTATCACTATGTATGAAATCTTTAGACCAATAGGTCATTAACAATTTCAATTCCATACAATGCTTATATGGACAATACATGATGCCCCTAGGCTAACTCATTTTTGCAGTATGTTATATTGTTAAGATCACATATTTCTTCTCTATTATAATGCTTACACATTACTATCGAATACTTAAGTTGCACATGATAATTGTACATGATCACATTATACATGATCTTTTAGATCTTCAGAAAAAGGGAAAATTTGCATGTCTAGTTTTTGGTCCGAAGATGAAATGTCGTCATTCGAGAAGTTTAGGAAAGCAAGTGTTTGATGAGTTTAGACACTTTTTCCACAATAATCATAGGTATCAAATTGCCAAAAAACATCTTTTCAATGGAAAAGAAGAGACATCATCAAGGCCACGAAGAATGACACCTCATTTATGGAAGTTGGAATACGATCAACTAAATCATCGAGGTAATGTCCAATTTGTCATCCAAAGTTTACAATTTCTATTTTGATATTGTCTTATATTTATTAATGCTGTAATTGATGCTCGTGAAGGTCATCAAGCCATCAATTACCAGCTTTTTAGAGGAATGAAAAGTTATCCTACTCAACTTAGTAGGTTACCATACAACAAGGATCTCTCAATTGTACATTTGTTTGATGCTATGCATATTGGAAAGAATGTAAGAGAGACACTATGGAAAATGGTGGATGGAAGACATGATAGAGAACAAATTGCTAAAATTTGAACTGACATTCATGAATCCAATCATGCACTAAAAGTTTTTATTGAATCAAATAGCAACGGAGACCGCATAAATACAAGTGCCCTTCCTTGGTTATTAACGGAGCAACAAAGTGACGCATTAAATGAAGTCATTAAAAAAATAAAATTTCCAATAGAATTTTTTGCAAATATAAGTACTCTTCTATCAAAGAAATATGATTTTGGGTTAGGGTTGAAAACACATGATTGGCATCTCTTCCTCAAGTTAAGTCATGTTTTCTATCTATAGTATATTTGGAAGATTGAATGTATTACCAATAGCATTATTTAATAATATATTGAAATGATCATTTTTTAATAATTTCAATTCATCCTACCTCTATCCCTTTCACATCAGTTTGACAACAGTATTAAACAAGTTGTATATGATCTTGGAAAACACATGAGGTTAGAAGTTTTTTTTCTTAGATTTGTAGCTTTTTATCTGAAATCTATTGTATAATTTTATTTGAAATCTCCTTTATGTGTTTTTGTGTGTTGAATCTCTTTTAGGTGGTTATCATCTAAAGAAATTGATAAAAAAGATATAAAATATTGGAAGAGAAAAATTCCATAGCTTATGTGTGAAATCCAAAAGTGTTTACCTCCAACATTTTTCAATGCTCAAGAACACTACCTCATACATCAAGTTGAGGAGATTGAATTGTGTAGACTTGTACAAGCTAGATCAATGTGGATGGTTGAGAGGCACTTGAAATTTATGAAGAGATTGGTTTCACAAAGAGCATGTCCTGAGGGTTCTATGATAGAGGGATATATGATATACCAGACCATGGTGTATATTAGTGAATATCTTTGAAAGTTTGTAGCAAGTATCCATGTAGATCGCATTTGGGATCCCAAATGTAATGCCAAATTAAAAGGGGAGAACCTGATGGGGAAAGGTAGATTGAGGAGGGTGAGAGGTAATTATAATTTTTTTTTTGTAATTTAACAATTCTTATCCATCATCAATATATATAAGTTGTTTCTAACTAGTGTAATTGTCTTCTTTATAGTTGGTCGTGAGTAGGATGCACTACACTTGTATATTGCAAACAATCTTGATTGGATGACAGTATGAATTGAACAGTCTCAAGAAAATGGTCACTCATTAACATGGGATGGTGTTCCATCATTGGTTAAAGAAGCTCATCGTAATGGAGATCCCAATGTTATGTCAATGGTACTTGATCTAATATATGGCTTAACAGATAGAAAAGTACACATAAGATTACTAATCATGAGACAAAAGTTTAATATGAACTCACAGATCAATGAGAAGATTCTTGACATGTTTAAATAATTGTAGGTCAAACACCACAAAGCTATGTACAACCATGGCTATAAATTCTACACAAAAAAGTTAGATGAAATGAAGAAAATGTGTGATTCCAGGATAAGTGTTGTCTTTGTGGTCACCAATATTTCATCTAGAACTGACATACATCCTCAACAATCTGAAAATTAATACTATGGAATTTTGGATGATATACTTGAGTGCAACTTTAATTCATTCAAAATAGTTCTATTTGTCATGAAGTGGTTCAGGTTATGACTAAATCGAAATGATCTCGATAGGACTATTATTGAACACGATAGTGGATTTGCTATGATTAATACAAGGTCATTTGAGCCAATCAAAGATGAGCCTTATGTTCTTCCAAGACAATGCAAGAAACTATTTTACTTTGGTGTTCCACACAAACCAGGTTGGTCATTTTTTGTTAGACATGACCCAAGACGAAGGTTAGTAAAGTATAATGTGATTGAAGAAGAAGATATTGAAGACGCACAAGAGGAAGTAAATGATTATCAGGAACGACAGTTACCCAGTGATGAAGAAGAAAAATATGGTGATGATTTTGGTCATGCTAACAATAATGGTGATAATCATGATGATGTTGATGATGATCATGATCATGGTGTTGATCATGGCGATGATGGTCATGATGATGATAGTGATCAAGAGGATGATGATGGTGGTGATGACGATGATCAAAGTGAGAAGTATGATGATGGTGGTGGTGATGATGATGATGATGATGATGATGATGACAAGAATGAAGATCATGATGATCAATGAAATGTCCAGGTAGGATCAATGTCAACTATGATGGGGTATTGTATGACCAAATTTTTCTTTCCAAACCATATGAGCACATATAACCATTAAGTAGAACATGTCAATAAGTTGAAGTGTCATTCCAAAATAGAAGGGCAAGGTAATAATCACCCTAACCCACATTCCTTTTTCCATGCTACTAATTGATTTTTATCTATGGATGAATTGTGGGCTATAATGAATTATCTAAAATGTTAATATAAATCTTTTTTGGATAATGTTTCTAAATAAAAGATTGCAGGAAGAGTTGGCACAACCGAGATCTGCAAGACTTGTATCACCTTCATCTCTATCTCCATTATACCTTCCAATGCATGAAACAACTTTAACAATGTTTCCTTCTTGTCAAAGAGTTCTAAACTCTGATAATGCAAGGCCTTTCACTCCTCTTCAAAATCCACCCTACTATACTTCTTACACACATCCTTCACTAGCATGTTAACTATTTAGTTGTTCAATATAATAGATTGTGGAAATCTAATATCACTAATACATAGTTATCAATTCATAATTTTGAATACATGTACCAAGAACACTTCAGAATTTATGAAGTTGTTATTACACTCTAGTGAATGTTGAATCCAAATAAGATGTTAATGGGATATTGGACTGGCCCATTTTCCTAAAATTTGTATAAAAGCATGTTTATATAAATTTAGTCAATGATTTTTCTCAATTTTCTCCGTGTTGAATTATCTCTTTATGCTTTCTTTCTTTATTCTGATGCTAAATCACAAAATGTTATCTAAAAAATTCGTGAAAAATAGTCATATATTAGCTTTAAAAAATAACATTAATTTTGTTTATATAATTTGATCATTATTATTATTTGTTGATTATTTATTTTAATGACGTCAGAGGGCAGATAGTATAATATATGATTATAACTAGGAGAGCACATGATGTTGGTCAGGTTTGTCGTGGGTTGAAAATAAAGTGCACATATAAACAACTAAATTTTTAAGACAAATGATATACATATACAATCTACTTTATTATTAATATTTTTTTTGGTAAGTCTATTACTTTAATTTCGCTATTGATTTCTAAGACTTATTAATTTTTTTCATAGGGCAATATGGATGCACCATCTTAGACACCTTCAATAGAGGTAAACATTAATTATTGTAAATTGTAATGTTAATATAGAAACAAATGTCATATTATTATATTCTTTTCTTTATGGATTTGGAGTTATTTTGATGAAATTATATGATATTTGATGTTACGAATGATAGGAAAAAGCTACAATGATCGCTGATCAAATCCTATCTAAAATATGGGCGTCATATCTACATGACATTACCCTTAGTACTGACCCTGTATTCATCACCCAACAAATTAAGCAAAGATACACTAACAAACTTGTTAACATTATCATCAAGGGTGACAGAAGTGAGGAGAAAGAGGCACTAAGAATAGAATTGGAACCTAGAATCTAATCTTTGAAGGTAAGTAGTAATTCGACTAAAGCAATAATATAAGTTCAATAGATATTAATATTTTATAGTATCTTATGGATCATGATCTCTAATTTTATGTGTTCTTGTATAGACATATGTGCCAGTTGTGACATCACATGGTGAACATGGTCAGGGTTGTTGCGCACAACCTTCGTGTAAGTAACACTTTGTTTGTTTTGATCAACATTATAACACTTACCTTTTCTTTTTGTGGACGTTTCTCACTAGTATCCCATTTGATCTTTATCCATTGTAAATTTCTTTGCTAACAATATTCTATTCTTTAGCTCATGATGAAGTGCGAACTCCACCTTCGGTTGGTAGTCCAATACTGCCTGCTACATTGTCGGCAAAAAGGACCATGCAAACATCATCGTCTATGCCCACTAGAACTAGTAAAACCTTGTTTTGGTATATTTTGTAATGTGCTATATTTTGTAATGTTTTTCTACAAGTTGATGAACAATGAAGTAGCATATCAATGCTTAAATGATGTATACAGAAGCTTGCATACACATAAAAACATGCATACACACACGACGCATACATACATACATAAATACAAGTTGATGAACAATGAAGTTACATATCAATGCTTAAATGATGTATATAGAAGCTTGGATACACACAAAAACATACATACACACACCACGCATACATACATACATACATACATATACCCACACATAGAGAGACATGGACATAGGTAGGGAGGTAGACCAATAGAGAGCAGTACTACTAAAGCTAATCCATTTCCTGAAGCAGTTCGTGTGATTAGTACTGGTTCGTATGAAGGGGCATTTTTGCTGAATAAGAAAAAAATGTTTCCATTAAAATAATGCAAGCTTCTAGGTGCTTTAAAAATTTTATTATTTAAAGTGTAAATTTAGTTTACTTTTACATTACTCATTTTGGATTGATAAATCCTTTATTTTTTGTACGTAATAATGCTTTCTTTGAACATCTTTTTCATATCACATTGAGACTATTTGAACCCACCATACATAAAAGGTACATAGTTTCATATCATTGCTACATATTGTTTCTTTTCTTCTATTTATTCTAATATATTAAAGTTATTGATCTAACAATCTATTTGTTTTTAAAAAGGTGGAATTTACAAGCTGTGGAATTTAAAAATCAGTTGATTGCATCTATTAAAAATTTGGGAAAAACATTTTTGACACTAGCCTACTTCTAAAAAGTGCAAAAAAGCATATAAAGACCATGGGTGATCAATATAGAAGGGCTCTTATGGATAACCCAAAGTACGACTGTCCTCCTATGATTCCACTGATGGAGTGGAATGAAATAGTAGATGATGTAAAGGAGAAAAGACTGTGTGAAGATAGAGATAATGAAGTAGCATAGGGAAAAAAGAGGTATGTCATTATAGTATTAAGTACATTGTAATCATGCACTAATTATTGATATTTGTAAATATATAATCTAATATGTTTGAAATTGTTCATAGATTGCAAGACACATCCATGGCTACAAAAGCGAGAGTAGAAAAGTTTGGCCAACACAAACTTGGCTCTGGTGGCTATATGAATCTCCAGTCTCGACTTGTAATTAGAGCAGTGAAATTTCATTTTTTTTTAATATATAATGTTGCAAATAGTTTTTTTTAATGAAACCATACATGCAAAATTGACGTTATCAAGCAAAAAACATAGGGCATAGATTTCAATGTGGAGGTCACAGATGAAGATAGAAAAATTGCCTTGAAGGAAGGCTATAAAGTTGTGGCTGCATGCCTCAGTGAAAATATGTAAGCCTTGCCCAACAATCTGGTGAACCAAATGATATCTCATAGGTAAATTGGTTAGATGAAAATTAAATGAAATTAAATAGTTGAGAAGATTTTTTTGGTATTAGTTTTAAACATAAATTGACTACATAACAATGTGTATAACATTTTACTGCAGCCTTCATATCCTACCACACAACCTGCTCGTGATGAAGGCCATGATGTGAATTATAGTGGTGGAGGTATTAGTTTTCTATTGGAAATTAATTATGTAATTATGGATACAATTTAACATCTTCAATTGGAATTTGATGTGTATCCTTTTTTTGAATATTTCAGAGCATGTTGAACATCATGTTGAAGGAGTGGACCATGTTCCAAGCGTTCAACATGTTGACATGATGGTAGATCAAAATGTTAATGTACATGATGTGGCATTATCAGGTACAAAAAATGCATTTTATGTTGTACTCATACTTAATTACAAACTTGTAACAGTTAGGAAAAGAAAAAAAGTATGCCAATTTATCCCATTCTCTTGTTCTTCCAACATAGCCCCCTTTAGTGCAGCAACCTCCTCCTCCTCCAAAGAGAATGAGCCATCATAATTTGACATTACATGTGCTAGAAGAGAAGGAGAATGATGTGGATATGGATGCTCCTATGAGCGCTTTTCTTAAGAGAGCTCTCAAGAACAAAAAAAAAAGAAATGATGTTTAAAAAATCTTCTTTGATAAACCTTGTTGGATAATGAAAGAACTTTGTTTTATGTAATTGTGTATGAATGATGTGTATTAATGCAGTTTTTTATTTTATGTTAATGAATATTGTTATGTGTTAATGAAGTCTTGATTAGTATTGTGTATTAATGAATTTTATATCATATTAATGAGTGTTATGTGATTGTATTGATTGAATGTTATAGTTCATAAAGGGATGAATGAATGAATGAAGTATGTAATCAGATGATAATGGGTACTTTAGATTGATGTTAGGGGGATGGGGGTGAGGCCAAATGAGCTTCCACCTTCACGAGGTTGGCCTTGTTAAGTAGAGAATATTATAGTATTCTTGAAACTAAGTGAAGCTCAAACTAACATAAAATGGACACTTTGCATGTCGTAGGTCTAAAATGATCCACAACTACTACTGCCCATAACATACAATGCAAATGTGATATGGGATTTATGTGTGGCTACCTACAATGTTTGATATTTGATCATTTTTTCCCTTTATATATTTACCCTTTTTTTTGCCCTCAGCAATAGTTGTCAATAATGATATTCTGAACTATGCATTAGGTGACTTCAATAACCATTATGGGTAAATTCAAATTTTGTAATGATTAAAACCTACATCATTTGTGGTATACATTGGTTTGTAAAAGGATAAGCATGAATTAGTGACATCATTTGTGTTATACATTGGTTTGTAAAAGGATACGCATGAATTTGTGACATGCAATTCAAAGAGGTTTGGACTGCGTTTAGACACTTGGAGAATGTTGGGGGCTATTTATGACATTTTGTAGTAGGGCTTGGCAGATGGGGAAAAGAGTGACCAAGGTTATTATGAGCAATTTTGGCCTTTGTGTGAAGCTACTGGTATCCTTAATTGGCAGTTTAAAGCCTTGCTTTGGTTCCATAACTGATAGCACTCTTTGTCAAGAGAAGTGGGCTATAGTGCAGAAAGAAGCCATTTATTTTTTATAAAGGAAACAACCCATGGCAATGTGTTATAGAGATGGGATGCTCAAATTCTTTGTTCTATGTTTGGATTGGCAAAAATAGAACTTTTCTTCATTTTATTGCTTTTCTTTGCAGTGAAGTTCAGAGTTACTGAAAACCTTGACATCTCAAGGTTACATAGGTTATAGTGCTATTTTAGAATAATGATGGAATGCATGAAACAACTTGCTTTGAATTGTTTGACTGGGCTTGACTTCTATAGTCTCTATTTATTATGTTTCTTTGGTCTGCGTCAATCTGGTTTGTTTGATATGAGCTTATGCTTTCTTGGTCTGTGTTGTATGCCCAATATAAATATTTTTTATGGGAAGTGTTTATCCGTTATATGTTACTGATTTTCTTTTATTTTTGATACTTAGTTCTATTACTAGCCTTTTCAGAATTTTCATTTTATAATTAAATCATGATAACATGATAAAAATTCATATAAACTTTTTCTATTGCTTGAACTATGTTCTTGTGGGTTTTTGTGAACGTGATTTTTTATTTTGGGGTTTATTCAATTTTTTTGACATTTGATGAAATTTGGGTTTCTATTCTCAATTCAATAATTTTGATTGGAGGAATTTTATTTGGTATTGTTCAATGTGGTGTGTTACCACCCTGGATGTGCTTAGTTGTGAATGCAACAGAAGTTCTGGATGAGGATTACATTTTTTGTTCTTGTTGAGTTGTCCATCATTTTTTTAATGTTTTTTTAAACTAATTTTCATTCGTGAGTTTTGATTGGATTCTTACTTAGTAGATCATGTGTTTCATTGTCATTCTTTCGATGATTTTTTCCAAACTTGAACTAACCAGTCTTAAGATTCATTTTCCACTAAAACTATATCCAACCCTAGAGCATTATCACCTCCATGGTTGAGTATAGTAACAGAGTGCGTTGGAGTTCTAAAACTACTAGACAACAAAATGCCTAATATCTTAGTCGAAAAAGCCTATAACCTAAGGATTAGCTAAGTCCTAGTCACAGCTATATGAATTCACAACTTCGAACCAACTTCAATGAAACCAAATATGGTTTCCTACTCTTTAGGTCCTGCTAAACCAAGGTGGGTATACCTGAGGATACCTGATTAGGATACTGCTATATGAAACTTATCTTAGTTTCATTATGATTCTCATCTTCCATTCCTATTGTACTTGCAACTTTATACATTAATTGATATTTCATATTTAATACATATCCTCTTTTAAGAATATTTTTGTCACAATTCTCCTTAGATCTACAGTAATTCCTGGCAATAGCAGCTACTTATAACTCAGAAAGAAAATGTAGATGAGTGATTGACCAGCAATGTAATCTTTAATGAAAATGACTTTGATTTTCGAAATAATTTGGCATGTAGAATTTGCAATCTACTTCTTCAAAGAACTTCTTACTTCCAAAACTAGTGCCTTATCCATTGGGCAAAACTTAAAACTATTGGCAGGAGATCTAATACAAACCACTTGTGAAGAATGTATTTATCAATATTAATCATTTCTTTCCCTTCTTATAAGATCCCTTTAATGAACCTATGAATTTTACTGATAAGTTGAAGCATTTACATAATTCATTGAATTAAAAGAAACAATATATTAAATATACTATCCATTCAGATTGCATTCACCCACTCAAAACTTGTTCAAATGACTTCAAAAAAAAAAAACTCATAAAGTGAAGACAGAAAGTAGTGACACAGAATATTTTGCAAATACCCTTTTGTATTATCCTTTTAAAATGACTAATACAAGGACCAATAGACTTCAAAGAAAACTTAGAATATGTAACTAATTCTTTTAATTCTATACATCAGAAAACCATTGAAGGATGTAAACCAAAAATAGCTACATGAACACAAGACCATCTGTATTATTTCTTGACACTCCAAAAAATATCAAAATTTGAACCATCACAATGCCTTGAAAACTCATTTATATAACATGAGTTGCAACAAGCAAAGGGCAATTGTGACTGATAGGTGTCCTTTTCCTAAAAGAAAACAACCTATCACAAAAAGCCAAAACTATTTGAATAACAAAAAAGACCTTGACATGGAGAAGCTCATTTTGGTGGGTCCCCTTCTATTTTTAAGACAAGAGCATGTACATGATTCTTGATTTACTCCAAATCATCAGAGTAAGTGGCCTTCAAAATTTTTAGAGATGAATCATCTTTCGTTGCCTGCATGCTTACTCGAAGTTATGGATCTTCCTTATCTTTTTCATCAACCGTGAGGGTGACAGTTACCTTGGTACTATATTCTTTTTTGTCACCTCCTATAGGTTGCTCCAAATGCATGATTTTATCTTTCATTAATAATTATGTTTAACCTCCCACATAAAATGTCATCTAATTCCTTTTTCCATTCCTCCTTTTCCTTTATTCTATGAATACTTTTTAGAGCACATGGGAATAAATTAAATTTTCTAGTCAAATACTTAGAGAAACAAATTGTTAACCTTCTGAGAAAGGAGTTTTGTTTGTCATCAAAATATTGTAATTTATTTAACAAATCAAAAACCTTTTCTACCTGATGACAAGTCAAGCTTATGATAGACATATACATTAAAGTGATGTCATTGCTCCATTCCCTCCATTTTTGTACCAAGGGTTTGAAAACAACCTCTTTTCTTTTCATCTCATCCCTGGCAGTTGCTATCCTTGCTAACAAATTAGAAAAGGATGACCATTCCACCCTATCCACCATGTACATGACACCATGTCTCAACTTTTCTTCGTATTCATTATTTAACTCTACATGTAGTGCATATAGTTTACTCTTTTCTTCTTCAAAATCCTCTACATTGTAAATTTGAGGTCTTTAAGGGGTGTCTGGTATATCAAAAATTGGGGTTGACTTAAAAGGTTCTACGGATGGCCTTGGGGGATATGCAATTCTAGGCTTGGAGGTTCCTTTTAACATTTTTTTTTCCAATTATTTCCTTCTTTTAAGCTCTTGATTGTATGCTTCAACAACCCTCTCATACTTACTATCTAATTCAAGCATTTTATGTTCCTCTTTTTCTGTAGTTGCCAAAGTAAATTGAGAATGATCCACACCCATACGTGCTACCTGTACATGTGAGGTATCATTAACTCTTCTTACAATTATGCTTCCTTGTAATCCAGATTCATCTAGTTGTGTCATAGCTCTAGACCCTCTCCTTAAAGACCAACTGACTAGTGCAGCCTGATCCTGAATAAAGGCAGTGCCCTGGATGTTTTCTTTGTCTTGATCCTGGAGATTTAATCTATTGGAAACAGAATTAAAGACTAAAGCATCAACAATATCCCAATTGGGCAACAACATGATACTTGATGCTTTCACCATCTGCCTTCCCTCTTCATGGTTCATATTCTAGAATTATTTTGTCATTTCTTCTTTTACATGGCCTTGGATAGAAGCTCCATCAATCTCTGGATGCTCTGCTTTCAATTTTGTGCATTTTTCCTCAAAAAATTTCATGTTCACTATCTAGGAAAACTGATGGAAAGCTCTAGCTTTTACAAAATTATCATCAAAAAGAAATTGATGACTTACTTGCTCTAGTACAAGGTCCAATTCCTTGCTTCTATAGTCAAATTCAACCTAGGTGGGGAAGGCTCTTGAAGGGTACCCTCATCAATTTCTACTTGGGTAATACAAATAACTCCTTCTAACCCTATCTGCTCCACCTATTCACCAATGAGCTATTCTTCTCTGATCCTCAAAGGGGATTGGGCAGGTGAATACTCTTGGTCATCTAACCCCTCTTCTCTTATGTATTTTCTTCTCTTTAGGGATTGCTCAAGAGGTCTTTCTTCCAAGATTTCACTATTGGATTCCACTATTTGTTTCCTCTTATCTACAAGAACCTTTTTATTTTGAATTATAGTGTATCCTGGTCTCTTTTGAACAATTATTTCACCAACCCCTACTTTTGGAGTAAAAGCCAGCTTTCTCATAATCTCTTTGGCCTTATCTAGGAATGAATCAATAAAAATATTCTTCTTTTCATTCATGGCTTCCATTATTTTAGGGAAAGTATTCATGAGCTTATTTATCTTATCAGACTCTGTACCAGCATTATCTAAAGGATTATATTTCTAATCAAAACAATGAATAAATTCTAAAACTCGGGAGTAGACTCTCCATTTTTCCTTTTTGGTCTCTTGCTCCTACAAGGAGAATTCATTCCTTATAATGTCCTCTAGATAGTATCAGTCATATTTGATACTTCCCAATTTAATCTTGTATCTTAAGGCTTGATTGTAAAAACCTTCAGTATCACAAAAGTGGTAATGGGAGATAGCCATTTTGTACTGATCTAAAAAATTATATAGAAAGAGCCATTCCCCCTTTTGTAATCACAAACCGATGACCAACTATGCATGTAGGAAATATTGACCCTAGCGATCTCTTCAATAAGTAAGACTCCTCCAAACCTCCTAGCTACCACAAAATCTCGACCACTCCAACTTTCAGAGGTACTTGATAGGGAAACACATGAGGTGGACCCTTGTAACCATAAATTTGAAATACAGTGGAAACAAGGTAAGAAATGATATCTCCAAAATTATGTCATACTTCTAAATTAATTATGGGGATTATCAATGGGCCTAATGAGATTCATCAATGCCCTCGGGATCCTGGGATTTTCAATTGAAATGAGGCACCTTAATCTGGATGCAGAATATCTATCAAACCTGACATAACTAGCATTTTCGACATCCCAAGTCATATCTGCACTCCATAACTGGACTAGCAACACTTCCCCATTCTCTTCTCTATTCAATTCCATCTCTGTACCAAAATTGGTCACCCCTTTGAACAAGAACATATGCATCAATAAAGAGTAATGCCCAAAGCTTTTATCCACCTTCCCTTTTGCAATTCCCACCATACTATCATGAATTTCTTCAGCCAAAAAGCAAGCAAAATAAAAAATAATTTCTACACCAAAAGAAGCAATTTGAATCATCACATACATGAGGCTGATGGGCATGAAATCCTACTCATCTTCACCAAGAACATAGCACAAAGTCATGTATATTTCTACAGCCTAGGATGTGAAAAGATTCCTCTTAAAAGGTTCCTAGAAGCTACAATGATTACTGGAAAAGCTCCTATTGTGCCAATATGTGCCCTCAATGCACCCTTCCTAATTTCATCCTTCTTTTCTTTGTACTCATTTTCCAATTCTAGTAAACTAATGGGCACATGATAGTCTGACAAGGGTTCTAATTTGAAAACCTCCCTAATCTCCTCTAAACTAATTGAGATTAGAAGCATTCCATCAGTTCTTCTTACTACCTGAATAGCCTAGTCATATTTCTTAGCAATGACTTCAAGAAAATCATAATCCATGAAAACAATTAAAACTACCAGTTTCCCCAAATCAAAATTCCAAACATTAGCATGCAGGGAAAACAAATTCCTCTTTGAAAACCATTTTTAAAACAAAACAAGACCAGTTTGTGTAGTATTTGCATCCCTAACACAATTTCCTTTATCATAGAGGCCATCTAAAATCCTTAACCTAGGCTCAATAGTGGATTGTGGGAGTAACTCTAGCAAGTCATCATGAACATTCCTATCCATATAATTAACTTGCCCAGAAAATGCTTTCTTAGGAGGCATTTGGACTGTAATGAAAGAACTGGAATGCTACAGAGGTTATAATATGAGTACTCACTTGATGGCCAAACTTGTTCTTCTCTGAATCTCTATAATTGCTCTTCAAATAATTCAGGAATTGTTTAATCTCTTTATCAGGCTCAATACAATCAATAGGATGTTGTGCTCTGAGGATGTGAAAAACTTTGTTTGATGAGACTGGCAAAGATAAAATCTCCTGGATCATACTCTATTTTCTCTCACATGCGAAGGCTTCATTCATCATAAATGCGCCAAATTGCACAACAAAGAAGCACCATACTTTCTTTTAAATTTGTGTCATCGATTTCCAAAAAATCCTACGAGCACGAAAAGAGAACTGGGCTAACTCACATTTCTTATTAACATGCTAGCGGTCAACCCAATAAAATAATTCCACCTATGCCTACCCTCTAATATTTCCCATTGATAACTGGGGACGTGTGTCATCACCTTGCTACCTTGCTATACATATCCTTTGAGCACCTTTCGATAGCGAGTTAGCGATAACCATTGATTTTTCTCTGATCTTGCTACAAACATTTGATATAGCATGTTAGAAAACAATGGTGGGTCCTTCACTTGCTACCTTGCTATGCAAAACCTTCAGACATTTTTCCATAGCGAGTTAGCGATAACCCTTGATTCGAGTTGATTTGATGACTCGGAATCATTTACCTATTTTATCCATGGGGAGTGGGTCCAAAGTATCACTATCACTGAGTTGTCTTACATGTTGGCGTATATACTTAATATCAAATGTCATCACCTCTCCTAGACCCTGTTGTTTTTGTCATTTTCAGGTGAGTCGCTATCTTGCTACCAGGAAAATATTTACTTCTCGGCTAGCGAGATAGCGAGCTCTAGTGGAATCAAGAACTTTTAGCTTACACGTGCTAAATAGGATGCCACCGTGACATTAACCTACACAACTTCCTTATGAAAAATCACTTTCTTAGGGCCCACTTTAGTTAAAGCTTCCAACCTATCACAGCTTTATGACTAGTCACTACCTACCTACTGGGAGAAACAACTACTTTTCGGCTAGCGAGATAGCGACATTCTGGGCAAGTCAAAATTTGGCGTTGGAGAACAGGACACATTTATTGCTAATTAAAACTGGCATCAGCGAGGATGGTCACGCATACTTGGCACCATCTTTTGATATATAAGCGATCATTATTTAGTTGATAGATAATGTGAATAGAACTATTATTGTACTTGAATAGAACATATTTGCACCAGGCTAGACTGTCCATCCATGCCATGATGTGACTGCTCTGCTAATAACTGATAGTACTTTTGATGTCTAATCAACTGTGTATAAATTTTGTATTTGTAAGAATATATATTAGCATTAAGTTGCATAATTGTATAATGTTTATTGTTTTAAATTAATCTAAATGATTATTTTTTAATTTTTCTGTTGAGTAATTTTAAAGTTATTTTTTTTAAAATAAAAAATAAATTATCATTTTATTTCATTTATTGCTATCTCTTTTAAACATATATATATATATATATATATATATATATATATATATAATATATATATATATATATATATATAATATATATATATATATTGATTTTTAAAAAAGTTACACTAGAGTAAGTACCAAGTGCATATGCATAAATACTGAGAAAGGAAGAGACTAGTGCAAAATATCATAATGGATATCATCTCAAGTAGTCCAACCCAGAGGGCCTTCCATCTAGACGATGTTCTTTCATTCATGAGGATCTCATCCTCAATAGAATTAAGGTTCTATCTGATTTCTTCATTTAGTCCTCCTCCATTGGGAACCATGTTTCAACTCATAAACAAAAAAAAGTGATACTATTTATATATGAATACATTATTATTTTTTAATTCTATTTCAAAATAATTAATTACACTTTATATATATATATATATATATAGATATGTAACTTATTAAAATATTTTATAATATTTATTTTATGTCATCTAATAAATAATTTTAAAAATTTAAGTGCAAACTTAAACATTAATTTAGTTGGTCTTTTTTAATATATTTTAATTATTTTACGAGACAATTTTAAAGATTGAAATTTCAAACTTTAATATAGATATCTAGAAAAATTTAAAAGATGAAGATTTAACATGATAAAAAATTAAACTTCAAAAATTAAATTAATTTGTTTTATGTTACCTAAAGAAATAATTTTAAAGTTCAAAATTTTATTAAATCAATAATAAAAAATAAATTCACTATTTTATTTTATATTTACACTTTATTTGAAATATATATATATATATATATATATATATATATATATATATATATTTATTTATTTATTTTTAATAATTATTATTTCAATATCAAAATATTCAGAATTATATCATAAATTTTAAAAATTAAAATTTCCTTTAAAAAAAGTAGGTTTAAACTATTTTGATGAAAATATATCATTATCTGTATATGTTTATATTTGTCCTTTTTTAACATTTATATATTTTGATATATTTTTAAAATTAAGACTCCAATAAAATTACATGTGTGTGTGTGTGTGTGTGTGTGTGTGTGTAATTTATATGTAATTTTTAATAGGTAATTTTAGTTAGGGTAAAGCTTAGAATTAGAGTTAGAGTTAATGTTAGGATTAGGGTTAGAATTAGGGTTACAAATATAGTTAAGGTTAGAATTAGAGTTAGGGTTAGGGTTAAGGTAAGCACAAAGTTAAGAACAAGGGTTTAGGTTACAAATATAGTTAGGGTTTGAGTTAGAGGTAGACTTAGAATTGGAGCTCGAATAAGGGCTAGAGTTAGTGTTCAGATTAGGGTTACAATTAGGGTTAGAGAAAGGGGTAGAAAAAGGGTTAGTTTTAGGGTGATGGTTAAGGTTAGGTTTATTAGTGTTAAGGTTAGGGTAAGGGTTTGTGTCAAAGATAAGGTTAGGGTTAGGGCCAGGGTTAGAGCTATCGTTAGACTTATCTCTCCTCTCTCCACTTCCATTTATCCCCCACCCATCATCTCTCTCCACTTCTATTTTTCTCCTATCCACCATCTCTCTCTCCCTCCTTCTCATCCTCCCTCTCTACCCTCCAACCCCCATATTCTCTCTCTCTCTCTCTCTCTCTCTCTCTCTCTCTCTCTCTCCCCCCCCCCTCCCCCTCCCCCTCCACCATCTCTCTCCCCCCCTTTTCCAACCAACCCATCCCTCTATCTTAGCCTCTCTCCCTAAACCCTCCTATAGCCTAATTCTTTACTTATGTCCTCTCTCTCTCTCTCTCTCTCTCTCTCTCTCTCTCTCTCTCTCTCTCTCTCTCTCTCTCTCTCTAATTCATGTGAAATCATTCACGAAATCCTCCTTGTGCATCCTTTTCAACACTAACATTTCTGGGATAAAAACACGTGACTAAAAAATGCCCTTTTCTGACACCCGACTTAGTTTTGATCGCCGCAATGAGATTCTTTGATAGTCACCAAGTCGCTATGGGAAAAAACCATGCAACTTTCCATAGCGAGTATGGGACAATTGTAGATTTTAACAAGATCCAACATCAAAACAAGAAAATTTGAAAGATTTAATCAACACTTCAAAATAGGTCTGAAGAGAACATATTTTCTACGCCTAGGCAAGACTTAAAAACAAGATCTAGGGTTTTACATGGATTTGAAAAGTATTAAGGAAAAATCACCAAGACTCAAAACACTAGGATCAGATTAACAGAGTGCAGATGAGATAGATTTTGTCAATTATGTTTAATCAAACTACTAGAGATGTTCAAAATACTAGAAGTTTGCTGATAAAGGTGTGAGAACTGAAAGACTATGTTGAGCTCTAGTTATTTTGTTTTATGTGTGTAACACTATTACAATCAAATTATCTTTTTTCCCTTCTTCTTTTCTCCTTTCCTATTTGTACTTAGCTTACATATCTTTTGTGTTAACATTAGGATCCAAAGGACTCAACAAGGAACCAAGGCTTTGCCTTCATCGAATATTATTATAAAGCATGTGCTGAAAAGGCAATGAAGAACATGTTGTCTTCAAAATTTAAGCTGGATGATAAAGTTATAACAGTTAAATGGACATCCCATCAAAGGACTTCTTCAACTGAAGAGGTAAATGACTGGTATTTGTGTTGTCTATTCAAGATTTAGCATGTGTTTAAATTATCATAAGCTTGTAGTAGATCTACACTATTGCTTAGGTTCACATGACTATCCTGCACCATGTTGCAAAAATATTTTCTCTTGCCATAGTGTGTAGCCTTCAAAAAAATGCCACATTCCTTTGTTTTATTAATTCCACTTGATGCCTTAATACCTCCAGCACATAGAGTAGCCTTGGAAGGAATACATCTAAATTGGCTTCCTCCAAATTGGGGTGTACTTCCTACATGTTTTAGGATTCTCTCCATCAGTAGATCAATGCCATACTCAGACTAGTTTCATTGCCTAGCATACTCAGCTTGAAAATGTTTGTTTTAGTTGGAGCATTATTCCACTTATTTTTGGTGATGTTAATATTTAGTTGTATTGTTTTATTTGACAGCGATACCCAGACAAGGGATGTTCTCAAAATATTTGTAACAAATGCAAAGTTTTGTAGAAAAGACATTGCTTTAACAAGTAAATTTCCTTCTAAAGATGAGATTAATATAAAGGTTGCTAAATTTTCTCTAAAGGAAAAGACTGAGGGTGCCTTGAGCATTTTCTGGCACTCAAAAAATGTTGTTTTGGAGGTTCCTGATGCTATTAGGCATGCTGATGATGATCTCAAATTGAAGATGATGTGAAAGAACAAAAGCTTTAGTGGCACTGAGCAATCAAATGATTTGGATTAGATATGTAAATGGATTACTTGTGCTGTGGGATTTCTAGGGTAATCATATTCAGGAAGTCATGCATTCATCTGTTGCTATTCAATTTTTTTGTGCTTTAGGAACAAGGATTTGGATTTGATATGTTGATGGGAGGGTGCATGTCATGGAACAAGAAGGATGTCATGGAATGAGGAGCTTCTTGATTTTAATGTCATCGTTAACTTTTGATACTCTTGCCTCAAGTTCTTCAATAATTTTCTAAGCTCAATGATTTTAATGTCAGTGATTGAAGTTTATTTACCTTTGAACTGACTTCATCATTTATATCTTTCAGATATTTTTATAACATGATGCATTTTCCATACAACTTCATTCCTTTCTCTAGACATCTTCTTAACTCCTTGATGCTAATATCAAGAGTCTGCAAATCATTTCTAACATTACTGCACACTATAGAAAAAAAAAGTGCATTGTGTCTGATTTGAGATTGGATTGATGAAATGTTGATAGATTAGTGAATTCCACATCAAAATATTTCACTAATTCCTTTTCTTTCAACTTTAATTCTTTCTCTGTCACCTTGGTCATGACTATTTTCTATAGTTTCTCAAGAACTTCTTCCAAAAATTTCTCTAGATTTTTGAATTTCTTGTTCTTCTCCAATAGCTTTCTCATTGATGATATAAGTCATTTCTAATCATCATCATCATCTGATGCAATGGAAAATACTGCTATCATAGCATATCTTCCTTTCTTAGGTGTAGCCAACAGAACATTAGCCTCATGATGGGACTTAAATTTGTCATATTCTATTGTAACATGTTTGAGCTAAGGCTTAAATGTTCATTCCTGCATCACAACTTTCCATTTGTGCTTTATTCTTTCATCCTTCTCTTGCTCAACTTTCCTCCTCTTTTCTTCTTCCTTTTTCTATTCTTCCTCTTCCATCTTCCTCTTCTCTTCTTCTTCTATTCTATTCTTTCTTCCTTTTCTCTCTTTACCTTTCCTTACATTTTCCTCATCTTATTTTCTTCTTTGTTCATCTACTCTAGCTTTCTTTTTTTTCTCTTCTTCTAACCTTTCTTCTTCTTCTATCTTCTTTTCTTTCTCTTCCTCTACATTGTCAAAAATGGTGTAGTTGACAAAATTTCCAACAATGGCTTCACCATAATCTTTGAATGGATTCTCCTTATCATCAATTCATATATGTGTATTGTCTAATTGCATGGTATTAGTACTAATTGTAATATATGGTGATGATTCAGTCATCACAGTGTCTTTGGCCTCCTCTGTCATTGATGTATCTACTGGTAAATTCTCAATAGCCTTCTCTTCAGTCATTGTGTCCCTCATCTAGTATGCTCTTCTCCTTTGTAATATGGATTGCTCCCCCTAAGTCCTTGCTCTTCTTTGCAACAGTGGGTGTGGAGGTAATGAATTTAATTATTGCTTTCTTTGTCTCCTCATTCACTTCCTAATAATTACAACACATCAACAAAATTATTCTTATTTTTTTCTCAACAAGGGTTCAATACCCTTCACTATTCTTTTCATGTCTTCATCACTGTTAACTTCACAAATTTTCCTTATCTAATTTTCTCTTATTCCTTTATCCTCATCTACCACTATTTTTTTTCTATTAATAAAACTATTATATAACTCTTGTGGTATGTATTTTTGAATATCTTCAAATATCTTCTTTGTCAAAATCATATGTCTAACTAATGCATTTGCTAACTACATTCTATCCATGTTACTATACAAAATTATTGTTATCAATAATATGGACATTCAAGTTTTCAACTTTTGGTTTCCAAGGCTTCTTACTAGAAGTTGCCTTTGTTTTAGTCACAACCTTCTCAGCTAGTCCATCCTCAAATTTCTTTGACTCTTCTTCAAATTTATCTGAATCAATCATATGCAATGCTTTCCTCCTTTTTCTTGGACCACTAGATAATTTCTTTGTTCTCTTCTTGGAAGGTGACTCTGTTGCCTCTTGTTTCACCTTGGTGAGTCTTTTCTATTTCCTTGTGCCTAGAGGTGTGATTTTTTGTCTACTTGCTCTAATTTCCATAGCTATGCCCATTGTCTCTCTTTATTCCTCTATTCTAATGCTTTTCTCCTTAAGAGTTACATCAATTTTCTTCTCAACTTTCTTCTTGATATCTTTGTTGTGAAGTTCACTATGAACTTCCTTGACTTTCTCTTCATATGTTCCCCATCTAGGACATTCCTTATCTATTTTTGATTCCAATATAATCAATGATGAATCTAAACAAGAACCCCTTTATCTTTCTTGAACAGTATTTTTTTCTTATTTCACTTATATATATTTTTTGGTATGTATATATTCTTTTTTCTTTTTGTTTCTTCTATTTTTAAATCCTCTTATTGTACCCTTTTTAGCTATTTTATTTTTGACCACATATCTCTTTCATTATCACACAACCCCAGTTCTCTTTCTTGTTCACAAAAGCCTCCCTAATTTTCAACACTAGACTAGATGTGCCTTGTTTCTAAATTAGTTTATAAAACTCCTTCCATTATTATTTATTAATGTGATTCAGCTTCTTCTTGATGTGTATTGTCATGTTTAGAACTAGAGTTGAAAGCTATTCTTGGAATGTAGCAATTATAATTGATTTAAAATATCAGTTACTTTTAAAGGTTTTATTCTTGGCATAATTGGTGATGAAAAATAGTTGATAAGCATGTTTTTTCTTCCACATTTGGTGCACCAAATTGGTCAAATCTCTTTCTCAGTTGTTGTATGTGCATACTCAGTTTCAAAGCCTCAGATCAACACATGTTGAGAGCATACCTATAAAGATTTTTTAATTAGAATTCATTTTTTTAAACCATCAAAATATTGTAATAAATGATGCTGACAATAGCTGTGGAGATTGGCTTTTCACTAGCCAATTGCATTCATGAGACAATAGTTACAATCTGGAAAAGTGATGACTCAAACATTTAAATTTTTGGCATTTTCACCCTAAACACTTAGAGCCAAGCTTTTGAAAACTTAATAGATGTCAAATCACCACTAGTCAAACAAAAAATTGAAACAAAAGAAATCTAAAATCTTTTTGAGTGGTTCTAATTGCATATGCAACTTGCTGCTCTTGCACCAAGAATCTATTTATTAATGCAATTTTAGGTAAACCATTAATATAAGTCAAAAAAAACTTATCATTTAAACCAAAATTACTTTAATGTCTATCAATTTTTTAATATCCTTAAAATATTTATTATGATTTAAGTGTATGGTTATAGCAATGATGTGCTTCCAACAAAGTGTAAGAGAAAAATGTTACACATTCATAAAGAGCTCATTATGAAGATAATAAAGGTTGGCTCCACAATTGATGGTCTAAGAATTGTAGTAAATATATTTGAATACTTTCAATAATCTTTTTTAGTGAATAGACATCTATTTAATCATTTACAAATTAATATTACATATGTAAAAATAAATAGGATAAATTATACTTTTAAAATAGTACACCTTAAACTATTAATGATGCACAAATATGTGAAACCACTATGCAACAATAACACTATGTTTTCATTGAATTGCATAACTCTATTTTTTTGTATGCAGCTAGTAAGTGGGTGAAAAAGTTTTCTTTGAAAAACAATAATATTATTTCTATTACAAACAAGCCTGCAATACTTAACTCAAAGAATATTGAATTTCTGCCACATGCCAAACATTCAAATAGTATTCCAATTTTTTAGAATCATATGCCAAAGATAATGACTAATAAATAACAAATTGTCTCCAATATTCTAGGGTTCCTAAGAGTACATAAACTTTGATAGATGTATTATGTTATATGTAGGACAGTGCAACTCAGTACATTTATTAGTATGTTTAAGCTATAAGTAAGTGAAACATGAACTCTTTCTTTTATCTATGCTCAAGTTTATAAAATACATATAATTGTAGATTTATTATTGAATATTTTCAAATTTTCTTTTATAAAGGAATTTAGATTTTTGATTTTAGTTTATTTTATTTTTATCAACTTTTAAAATCATGTTTTATAGTCGATAATTAAAACAAGTTTAAGTTTCATCTAATTCATTCAAACATTGTGTGATGAGCTAGCAACCTTGAATGCAAGATTCAAATGTGCCAAAACTTAGCAGCATCTATCCATGCAAGTCTTAGCTCACCACCAATGTTCCTACTCATTGACTTAATCAATCTTTCCCCCTTCTTGTAGCTCATATTTGCAAAACCTTAGGCTTTTAGTTTTCCTTATTTTAAAAGGTGCCGACTCAATCGAATAGTCCCTGCATTACAAGAAGGAGGATGGTGGTTCAAGTCCATCATGACTCACTTAAAGAGAATACTTAAGACCATGTACTAGGGGCTTCAAATGAAGCCCCATGCTTCGTTCAAAGCCCACAAGTTATTATAAAGTCCTTAGGGGGCTTAATTCAAAGCCCCATTGGTGCCAAATATTCTACCACTAGGGGCTTCAAATGAAGCCCCCTTTATTTGAAGCCCCCAAAATACAAATTTTTATATAAATTTCTTAAATTTACTATCAAATTTTGTCCTTCTAGGGGCTCAAACAAGGGTTAAATAGGTCTATTTTTAAAAACTAAATATACTAGATTATTCTAATCTGAATAAGCTTTCCAATGACTATACATTTAATATACATTGTGTTTATTGTCATGTTTTATTTGTAATTTTATTAAATATTGGTGGCTTGACCATTTCACAAGTCTCTGTTTGAAGCTTCATGAAAAATAGAAACTGAGAGAAAATAATTTTTCAAAAATATGCGGTGTAAAGGTATGTGTGTTACCCTTCTAGAAAAACAAGAGAAAAACCATTTTGATTGATCCAAAAGAAATTGTATTGGTCAAAATCAACCTATGTTTAATTTATCATTAATGCCACTTGACCATTGAATAGAATCTACATTTTTTTAATGAAATTGAACAAAACCAACTAAAGTTGCTAGGTATTGATGTTACCAACAATTAATGATAAAACCTCTCAAATTAAGCTCTCAAAAATGTCTCATGCTCCTTTAACTAAAAATACTAAGGATGCTCTCATATTTGCAAGCAATCCTAAGTGACAATTAGGGGTCCTAGGATAGATTAGTGTATCATATGATGCCTTCCATTAGGACCCAATAGCATACATTGATGTAACCTATGACTTCTAAGATAGATTAATGGCTATTAAAGGTCACAAGGAGTCATAAGAGGTCTTAAGAGGTATTAAAATTCATATTTTTTTTGGCAAGATAAAATTAAAATACTATTTGTCTATATTTGTTAGGTTACATTTTTGAAAAAATTGCCACACTATAAAAAAATGCAAAAGGATTTAAGAATACATCATTTGATGCTAGAAAAAGATGCACACATTTTTTATTGTTGTCATTTTATTTTTCACTTATCTAAGCATTTTCTCCAACTCTTTGGCATTCCCTTCAACAAAAGTTAATCTAACACAAAGGCAAAGTGGAAAATTTGTATATCAAATCCAATTCAAATTGAAGCTTTCTTTTAGAGTTTGAATTAAAATTTTAGAGAGTTACTTGATCAAATTCAAAGATGGATGTTTTGATTTATAGGCATTCACGACTTTGACATAGTATGCATAAGACTTTGCTTCTTTATTTTAACTTTCAATTAAAGAACCATCTTGAAATTTTTGTTCCTACCTTGCTATCCTCTTCTCTTCTCTCCTTGTAGTAGTATGATAACTTTAGAGTAGCTTTTCTCACCTTCTTGTACAACAAAAATATTGTATTTTAGTGAATAAAGATCAAATTTTGTAAGACTATGGCTTTAACCCCATTGTAAGCATCAATTTGTGTACTATAAAAAGTATATTCATAAAACTTTAGCCTGAGATACTCACTTTGAAAGTTGTTAATGATATAACTTCTCAAATTAAGCTCTAAAAAATGTCTCATGTTCCTTTAACTCAAAAGATTGGGGATGCTTTCATATTTACAAGAAATCTAAGTGCTAGTTCCTATAATAAGACGCTAACAAAGCTAAGTTATGGAAAAATGATAAAAGAAATTGTTATCCTTATATAATAATTTGTTACCATATATATTTTTTAATTTTTTATTTATTATAAAATTCTTATGATTTTAAATTTTAATTTTATTTGTACATGATAATATATTTTAAATTAATAACTATATTATTCACATTTCTTTATGAGAAATTTAAATATATTCATTTTCACTTCTAACATGTATAGTTGCAATAGGGGAGAGGACCCAGTACTTGTACGCATTCCAATAGTTGTGATAGGAGTTGTTGACTTGATACCTACACTTATTGACTTAATGCCCAATTTTTTTGATAGGATTGTACCAATACTTGTGACTATAAAGTTGTTAGTACAATAATGACTACCCAAAATTTAATAAAATGTACCCTTTATGTACGATCATTGGTCTCACTTTTTATTTTTGTTATTTTTGACAACTTGGAAAAAAGCATGTTGATGTGGCATAATAATGGGTGATGTAGACTTAAAGCCTTAGTTATAAGTAGATGACTTGCCAAACAAGATGCTATTAAAATTTGTGAGTGATTTGAAATTTCCACATAGGATTTTGATAAGCTTGAAGTTAGGGTGTTCAAGTACTCCACTAATTCATATAAGTATATGGAATTATTAGTCCCTGCCTTATAAGGCAGGAAACTAATGTTGCTAAATGTTGTTCTCGATACGGGTAGCCAATTCTCATGGCTGCAATGGACACAATCTTCACTACATTCCCCTGTACACCATTTTCATGAATCAAGGTTGGAAAAATCAAGGTTATCATTCTAAAATTAGTCTTGTTGTTGGATCATACTGGCACCAACCAAATGATAATTTATTTGAGCACTCAATATACTTCTTAGTGCCATCTATTCACCACTCAAGGAAGAATTTGTGCAATAGAATAATCTAATTTTGAATCAGAGTCTCAGCAAAGAATTTTTGGATCAAAAACATGTGACAAAGAACCCCGATACATTGGCCATGTGAAAAATCAACATCCACATAGCTATCAGTGTGTAGTGCAAACGGAAAAATCAAATTGTCTGGTTTTCTATAGATGATTCTGGAACATCAATATATAAACATTAGAAATTAGTGAGTTCAAAATCAGTAGGTACTTGATTTAATAGTTGGAAATAAGAGATTTTTTTATGGAGACAATAGTTTTATTTGTGAATGGGAGACTAATTTAGTAATAGTAAAAGAAAATATAGAATAAAAATATGAATATTATATTTATAATTTCTAATTTCTAATTTTTTTCAAAATTAATGCATACAAAAGTTTTTTTTTAAATGTGTATAATTCTAAAATGAGGTTTAAAATGGAATGTTAACATTTAATGTTATTCTTGCATTTAGCAATCTGTATTAAAGTGCTTTAATATTTACTTCTAAAATGATTTACAAATACAATTTGATTAAATGAATATATAAATTAAAACTATTTGAATTTTATGTTTACATTTAAAATTATTTAATAAATTTAAGTATACTTACTTACATATTTTTCCTTATTTTTAGAAAAAAAATTAAATTTATAGATTATTATTTTAATAGAAAATATCATACAATATATATATATATATATATATATATATATATATATCATGGTAAATAGAAATTTGGTTTAATTAGATATATACAAGTTTTATTTTATTTTAAAATCTTGTCTATCTAAAATCTCACTCATAGCTTGATCTTTAATCAAATCAAACATTTTCCATTCAGATTGATAAACTTATTAAGTGAATCTATATATCTGTTAATTTATTTTTCTTTCAAAATATGCTATCTCAACGAGCCTTCTTTAAAAAGAGAATATATTTCTTTTCATAAATGTATTCTTATCACATTTATAATTCTTCTTAAAATATCAAATGAAAGTAGGTACTAGGGGTAATGGTCCAATTTCAGCCTAAGGTTCAGTAAAGATCCCCCATGTTTTTCTTTATTGCCGGGAGTGGGCAACGTCCAAACAACTAGGAAACTAAAACGTGTCTACCTAAGCCCTCCCGTTATGTGCTATTTTCGTCATGAAATTTTCCTACAATTTTCAACCATTCTGTAATGCTGACATTGCTTTGTTCTGGTGGGCCCGCCCACGTCTTATGCGCCTGATGTTAGACATTTATTTCAATTTTTCTCTGGCGGCTCCATCAAGCCGCGTCGTAACCGCGTCGTTGGTGAAATCCTCTATAAATTGGGCTTTCACTCCCCATTCTGAACACATTCAACTCTCTCTCACTTCATAACTAGGTATATCACATCCCTTGAGATTCGTGTCTTTTCATTTTGGGGGTGTTTCTATTTCTTCACAAACTCTCTCTCTCTTGCAATGGCGGATTCAAATGCAGTAGAGCATCAGGATCGTGGGCTTTTCTGCTTGTTTGGGAAGAAGAAAGAGGAGGAGACACATCAGCAGCATGGAGGTCCTATGGAGGGACACGTGGCAGGCGTAGCTCCACATGAGCAAGGCCACCTAGGTGAGGCTCACCCTACCCCTGTGTCTCACGACCATGTTCGCGGAGGCGAGCCTCACCCTGTGTATGGCCACGTCGGCAAGATTCACCCTGCACCAGTGTCTCACAGCCACATGGAGGAGGCAAAACTCCATGGCAACAGTGAGGAGAAGAAAGAACAAGGGGGACTCATGGGAAAGTTGCATCGCAGCAATAGCTCTTCCTCAAGCTCTGTATGTTTTGCATGCCCATAACTTCTTCCATAATATGTTTTAATTTCAAAGTTACACATATTTTAATGTGTTTTATGTGCATAAAACATATTTGGTGTACATGTCAAATTTTCAAAAGTATTATACATCCTGCTTTTGCATTCTCATTTTTGCAAGTGCTCGCATAGATTCCTTTCATTGTTCTTCATGAGGAGAAAGTGCATTCCAATAATTAGGTCTACTGTTTATGTAAGTGTAATGTATCTGATCTGATGAAATGCATGTGTTGACAGTCCAACGATGAGGAAGAGGATGAAAAGGGAGGGAAGAAGAAGAAAAAGAAGGGTGGATTGAAGCTACATGGAGAGAAGAAAGAGAAAGAAGAAGACGGTCATGTGAAGGCTGAAGAAGAAGGGGGAGAGAAGAAAGGTTTGATGGAAAAGATCAAAGAGAAGTTCCTTACAAATCACAAAGAGGGAGAAAAGGAGCATTGAAGAAGAAACTGGTTTTCCATTTTTATGGGGTTTGATTTTGAACCTAATGTTAAGTTTCGTGTGGCTACGTGTGTTTCCCATTTTCTTGTTTGAAGCATACTATGGGCTGTGTATGTATGTTGTGTTTTTGTATAATAATATATAATAAGATTATAACGGTGGTTATATTTTTCTAATTGCATTTTTTTGCTGAGCACTCTTTGTTTCTTTTTTCTCATTTATTACGGAGATGGACATGCGTTTAATCACTTGAGATGAAGTAACAGAAAATAGTATTAATAATAATAATAATTTTTTTTTGAAATTTTTAAATAAAAAAGTTTGCAAGATCGGAATTCTGCTTGGAAGACATGGAATGCGTTTTCTTTGGTTATTTTTTTTGACATGTCATATGTGCAATATTTTTACAAAGGCATACAAGTATAAAAGAGTGGGGTTCATTTGGCATCTTACGTGAAAAAAATGATTTCTAAATGGTGGAGCTTCCGCATCATAAAAAAGCAAGGGGCACAAGTGCCAAAGTTCCTGGCTTTAGTGGCGGGAACTTGAAATAGAATGTCAAATGTTGTGGAGAGATTTTAATTTGTTAGGGTGATGAAATGCAATGCGAAATGGCATGGAGAGCGTTTAATTTGTGAAGATAAGCTACATGAAATTTACTTATGAGCTTAGATGTTTTCTTGATTTGAATTAGGTTAATTTAAGTAGCCTGACTTAATGTATAGAAGAAAGGCAATAATACTCTCATGATAAGTCATTAGCATTAAGGGTTGTAGAAAATACTACCATATTTTAGGAAAGTGCATAAAAGAAATTGTTGAAAACCAACAAAAAGGTTTTAAAAAAAAAATTAATTAGATTTTATTGCATGCATTAATACGCATTGTCTAAATATGTATAAAAGAAATAAAATGTAATATTAAAAACCATAGTTTATCTGAATATAGTGATTGATGAGGCTAAAAAAGAAGAAATAGTAAAAATTCAAGCTAATTAGAACATGAGCAATGCCATCAAAGTTAACTAGACAACTATCATCAAGTAGACTTAGTTGATGTAAGCCAAAAATCTAGGATAACATAGCATAGTAAAAAAGTTAACTCGAGTTGTCCTATGCACGAAGATGATGAAGAGAATCTAACAAGTGAAAACCATTATATTCTTGTTATTATTAATAATTAATTAATGGTAACCATAGTGTGCTCGAACAAAACGATTTGTATGAATGATACAATGTCATGTCCCCAATTTTCGGTGGTAGTCTGATTAATTAATTTGATTAACTTGGTTGTCCAAAATAATGAAAATTTTATGAGGATGACTAATTAATCATTTTAATTAAATAAATAAATGATATTAAGTTAATTACTTATAAAGTTATCAAATAAATAAATATTAAAAGATAACTTTATATTTAATTAATTTAGTAAAGTGACTTGGATTATAAAATATTTAATAAAGTCACTTAAGAGATAAGATCAAAAATGTTCTAGAAGTCTCTCGAGAAGATGGAGCGAAAAGAATAAATAGGCACCCCAGGACTCCATTCGAATCAGGCAGTGTTTATCTCTCTTTGTTTTCAGATTGTGATTCCATCACAGGTGCATTGTGGAACCTAGGTTTTCTGCAATTGTCACAGCTGGCCATTGAGAATGATAACTCTCAATTGGTACACAATTTTGAGGGTGTGAAATATCATCTGAATTATTGCAGATTGGAGGTGACATTACAGTCATTTCATCAGGGCAAATTGTGGGCCTAAAGGCCAGTTCTAAAGGGTTAGTTCAGTGGAGATTGTTAACAATCAAAATTTGTTTGAAAGAGGAAATCGGGGCTTATGAGGAAATTCTCCATACCCAAATCGTAGTAGTAGAGACACTCAAAATGTTTGCAGGAACTCATATTAGCGCCTATATTCCATAGAAATTGTGGCACCTCATCCTTGAAAAAGTCAAGCCATAGGAGACAGGAATTTAGAAGCGATTGAGATTGTCTATCCTTTTCGCAAAACGTAAACCATGGACCGATTAATAGATTTCAGCTTTCAGAACTGCCATTGGGAAGGGCAGTAAATACGTTAAAATCTTTTCTTAAATCGTTTGCATGCGACTCAAGTACTCTAGACGGATTCAGCAACACAGTTGGGCAAGGATTGCAAATTATTGGGTACCAAAAGGAATCACAAACCTAGAAGGATACGCTTGAGTGTGATCGGGCATCAACCATTTTTGGGGGCGTCAGGTTAAGGCTTCAGAGCTAGTCGAGAGTCAGTTTGGATCTACCCATTCTTCACCGTAGGGAAACACTAGAAGGTTATGTGGTTGTTTGGACGAGTCGACAACTATTTCATGACCCTTCCGGCGAATATCCAAAGGTTTGTTGCGGGTGTATGTATTAACCTTCGTAGTGGCTCTATAAACTGGGCATCATTTTCCTTCGCAACCACTCCCAGTCGGTTTTGTTCACAGATTACATGCTGGGCATCTTCATGGGACTGATCTCGCATGCCAGTTTTTGAAATATTCATCACACGCATTATAAAAATTTGAAGGAGGTGAATCTGGCAACAGTAACCATTCGATTTACATCAAGCTTGGGGAAATCATTTGATTAAGCTGGTACAACTTAGAAATCATTCCAGATCCGGCCAGTTTCATCACCATAGCTGGAGTGGTTGTGCACAGGCCCGAACAGTCATTGTAATTAGTCGGCGACATCAATATTCTTTCCAAATTGTGTAAAGAAGACTTTGGATGAATCTGACAAGTTCCATGATAACTAAGGGTGACGGCAATTTCAGGTTTTCTCCTTTGATGCTGTTGTTTAGATATATATACATAGATATCTAGTCCGAACTCTGTGAAAGGATTTTCTTGTAATAAAATTCTTTCCTGAATAACGTTGGTATTATTATCTACTGCTTTGTTACAATTGGTGAATTATTAGAGATATTACTCTTTGCATGACAAATTTCATAGTACATTTTCTTTCATAGAACAACCCAAGCTGCAAGAATAGACTTTGACATCAGTTCATCACTGGTTCATAACGACCTTGCTTGCTAATTGTTTGACGGAATGTCTAACCCTTGAAGTTTTAAGTTTTGGGTGTTAAAAGAGGCAATAACTTGTCGGGGTTATTTCAGTGGTATCAGAGCAGCATTCCTGCCATCCTGTTGGGTAGCAGATATTATTTTCAGGAGAACAACACTTAAGGGCACAGATATGGGTGAGAGACAGTCACAGAGCTCTCTGAGAATTCCCAGAATTGATACAACCAGAGAATTTTACAGAAACATGACTACCCGACAATATGGAATAGCTCAGTCACTACAGGATTTGACTATCTTAATGGAGATAGTTGTTCAAGATAGAGGTACACCGGATAATAGAAGTGCGGCAGGTGCTCCTAGGTGCAAATCATGGACAGCAAATAGGCCTACTCGCCCCACCTTTCTACAAAAGGAGGGCTATTCAGACGTTCGAGATGAACTCAGGAAAATAAGGCATAACATGTCTGAACTGCTGGTTAAGCACTACCGTATAAATGACAAGCTGTCTGACCCAGCTAAGGTGAATAAATCAACTGGATTTCCTTTTGGAAAATCTTCTCACAAAGCATCGACTGATACAATGAGAGATGTTACTAGGAACCTTAATGAGGAGTTCAAGAAACAAGTGTGCAACCGGTCAGAGGTACCAGTTCGGTCACAGGAAGAAGTGGTGAAGGATATTACGCTAATGGATAGTAACTGTCAACTTGATACTCCAGTTGAGACAGTTGTATACAGGTGTCCCAAGGGCGATGTCTCAGAGACTCAGGGTGGTTTGGTTTCGACAGTCAATGACTACAGTGAAGTGAGTTCAGATGATGATAAGGATGTTGATGGTAAGATACTAGGTAGAGATGAGCAAACACTGAGTATCCATGATTTTGCTGAGAGAGAGTACCAGGCTCAGTTAGATGCTTCATCACATAAAGATGAAACTGGTAGTACTTCACATGATTGGACTAGTCAGCTAAAGGTGAGCAAAGACAATATTGTTACTTCATTAACTCATCATGACAGGATGCGGGAGATGTTAGAAGAACACATCCAGATGATTTAGTTACAAGGAAGACATAAAGGAGTTCAGGCAAAATCTTCTTGCTTTGACTTACCGGCAATTAGTGAAGGAATGGGAACAATGAAGTCAGGCTATTTACATCTTCTATCAGACCGTAACCATCTTCTTAGCCTTACCAAAGATTATTCAGATTCCTTGAGGAGGAAGGAGGGGGAAATTGTCAAGCTTTCTTGTGAGCTTGAGGACACTCGAGCACCTTTGGCTCTACAGGACTGGGAAAGACATGAGAATGAGCATGGCATGGAGCTAAGCTTAGTTTCATCTGGCACGTCTGACACTCAGCTTTCTACATTTGATGGGTCACATGTGGTTGCTGATAGTGTTGCGCATTCATCTAGCATTCACATCCAGGATACAAGGACAAGGTCAGACAGGTTTGTAGAGCCAGTTGGTCACATTACTTAGGTAAGGAGTTTGCTTGAGTTATCGGCTATCCCTTGTTCACAGATATGGACTCGAGAATGTTTCAGCAGCATTTGGGATTCAGTTAACTGGAGATCTTTAACACTTAATAGTAGCAATGTTTGTTTGAGTTCTATCATGGATTTGATTAGTAGAATACACGGTGTTGTCCTTCCTTGTGCCAGCAGCTTGTCCGATGTTGGTATTGGTTTTTATACACCGGTATTGGGTTTGGTTTATATATGCAGATGACCGTTCTTGCTAGAAGGTGTTGAAGATTTTTTATATTTGGAAGCATGTACAGATGAGTCCTAGGATCATTTTGGCCTTGATGACATCCGGGAGAATGAAGTGAACAGTTTTGAAGATTCAGCTTCCTTGACAAATTCTTTGGGTACAGGGGAGTTTAACAACAACACTACAGATTTTGACACTTCAGATGAGGATATGAGTTTTGGAGATGATTCGCGAGATATGAATGATAATATTCTAGAAACCAGTGACCTTGAGGATACTCTTTTAGACAGGGCACCAGAAGAGGTTTGTAGGAGACAGTTCATCCAGAGCCATCATGTGACTAGCCAGTTGAAAATTAGTGAGCGAGACATTGCTATCACTTGTGAGCATTTTGATACTGCTCGTCAGTTGTTGGCCGTTACTGGTTGGGGTATTTCTATGACAAATGAGTCCAGCAGTGGTTACTTTTCTTTGGCAGAGATTCATGCCTTGCGTGAAGCTGTTCAAATTTTGAAGCAGGATTATTTACGATTGGTAGCCGACCGTGATCACTTGGTTGAGTGGGGGAGTACAGCATATGAGGCACTCTTGGATCGTGAAGAGGAGGTGAGTGAGCTTTCCTAGGAGCTCATAGAGACTACTGAGGCATTAGAGGACACACAGCGAGATCTACAAAAGTCGCAACTTCAGTTAAAAGAGGTGACTGTGGAGTTGGAGCATTTGCGGTCAAAACCAGCCCCAGACCCAGTTCATTTGACTATTGAGGTGGATGATGGTATGTACACTTTCGCAGTTGCTACTAAGGAGCATAAATTTGAGGCTGACACATATATTCAGGATTTGGTAGTAGCTGGTTCTAATGAGTTCGGGATACTGGTAGAATCAAGTTTCCCAATTGATTCTTCTTAGATAGTTGATAGTGTGGTACAGTTGAGTATGCCACCCTTACAGGAGGACCAGTTGTGGTGTAAAGGGGAGTATGTTAATGATTCCTCATATAATTTTTACTGCACTAAACCGTTCATGAAGTATTTGCTGGATAGTGCATGTGTTCATTTGGACTCGCATAAAGTGACAGAAGGTGTTCTCATCCAAGATACTAGGGTTATTTGCAGATTGGTTGAGAAGATTATAGGGGTCCTTGCTACTATGCTACCTCACAGGGATCCTATCTAACCTACAGTCACTCGGAGTCAGAAATTGGAGCCATCTGTTGATTCCCAGTTCAGTTATGATGAGCCAGTAGCAGAGTTTGGAGGTTCTTATCGGCGTTATGCAGTAGGGTACGCTCATCATTTTTCTTTTGACACAGAGATAGAAGATTTTATTTCATGTAGATGTAGATTGGCTCCAGTTTCTCACCATCCATTAGGGGATAGATTGGCACCATCTTTTGAAAATAAAATTGGTAATAGCAAGTTACTCAGCCTGCAACATTGACACACCCGGAGCAGTTTTTTCAGAGATTGGATTTGATGGCAGTGATTCAGGTACCTATGGCTGTTGTCATATCTACAGTGTAGTTGGGTGCAGGTGTCATTTTGATAGGGGTTTGAGTTTTGATAGAGTTGATGTTTCAGTTGGCTTGAGTTCTGCAGAATGGTTTCTTCTACCAACATCTACAATTGGTTTTCAGATGATTTCATCAGAATTGTCAGTTGTTTGGGAATTGAGTACAGTTTTTTAGTTGTTGGTAATAATGTTTTCTCCACGAGAGTATGGTGCGGATTGGGATGATACACAGATTTACATTTGGGATCCAGGCAGACTGGTTGGTTCATGGTTCAGCCATTGCTTGGGGACAAGCAATTTCAGGAAGGGCGAACTGTCATGTCCCCAATTTTCGGTGGCAGTCTGATTAATTAATTTGATTAACTTGGTTGTCCAAAATAATGAAAATTTTATGAGGACGACTAATTAATCATTTTAATTAAATAAATAAATGATATTAAGTTAATTACTTATAAAGTTATCAAATAAATAAATATTAAAAGATAACTTTATATTTAATTAATTTAGTAAAGTGACTTGGATTATAAAATATTTAATAAAGTCACTTAAGAGATAAGATCAAAAATGTTCTAGAAGTCTCTCGAGAAGATGGAGCGAAAAGAATAAATAGGCACCCCTGGGCTCCATTCGAATCAGGCAGTGTTTATCTCTCTTTATTTTCAGATTGTGATTCCATCACAGGTGCATTGTGGAACCTAGGTTTTCTGCAATTGTCACAGCTGGCCATTGAGAACGATAACTCTCAATTGGTACACAATTGTGAGGGTGTGAAATATCATCTGAATTATTGCAGATTGGAGGTGACATTACAATCATTTCATCACGGCAAATTGTGGGCTTAAAGGCCAGTTCTAAAGGGTTAATTCAGTGGAGATTGTTAACAACCGAGATTTGTTTGAAAGAGGAAATCGGGGCTTATGAGGAAATTCTCCATACCCAAATCGTAGTAGTAGAGACACTCAAAACGTTTGCAGGAACTCATATCAGTGCCTATATTCCATAGAAATTGTGGCACCTCATCCTTGAAAAAGTCAAGCCGTAGGAGACAGGAATTTAGAAGCAATTGAGATTGTCTATCCTTTTCGCAAAATGTAAATCATGGACTGATTAATAGACTTCAGCTTTCAGAACTGCCATTGGGAAGGGCAGTAAATACATTGAAATCTTTTCTTAAATCATTTGCATGCGACTCAAGTACTCCAGACGGATTCAGCAACACCATTGGGCAAGGATTGCAAATTATTGGGTACCAAAAGGAATCGTAAACCTAGAAGGATACGCTTGAGTGTGATCGGGCATTAACCATTTTTGGGGGCGTCGGGTTAAGGCTTCAGAGTTAGTTGAGAGTCAGTTTGGATCTACCCATTCTTCACCACATGGAATTACTAGAAGGTTATGTGGTTGTTTGGATGAGTCAGCAACTATTTCATGACCCTTCCGGCGAATATCCAAGGGTTTTTTGCGGGTGTATGTATTAACCTTCGTAGTGGCTCTATAGGCTGGGCGTCGTTTTCCTTCGCAACCACTCCCAGTCGGTTTTGTTCACAGATTACATGCTGGGCATCTTCGTGGGACTGATCTCGTATTCCAGTTTTTGACATATTCATCACACGCATTATAAAAATTCGAAGGAGGTGAATCCGGCAACAGTAACCATTTGATTTACATCAAGCTTGGGGAAATCATTTGATTAAGCTGGTACAACTTAGAAATCATTCCAGATCCGGCCAGTTTCGTCACCATAGATGGAGTGGTTGTGCACAGGCCCGAACAGTCATTGTAATTAGTCGGCGACATCAATATTCTTTCCAAATTGTGTAAAGAAGACTTTGGATGAATCTGACAAGTTCCATGATAACTAAGGGTGACAGCAATTTTAGTTTTTCTCCTTTGATGCTGTTGTTTAGATATATATATATATAGATATCCAGTCCGGACTCTGTGAAAGGATTTTCTTGTAATAAAATTCTTTCCTAAATAACGTTGGTATTATTATCTACTGCTTTGTTACAATTGGTGAATTATTAGAGATATTACTCTTTGCATGACAAATTTCATAGTACATTGTCTTTCATAGAACAACCCAGGCTGCAAGAATAGAATTTGACATCAGTTCATCACTGGTTCGTAACGACTTTGCTTGCTAATTGTTTGACGAAATGTCTAACCCTTAAAGTTTTAAGTTTTGGGTGTTAAAAGAGGCAATAACCTGTCGGGGTTATTTCATACAAACATGTGTTGGTCAATTCTTGCAAGGTTTGCATGCCCCACATGCGTATTTATTTGGCATTAAGATCATTTTAATGTTAAAAACATTCTACTGTAGTTTGAAGAAGACATCTGGGCAAACAATCATCAAGCTTCATGCAAAAATCTTTTTAATAAGAGTTTTATCATCATATTGATTTGAAAAATTAAAATGGTAATTAGAAGGGATTATTGTGGCCAAAACAGACGAAATAACTTTTCTTAGTCACAATTGTCCTGAATGAAGAGCCCAAAGAAGACACTCCTCTGTTATGATTGCTGTTAAGTTTCTTTTGCAGTTCAATTTCCATCCACTTTGATAACCATGTTGGTTTCCTAATAAATGTTCTTCTATATTAACCATGTTTGATTTCAGCAAAGTATGTGAGCCAACTGCTGGAAATGCGTTGTGTTTACAACATAATTGCAACAAGGATAGTCTATATATTGTCAAGATTTACTATGTTGTATAGAAATTCAAGCTGATTGACTATTGATTTTGACTGTGCAGGTCATTGCATGACTCATTTGACATGCATTGCAAAATTGGTCCTTAACATTTGACAGTAAAGACAATTTATCATGTCTGTATTTGTTTTCTTTTAATTGATGAGCTCAAATCATGTTTACTTCAACATATGTTTCATTACAATTTACTGGATTTTCCAAACTAAAGTTTTAGCCACATTGATGTCCTAGACATCATAAAGTGAATGCACTTTGATATTGATAGCTCGGAAAGACAAGTTATCTATATATCCCCAATAGCTATGTAGTAAGATTACTGGAGTGGATAACATTGAGTTTTGCTCAATTTTCAAGCTAGGGAAGTGAGGAGCTACATTTGTACTATTATGCATTAGCATTAGAATGTGTCTATAATCCACTTTCCAGACATTTAAAGGAGTTTTCATGATCCCATGTTTTCTCAGCTCCGTGTGGAGCTTCAGCCCTTTCTTTAACTTCTTTAGGAAACCTACTAGAAGGGATTTGCTTCAGGCTTTTCTTCATGTTTGATTCGGTGTTTGAAGTGAATCTTCCCTTTCTCAGGGAGTGTTTCATGCCAGAAACCCTTTTAATTTTTTGCCAGTTGTTCCAGATGATCTAACATTGACAAAATGTTTATTTCTGTGTTTGATGTTGTTAAAAACCCCATGGAGGAGGGTGGGAATTCATCAGGGGAAGAGGTTGTGGATGCGTGCTTGGAACAAAAGGCTTTCAAAATGGAGTACTTTGTAGAGGAACCAGATGTTGTTTTGTCTATTATTGAGTAGTGTAATGTATGGAAATACTAGGAGGATGTGGATAGAAACGACAAGCACCATATTAAAAGATTGATGCAATTGGCATCTGACACAGGCATTAGGAGTTAATCTATTTTTAACTCGCTCCTTGTCTACACTAACTTTGGTTCCGCTCTAAATGCCAAAGACCCAAAGAAGAAGCTGACATTATTGTTCACCTAAAGAACAACACAATGAATGTTTCGTTAAATTTCACTGCATTATCAGATCCAAGACAAACTGATACCAAACATTAACGATATGAAAAAGATCCCTCTGGGCCCTAGTGGATTCGTAAGGGATTTCAAATGCTCCTCGTTCAGACCCTAAAACTTCTATTGTTAACTTGTACATTGAGCTCTTGCCCTTTCAATGAGAGCGACAATCTGAAAGTCTTCGGAGAGGGCACTAAATTCTGGGGGAAGGCATCAATGCTCACGAACAAACATTGTTTGAAATATCTGCTCCCAGAACTTTCTGGAAGCTCATTGCAATTTTTGGCTTATTTTTTGTTTGTAAAATTGAATTTTTTCTTTGCCATTTTTCGTGAGAGCCAATAGCATAAAGGATATTTATCATTTTAAGAATTTCAAAAAATATATAGATTTATAAACTTTAGTTTAAACTTCATTGTTTGAAAAATAATTGAATATGATTGGTTGTTGATTGGCCGAATTAATTGACTATATGCATCCAACGAATGCAATAGTATACTGCCTACAGCAGGAACTAATAATGCTGGAATTGGAAAATGATTCAAGTGTTCCATTTTGTTTGGTTTTATTTCCAAAATCTCTTCTCCGAATTTTTTCAAAGAAAATAAGCTTTTCATTTTTGTAGTATTGTAAGGGTGGTATTATACATTTAGCTCAAAATTGTGTGTGTTTTGTTTAAATTTATAAGTGTTAAAATAGACTATTTTCCTCTCCGTTTGGTAGTTAAGGTTTGAGGGTTTGAGTCTAAAAATAAACAATTCAAGAGTAAGTTATATGTTATGCTCCACTTGCAAACTTTTTACTAATTAATAAAGTTGAATTACAAAGTTTTTACTGATTAATAAAGTTGAAGCTATGCATCACACAAAACTCTATATAATCATTTTTAAGACTTAGAATTTGCTTTCATGTAAATTTGAAAAGCAAAAGAAAATGTTAATTTTTACTTTACAATCCTTTCTAACAAACATTTGGAATACTTCTCGATATGGTCATCATTTAGTAAGTTATGCTCAACTTACAAAGCTTTTACTAATTAATAAAGTTGAAGCTATGCATCACATAAAACTCTATATAATCTTTTTTAAGGCTTAGAATTTAGTTTCATGTAAATTTTAAATACAAAAGAAAATGTTACTTTTTACTTTCCAATCCTTTTTGACTCTCATTTGGAATACTCCTTGGTATGGTCGTCATTTCTTTTGCTCCACAACAAACTCATCAATTCACCCTTCAGAAAGCTTTGAAAGTTGTCCAAGTAACAACCCTTGTACATGTTGAGCCAATTCTCCATTCCAAACTTTTTCTTTGTGATTACTACAAACACATGTTTGAGATGAAAAATAGAGCCTTGGTTGCCAACCTTCTCTAATGAATTGCTTCATTATGCACTATTATTTCTCTATTGTGCTTCATTGTCTTAATTTTTTTATTTATTTATATGATTTTGATGTAACTTGTTTAAAATGGAATCGAAGATTTGTCCGTAAGCTATAATTTTGTATGTTACAAATTATATGTATGTTCATATTCAAGGTATTTTTTTGTGGCTAATATTCGCTAATTGGCTAATTTTAGAATTTTTTGGCTAGTAATTTGGCTAGTAATTTAAGATTTGATGCAATCTAAATTGCCACATTTTTATAAAATTTAGTTACAAAATATTTCAAATTTCTTAGTAATTTATTTTATTTAAAAACGTAAACTCAAAGATTCACCACAATATTTGATACATGATTATATTCGATTCACTTAAATATTATATTCTACTCATTGAATTAATTTGTCGTCCCCTCATCTTGTAGCTCATATTTGCAAGACCTTAAACTTTTATTTTTTCTTATTTTAAAAGGTGTTAGCTCATTGGAAAAGTGTTTGTATTACAAGAAGCGAGATGGTGGTTTGAGTCCATCATGCTCTAACATGAATTAGTTAAATATATTAGTGTTTATATTTAATAATATTTTTATTTATTTATTATTTTATACTATCTCTCTAATCATCTTAAGAAAGACAATAAGTGACACTAAAGGTATATTCGTTTCTATAAACACATAATTGAAATTATCTCTATAAGATAATAATATTGTCATTCCTTATTGTCTTTATAAGATAATAATTTAAGATGATAGTTTAAGACATACACTTAAAGACAATATTTAAGACAACATGCAACTTAATTTTTCCTCAAGTCTAGACAATTCACTTGAAAATTATCTCAAAAATTGTCTTGAAACCCCGCTTTATGTTGTAATGATGTTTTCATTGCATGGGAGGGCCATTTTTTCATAACATATTTAAATCTTTAGTAGGACTTGAAGTGGATTTAAATAGTCTTGTTACAATATTTTTTTCAAGAAAATTGGTCTACTTTTAAACCATCCACCATTCCATACTATCGACAATATTATTTCTCCCATTGGCCCACCCACATCTTATCTACATATTGTTGATATTTATTTTACCAACATATGAATGTCATGCATCAGTCAAATATTTTTCAGTGGCATGAACAAGTCATGTTTTAATTGCATTGCTCATGAAATCCTATAAATTAGCATTCATTTCTCAATCTAACTTAATCAGCCACTCAAAAATATTTCCCATCTCTTGATATTCCTATTCTTTCCTTTTGTTGAGTTTTTATTTCATGACAAGTTTCTTTATATTGCAATGGCAGAGGAAAATACATAAAATCATTAGGACCATGGGCTATTTGGCTTGTTTGGTAAAAAGAAAGATGACACACGTCAATAGTATGGTGATGTCATGGTGTGCCACATGGTGAGTGTAGCTCCTCATGAGGAGGGACATGTAGGAAATACTCACTATAACCATGTGTTTTATGATCAAATTGGCATAAGTGAAACTCACCATGTGTATGACCATATTATCAAGGCTCATCCTATATCCATGTCGCATGGCCTTATAGGTGAGATTCGCCTTGTGCATGTGTACAATCACATTGACAATATTCACCCCACACTTGCTCTCATGTCTCATGGAAACGTAGAAGAGGGAGAAGTCCATGGAAAAGGTGAGGAGAAGAAACATGAAGAAGGTGTCATGGTAAAGTTGCATCGTAACAACAACTATTCCACCAGCTTTGTAAGTTATTGTTTCCTACTCACTTCCCTAATATATTGTAGTTTCAAATTTTAATTAGATGTTTTTTTGGTGCATAAAAACTATTTGTTATGTGTGCCTAATTTTTCAAAATACTATACATCCTACTTTTGCATCCTATTTTTTAATTACTAAGCATAGATTCATTTCATTGTTCATATAGAGAATGTACAATCCATTTAATATCTAGTTCATTTTATTGGAATGTAATATGAGGAAATGAATGTGTTGGCAGTCTAGTAATAAGGAAGAGGGTAAAAAGGGAGATAAGAAGAATAAAAAGAAGGGTGGATTGAAGGACAAGTTAAAGCTTTGTAGACATGAGAAAGAGGAAGAATATTCTCATGAAAATGTTGAAGAATGGGGCAAGAAGGAAGATTTGGTGGAAAAGATCAAAGAGAAGCTCCCTGGACACCACAATGAGGAAGAAAAAGGGCATTAAGAAGTAACTGTAGATTTTTTTTTTGGTTTGACCTTATGTTTGGGAATTTTTTTTTGGTGGAATTGGGTTGGAAATGGGATGGAATTGTCGTTGTCAAATATGGGAATCAACATATTCTATGTTTGTTTTGAATACAAGAAAATATTATAGGGATTTGTTAATTCTCCTTCACCCCCAAAACCATCATTTTAATCTTCCATCTAAAAAGGTAGAATTTTGGAAAATGAATTTCAATTCCACTTAAATGGAAACTGGGTGTGAATCATTTTAAAACTTTTTATTCACATGTGCCTTTTACCATGTCACTTCTCTCTTCCTTGTCTATTTCAAACTTTGTAGAATTTTTGTTGAAAAGTTGTTCATGAATTCTCACAAACCATAGATACAATGTATGAATCGACTATCAACTCACCATAAAAGGAATAAGTGTGACTTCTGAACCTAATGTGTATCCAAGCCAAAAGTGTAGTACATGATAGTGGATAAACTTAGATATTATTGAGAGATTTGGGGAGGCAAAAAAAGGTTTGATGTTGCAAGAAGTTATCAACAAGTTCATGTAGAATATTTCTATGGTGAACATAGCACTTGGAAAAAAATAAATTATAGATTAGTAATCTACATATGGAAGGCTCTCTGTCTGAGATGCCTTAAGTGAAGTGAAATTTATTCTTGAATCAAAATATTATGAATAAAGATCTTAAGGATACTTTGAAAAAACTAATGGAAGAATAAAAGAAATGAAATTTGAGAGAAGGATTACTCCATATCTCCACCTAATAAGGTTGGGTACTTGGTGGGATTAGATCAATATGTATATTAGTTGAAACAACTTGTGTTGGAGCCTAAAAAAGATGCAGTTGGAGTTACAATGATTGGTGGAGTGAGAAAATCCTAACTGGTTACTGTCATTTTTCATCATCCACAAATCCAAGGTGGGTACCAATAGCTTCTACTAGAGCTATCACTTTGTTTGTAAAAACAAATAAATTTAATTATAACTTTACTTTTCTTTCCTTTAATGATTGTGGTTATTGTTGGCTATTTTTGCCCCCATTCAGCCCCACATATAACCAATATAAGAGATCATCAATGGTCTAGATTCTTTGCTAGGGTAACACATTAGTTGGCTATTGACTAGTCATGTTATCCTTAGTGTTTTTTTTCTGAGTCTCTTTATATGTTCTTCTCTCGAGTAGCTTAGGTACTAGTTTAGTCTATTCTTTGGCTGAGTAGCTCGATCTCTTCTTTTTCCAAGTTGCATGTTATCCCCTCTCGCATTGTTTTCACAACAACATGAATAGACTTCTTGCGGCCATGATATGTTACAAGGATAGTTCATTTAATGTTAAGAAACTTCTTGATCTTTTTTTACATGATGCCAATGCATCTCCATGCCTCTTTAATGCATATAATGATCAAATATTTTGGGATTTAATCTCTTACGGCTAGGTGCATTTATTTTTTGTTGTTCTTGTCATTTGAAATGGCAAGTTGCAGTTCAAGATCAAGTTTTATTCTGATATGAAATTTATTACTTTCTCTGTAAATCAACTCCAACCTTGTTGGGGTTTTAACTTCAAGTTTAGATATGATTCATGCTTGAGCTCTTTAAAAAGAAAAATTGTAAATATTTTCTAGGTTCTTCTTTGGTTCTTTTGCAGCAACTTATGCTCTACAACTATAATTTCTTATTTTAGCATGCATTAATGAAATCTCTTTTTTTACCTTTTTCTATATTCAAATATCTTGCACATATTCTTATTGCCCTATGTTGAGTGATTCTTGTCTCCCTCTTTATCTTATATGTTGTGTTACTCAGCTAGTAGTTGTTGTCTTATGAATGTTATTCCTCCAACATATGTTAAATTATAACCTTCATATATGTATTTGGGATTGTATAAGATTAGGAAATGTATATGTTGGATATTTTATTGGTGTCATGTTTATTTTAGGTAGAGATGGTAACCAAGTTCAATTTGGTGCATCACCCACTTTCCCTCTTAGCATTTGCTTCCATGAAATCCTCCTCTATTCTCCTCAAGTGGTAGTGTAGGTGCATCATGATTGTAAGGAAGCTGAATTTCTTTGGAGATTCAACCTTAGAGCACAAGTTTGACAATTGGAGGTTTTTTCCATGTTACACGAGGTTTCTTAATGGTCATACCTCAAGCAAGGGTGTAGACTTTTTTGTCAATAGTTTTTCGCATGCCTGGTGTGATAATATTTTAGTTCATAAGTATGTTGGTGAGCCAATTTGAAGATCCATTCATTGAGAAATTGGGTGCTTTTCTCAATGACATCACCCTTTAGAGGCATTCAAATCAAACACCATGGTGGCTATATGCATCTACCTATTTCAATAGATCAAGTGCTAGTATGAATAAATGATTTTTGGTTTTTTATGTTTCTTTAGGATTTCTATGAAGGTTATTGTTTAAATGCTTTATCATGGATTCCCTTCATACAAATACTACTCCCACTTTCCCGCTTATCATGAAGAGGCTATTCCTCAAAACCACTCTAGAGAAGAACTCTACAAAACCAAGTTTCAGTCTCTCCAGATCTTTCTTCCAGTTCTCCTTGACTATGCTAGATATACTAATGATTGTGCAAAGTGCATAGGATGCCAATTCAACCGCACTCAAGTCAATATAGTAAAATTTATCATAGGAGGCCTTAACTACAAGACACTACTCCAATTTCCTTTGCAAAATGTTGATTTTGGGTGACAAAATTTATCTAAGAGTTGAGAAGCTTCTCATTATATTTTCTTTATTAATCTCAATGCATCTAATTTCATTTTGAATCTTCTCCACTTCAGTTCCAATATCTTCAATGACAACCTCTAGTGATTGCAATCTGGTGGTGACTTTACAAAGCTTGCTCATTTGACCCTTGATCTGATTGTCAAAGTTATACATTGTCCATACAACTTCCTACCTTCATCAATAGTCTTCCTCAATTCCTTGATGCATACATCTAATGTCTTCATATCATTTCTCACATTTGTGCATATTGTATCAAACATTAATGCATCATGCTTGTCTTGTGCTTGTACTTAAGCTATTTTAGACAAGGTTGTGAATTATTTATCAAAATATTTCACCAATTATTTTTCCTTAGTCTACAAGTCTAGATTTGTAACAGTTGTGGGAACTGTCTTCTGCATCCTATCCAAGACTTTAGTCAATGTTCTCTCCAAAGACTTAACTGATTTGTTCTTTTGGAGCAATTTTTTCAAAGAACTCATTAATCCTTTTTTATCATCATAATCATCATATATTATTGAACATTTCTACTATTGTTACTAGAGTTGCTACTGGAATAAATGTAACTACTTTTAGCTTTGCACTTTTATTTTCTTCCTCTAGTCTTCTTTTCACTTTTTCTTCTTCTCTCTTGATTTCTTCCTCATCTTTCTTCCTCTCTTCTTCTAATGTTTCTTTTTATTTCTCAGCTTCTTTTCTTTTCTCTTCTTCTTTCTTTTATTCTTCTACTTTCTTTCTCTTCTCTTCTTCTAACTCTTCATCTTGCTTCTTCTTCCTTTCATGTTCTTTCCTTTTCTTATCTTCTTCCCTTTTCTTCCTTTCCTCTTCATTCCTCTTCTCATCTTCTTCATGTTTCTTCCTTTCCTCTTCTTCTAACATTTTTTTTTTCTTCTTCTTTCTTTCTTTCTTCTTCTTCATCCTCTTCATTTGAACTCGAATATGCAGTGATATTACCAATAATGTTTGTTCCATATTGAGAAAATGGATAATCTTTAGCATCCACTATTATGTGTATACTATCCACTTGCATGGATTCTATACCCATAACTATATTAGGAGTTGACATTGTTTTTTGCACCTCTTCAACTTCTTCCTCACCATTAGACGGTGTATTGCCTTCCACATAGATTGTGATTGCTAAATGTGGCTGTGCACTCTCCTTTTTGATGCTAGGCATGGAAGTCATGTATTTGATTATAGCTTTGCTTATTTCTTTCTTGACTTCCTCATAATTTTCTCCCATAAGAAGAATAGCTCTTATTTTAATTCTTAGTAAAGGTCCAATGTCTTTCAAAATTCTGTCTGAATCTTCCTTTGTGTTCACTTCACAAAATTTATTAATCATGGTCTCTCTTAGTTTTGCATCTTCTTCTAGTACTCTCATCTTTCTATTCAGTAACTAGTTGTAAATATCTTCTAGGATCTTACCTTGTATGCTATCAAATCTCTTATTCCTTACAATAACATTCTCTTTCTATTTTGTATCAACATTACTTGATGCAAGCATATCTTGGGTGTAAGAGCAATCTTGCATCACCCAAAAGTAGTCTCTATTTTAATAAGGACTAGTAGAAAAGGTTGTTACTATTTATGGTAACTTGCTATTTTTAGTAAGTTTTTCATACAAGCTCAAAATATCCTCATTTTCTACATGAAGGTTCATTTTATAGTTATAAGCCCACCATAAAAATCTCATTTCTCTAGCTTAAGTATCAAAGAAATTATTGTGGTTTTTCTGTAGAAATATTTGTAGGAAAATCTCTTTTCTTCTTCCTTTTTCTATTCTTCCTCTTCCATCTTCCTCTTCTCTTCTTCTTCTATTCTATTATTTCTTCCTCTTCTCTCTTTACCTTTCCTTACATTTTCCTCATCTTATTTTCTTCTTTGTTCATTTGCTCTAGCTTTCTTTTTTTCCTCTTCTTCTAACCTTTCTTCTTCTTCTATCTTCTTTTGTTTCTCTTCCTCTACATTGTCAAAAATGGTGTTGTCGACAAAATTTTCAACAATGGCTTCACCATAATCTTTTAATGGATTCTCCTTATCATCAATTCATATATGTAGATTGTCGACTTGCATGGTATTAGTACTAATTGTAATCTATGCTGATGATTCAGTCATCACAGTGTCTTTGGCCTCCTATGTCATTGATGTATCTACTGGTAAATTCTCAGTAGCCTTCTCTTCAGTCATTGTGTCCCTCATCTAGTATGCTCTTCTCCTCTGTAATATGGATTTCTCCCCCTAAGTCCTTGCTCTTCTTTGCAACAGTGGGTGTGGAGGTAATGAATTTAATTATTGCTTTCTTTGTCTCCTCATTCACTTCATGATAATTACCACACATCAAAAAAATTATTCTTATTTTTCTCCTTAGATGTGAGCTCAAATTTGTCTCCTCTAGTAGACCTTCCGCATTGTCTCCTCTAGAAAATAGTCATGACCTTCAAAGGTGTTACACCTAAGGATTTTAGAACCCTCTAGAGGAAAATTAAAGCAATGCAATAATAGATTCATAGAGGAATGAATCTTGTTGTAGAAAATGATGAAAGTGAGGATGAAAGAGAAGAAGGAAATCTGAACCCAAATGTAGTAGAGGAAGTTCTTAACCCAGAGGAGGTGAGACTTTTTAGGGCCATTTCCAATACTGGAAAAAGACCTAAGTTTGATGTTCCTACATTTTTGGGAAATCTCAACCCAAAATATTTGATCGACTAGATCTAAGAATTGGAAGAGTAGTTTGAATATGAAGATATTGAAGATTCAGATAGGGTCAAGTTTATGAAGGCCAAACTGAAGGGTCATGCAAAGATCTGGTGAAAGGGGATCCAGTTGGATTGAAATAAAAGAGGAAAGGAAAAAATCACTAGATGGGATCAGATGGTAGTTAAAATGAAGCAACAATTCATTCTCATAGATTATGAGCTTGATCTATTGAAGAAAATGCAAGGGTTGAAGCAAGCGAGAAAATTTGTTCAAGGGTATACTGAAGAGTTCTACCAAGTTCTCATTGGAACCGGCCATGCAGAAGATGATAAGGAGAAACTCACCTGTTACCTTAATGGATTATAGCAAAGCATTCAGGATGAGATGAGTCTTGTTTGAGCGACCAATATTGAGGAGCCATACCAGTTTACCCTAACGATTGAAGAGAAACTATGCAAGAAGTTTGATAACAAGAATAGTGGAAGAGGTCGCGGTGGAAGATATGGAAGATGATCTTATGGAGGTTGTAATGATGATCAAAAGAACAAGGATGAGGCTAGAATTAGCACTTAGAACTAGAGGGGAAACAATTCCATTCATTTCCATGATTTAATAAATAGAGATCAGAGAGGAAGAGGTAGAGGACAAGGACTTGAAAGATTTGATTCTCCACATTCACTATATTCTTAATGTTGTAGCTCAACTCCTGAATGACTTGACATCCATTTTTTTAATCAGCATTTGAATCACTTGACATATGTGACTTGCTCAACACTTGAGTGACTCACATACTAGCGCTCAACACTAACTATGTATATTTCTGGACAGACACTACTTGGTCGACAAATACTGGGTTCTGTTAAGTAATGACATAAGCATTTTGTCACTGCCTTGTCAAAACCAAAATGAGATCAACAATCTCCCCCTTTGAAATGAGTGGCCAAAACACTTTTTCATGCATATACAACCTAATTTATGTGTATAACTCAAACAATCAGTATACATTACTTGGCTCTCATACAAGATTACAAAATTTGTGAAATGGATGACATAACTGACATACCTTATAACAAAAAAATTTCATATCTCCCCCTGAGTTGATATTCCCTTTCTATAATTGAATTTTCTATAACTAATTTTTTTGCATGAGTACTCCCCCTAACTCAAAATACAATGCATTTGTCGATCTGCAAAATCTTTATGATCTCCATTTTTTGACACTTATGTCATTTAGGTGGTACATTGATAGTGTGTTTGTCCAAAAAAATTTTGTGAACCACTATGATCATTTTCAATGTTGCATCCTAGTTATTGCATGCTACCTCTAGAGAGTGGTATTGAACATCTAGTTGGGTAGCAAGGTTAACTAGGCCATCATGTATTGAAAGTTGATTATCTTTCTTCATCAATGTTTTAGCAAAGGTTGGTTCTTTATGCAATACTTCCATGTGTGGGGTCAACATGGACTGGATACTAATCAAGGGAGCCCTTATGTTGGCATCTTGTGTCTGTAGTGTGGCTAGCTTACCTTGAGTAGATAGTAGACTCTGAAAAATGAGTTTGTCTTTGACCAAGAGATAGTTTCAATGTTGTCTTGTGGACTGTAGATCTCGTTACAGCTAGTCAATAGCCCTCTATACTTATTGTGTGAATGAATTCACATTACAAAATTTAGTGTATAGAGAAAAGATATTCTCTAACACATTTTTCACATCCTCCATTTTGGTGGCTAATTTAACCTATCTTTGTGCAATAGCACTAGAAATATTTTCAAGAACTTTAGAGTGAAACTTCCTTTCTAACCATTCTGGAAGTTTAGCATTGTAATATAGGCCTTTATCCTTGATCTTATCAAATAGTTTCTCAATGATTAGTTTTTCCTCACTGGACTCTGGTAGACTGAATGCATTAAGAAATATCTCTTTTATGTCATGAATTTCTTGCTTCTTCTTATGCTCTTGTTTAAGAAACTCTAGTTGTTTCTTGCTCGAAACCATTGAAATTTTCTTCATGATCTTCTCCTTAGCCTTGAGTGAGCACCAATGGGGATTTATCTTGATGATCTTCTTCATAATTTTCATCTTCTTATTCTTCTTCCTCTCCCTGTTCACCAAATCTCTCCTTAAGATTCTTCACAAGCTTGTTATTCTTTCTTATCATAGTAGATGTCTTCAAATCAATGGTGATTCTCGATTTGGCTTCATCATGGATTCCAAATGAGGTGATACTCTTGCCAACTTCCTTTGCCAATAAAGTTGTAATAGTTGTAGATACTTCATCTCCATTGAATTCATAAGGCAAGGGCTTCATCCATCTAACCCTAGGTATGGTTGTCTACACATATATGTAATCTGTGTCAACTAGAAAGAAAACATCATTGTAGTATTGTTCAACTAGTGATATAGGAATCCTTAGCCTCTCTTTCATAGACTTCTTGAATTCCTCAAAGTATCTTTTCATTACTATTTCAAAATTGTCTCCAAGATGCTCAATTATATTTGAAATTTGTAATGTCACTAGCATGTTGGTCTTCCACGCTATTTGACCAAATGTTGGAAAAGTATTCTACACATAGAAGAATATGTAGACAAGTAATGAACCAAATTTATATTGTGCACTCGTTTTCTTTCTTGTGGCCTCCAAGTTTTTTGATAACTGTTGAAGTGGTAACTAGATAAGCTCATAAGTGTGATCTTTCTTCACTATCTTGTATCCCAAATCCACAACCATGCATGATACACTGTTCAATCGGCTTGATTGAAAGAATTTGTGAGCAATTACTCTCACTACAAATTCAATTAGGGGGTTTGAAATTGTGTTTATGGAAATCCCTCTCTTATTCCATTATGCCCTTGTATCTTTCTCAATTACCTCCTTTGCATCACTTATTTCCATGTCTCCAACATCTCCTATCTTTCTAGTGTAGCAACATTTGGCATCTTGTATCATTAAGACTTTTGGTGGTATCATCGATAACACACAATAAAGGTCTCCCTTATATGCTATCTCAAGAATAGCCTGGAAGGATGGTTGTCTAACTTCATTACTAATTAGTTGCACTTTAAAAACATCTTTTCCTTCCTTCCTAACATTCACAAAAAAGCTAGACACCATTTTATGTATCTAGGGCTCACAAAAATTCAAACAATGAAACTTAGCACTAGTGAAATACATTTTGAATCTCATGTATGATAACGAGTAGCAACAGAATCCATTTTGCAAAAAACTTAAATCTTTCTCCTCAGTTCACCTTATGCTCTTCATGTACTCTTCTATCTCTGATGAATACAAATGAGTAAAAAATTGACTATATAACCCTTGATATTCAACAATAAATTCTTAATGCTTATAAAACTATAAGCTCAACTATCATAGGATTTCCCACTCTCTCAACTTATACATAATTTGCACTATGCTCAACAACCACAACGAGCTTGGCTACTACTAAATTTGTCTCCTCTAGTAGACCTTCCACATTGTGTATTTTCAAAGCCATTAAGTTTGATCACTTTCCATAACAGAATTTTTTCACCTTCAATACTAAGGCAGCCCATTTGGTGCTTTTCTATTTATCCTTCTCCTGTCATATTGACTTTTATTTGTGATCAAATTTTATCTAAAATTACTACCTCTATGATTTTTAATATTTCCAAAGAGGAAGGTTTGCATGCTGAAGATTATAAGTCACCTGTGATTGACAACTTGCTTACAGAATTTTAGTTTTGGAATAAATTGATCCCAAATCAGGCATTTGAAAAACAAATAGTTCTTAACCAATTTGACAATCAGTCAGTTCTTAACAGTCTTCCTCAAGATTCTGGTGTAGTAATTGTAAGCTCAGTGGTAGGAGATTCTGTGGGGTTAGAGTCCAATATTTATCAACTAGTGCAAAAGTCTACAGTTTTGTCTCCTCAAGATTTTCAAATGCAAGATAGCTTTAAAATTCAGCCTTTATCTATAGTGAAAACCCCATCTACATCAGCTTCTCTTGCTAAAACACCAAAGGCTAGAGGTAGACAAAAAGGTTCCAAAATTAAATCAAAAATTGCAGCAGGTATTCAAACTACATTGGATGATAGTTTCACTGTTATCAAAAGATCGACAAGGAGAACTAGGTGTTCTCCTTGTCCCCAATGAAAATCATCTCATGCAATGTTAGAGGTTTAAATTCCTTTGACAAGAGACAAAGAATCAAACAATCCATTGATTCTTTGTAGGCAGATATTATTTTATTGCAAGAAACCAAATTATCCCAAAACAATTTTGAGAAAACCATTGCAAGATGGAAAAAATGGAAGGCCTATCATATGCAAGGTTTGGGTGCCTCTGGAGGTTTAGTAGTTCTTTCGAATCCCTTTACAGTTAATTCTTAGCTCTTTCTAAAAATTCAAAAAAAAAAATAGAAAAAGAAAAAAAGAAAAAAAATAAAAATAGAAAATGTGCCTGGTGAAAACCACTTCTTGGGGCACCTTGGTAGCAAAAGTGAAGAGAAATAAAATTTATCCTATGGTGAAAAATACTTCTTGTTGCACCTTGGATAAGTACCATGATGAAAACTTGGTAAACATGCATCATGCATAATTCTTCCATCATCCATCTATTCCCTCTTCTCTCTTTGATCTTGACAATGTTGAGCTATCTTTACATATTCGCTATCTTATCCATGAGATTTTCTATTGTGCTCTCTCATTCACTCATAGCCTCCATCTTAAGCTTTATTCTTATTGCTCTATCCCATCACTATCCTATCTAGTTGACCCCTTGGTCTTGATAACAACAAAGAAAAACATGGTTCTCATAGGTGTCTTGACATGGCTACTCTTTTGGACTACATGCTTCATGCTATCTCACTTGTTTACTTTACTACTTATTCTACATGTTGTCTTGCTCATTACTTCCATTGCTTATCCAAAACATACTTCATCTGACTATTTCACCTCTTTCCCTAGCTTGGTTACTCTTGAGGAGTCAGTCCTTCATGATCACTTTCACTTGCTTCATACACCTTTCTTATATGTCTTTTTTTATCTACCATCTCATTAGTCCATCATGTCCTATACATTTCCAAACATCGGAGAAAATGATGTGATCTTACTTGAAATATCTAAAACGTTCTAAAAAAATTTGAAAAATCATATGTGATGCTGAAAAAATCCTAAAAATTAGAAAATGTCCTAAAAAAATGATCATCTTAGTGAAAACCTAGCAATAGGCTCTTTGATGTATCACCAAAATAATTTAAAAACAAGAAAACAAAAAAATTTGAAAAAAGTCCTAACAAAATTTACCAAGTGGTGAAAGCCTGGAAACAGGTGCTACTTGAGACCATTGCACCTATGTCTATCAGTCTCAATCACACACTCTACGACACATTTCCTAGCTTGGAATTGTTTCTTGTCCTCATCTTGGGAGCACAACTACTTATCCTATTTGATGTCTCCTTGTGCATTAGGGTTTGTGTGGAAACTAACAAAATAGTGTTTATCAACACTACCCCCAACCTGATATCAAGTATTTCTCAGCATTTTTCACATAGTTTACCTACAGTCTCTGATGTTGCAATATTTCTCACTATCAGATTCAAGTCTTAAAGAAATGGCCAAGTGACTTACAAACACACACACTTCAACACTTAAACTACTAAGCTATGATGAACTTTCTCTTCTTTTTGTGTTGTCTATGATGATTTATTTGCTATGTGTTCCCTCCCTAATAAGTGTTTCAAGGATGTCATGGACTAGAAGACTAGGGGCATGGGGAATGTTTTACTTGCTTTCTTCTTATGGGTATACTTTTTTAGTCTATAGTTTTTTGAACATTCATGCTTATCCTACTTAACACTTTGGCTTACAAATGTAGATCATCCTTGACTTTTTTTGCAAGACCGCACTCAGGGGTTATCTTGCCATTTATGCCTTGATATAGGTGTAATATTGATATACTAAACATAGGGAATCTAATTGAGTAGTCATCTTTACTTATACATATTTGATGCGTAGGTTGGATTCCCACATTTCTATCTAACATAGATCATATTCATATCCTCATAGTTATACTAGTGATGGTTGTATGATCTCATGATGTCCCTAATAAGGCTCGATGATAAAAACTAGGACCTACTTATGTAACCCTTGCAATTACAACTTTTCATACTAGCTTGCTTTATAGGGTTCATTCTAGCTTAGCTTTGCATTTTTCATTTGAGAGAGCTCTCTTCTTTATCTTTCATGGACTTGTTAGCTAACTATGTTCATCCTTCTCTTGTATCTTCTAGATCTTATCTTATCTCTTCTTTCCTATTTTTTGCTTCTTTTCCATCTTACCATCTCATCTATGCTTTTGACCTATCTTTGTTAATCTTGGCATCCTAGATCCATTTTTGGGATTGAAATCAAAATTCGGTTTCATCTTACTCGTCAAAAATTTCTTTAATTTGTGAATCTTGTAGGGGAAATCATCATTTCTTCATTATTTCTACTCTCTTCCACTTGACCTGATTCTTATACTTTATCTTTCTTGGTCAAAGTTAGTCAAACTAAGGCATATCTTCATTTTTTTGGTGGTCACTCTTTGGTTCTAATCCTCTATTTATTATCTTGGACATTGCTATATCTTGATTTGCTCATATCTTGCTCTTTTTTGCATCCCCTTATCTCATTTTTATTTCGATCCTGAGGGGGCAAAAATATTCTATCATCACCTGCTACAACTATCTATTTCTTAGGAGCATTTGTTTGATCTATTCATTTACTCTTGGTCTATCTACTTTGCTAGGTGTTAGCATTCTTCTTGAATTCTAACATCATCTTTTTCCTAATTTTTAGTACTACCGCTATTAGGTTGTACATTCAAGATGTGCTATCTCTCTCTATATGTCACTCTTTGGAATCAGATATCTATATCTATCGCTGCCATCTTCGCTTTTTCATTCTTTGACATCATGTGTTCTCATATTGATCACGCATTAGTCAAAGAGGGGCAAATGTAATCAACTAAAAATGGTCATCCAAACTATAAGGCCCCTTTCTAGCATTTTTCCATAATTTATATAATGGTTATTTTTTATCAAATCCTCAAAAATCTATTTATTTGATTATAAACTTTGGTATGGCCACTTTATCCCAAGTTCATATTTAATTAAAAGAACATGTCCCCCTTTTAATTAAATAAAATTCCCCACTGATCTCTTATACTAAGTGCACACACATAAAACATTATTCCTATTTTAGAAATAAAAGAAAAGGTACTTTTGTCTACACATGATTTCACATGTTTCTATGTGAGAGGAATCTTCTACATTTAAAAAAACTTTAATTCTCCTCCACACATTTCAAACCCTCTCAAAAGTCAACAATTAATTGTGATTGGTTGAGATGCTTGTGCACATGGATCACTCCCACTTTCAAACTCCGCCCTTGATTACATTCATCTTGCCTCTTAATCTCTACCATCTATTTTTCTTTAAAGGGAGCACTCTCTGCTCATTCAAAAAATCTTAGTCTCATGCTGTTGTTATGCTACTTGTTTTTTTGGTGATTTTGGAGACTTGGAGCATTCTTGTATTTTTTCATTTTAGCTTAGCTCTCATTCTATTTACATTATTACATGCTATTTAACTTAGTTTCATTTATGCTTTAGCTTAGTTCTCTTTGTTAGCTTGCATTTGCATTGCATTTTATTCTAGATTTTGGGATATTGGCACTCTTGCCTCTACTCTTTGAATCTCTCGTTCTATGGTGCACCTTGCAAGGGTTGCATATTTTGGTTCATTTGAGAGCCACCATCTCATAGCCTTTGCACATCATAGATAGAGAGCTATAAGCCAGCTCTTGAGACTCCCTCTTACATGGGTTCTCTGAAGAATAATGGTTTATAGAAGTGTGACACTTTTATGCACACACACATAGTCCATAAGAGGCTACTTCAACTGCATTCAAGTTTGTATATGAAAATTTCTCATAAGATGCTTTGGCTACAAAATATTCATCCAAGTTCTTCTACACATTACTGATCTTTTGTGTTGTGTTCTCTGAGAAGTGAGAACCATTTTATTACCCTTTATTTTCTAAGCTCAATGATTTTAATGCCATCGTGAACTTTTGATACTCTTGCCTCAAGTTCTTCAATAATTTTCTAAGCTCAATGATTTTAATGTCAGTGATTGAAGTTTATTTACCTTTGAACTAACTTCATCATTTATATCTTTTAGATAATTTTATAAAATGATGCATTTTCCATAAAACTTCATTCCTTTCTCTAGACATCTTCTTAACTCCTTGATGCTAATATCAAGAGTCTGCAAATCATTTCTAACATTATTGCACACTATAGAAAACAACAGTGCATCGTGTCTGATTTGAGATTGGATTGATGATATGTTGATAGATTAGTTAATTCCACATCAAAATATTTTGCTAATTCCTTTTCTTTCAACTTTAATTCTTTCTCTGTCACCTTGGTCATGACTATTTTCTATAATTTCTCAAGAACTTCTTCTAAAGTATTCTCTAGATTTATGAATTTCTTGATCTTCTCCAATAATTTTCTAATTGATGATATAAGTAATTTCTGATCATCATCATCATATGATGCAATGGATAATACTAGTATCATAGAATATCTTCCTTTCTTAGTTGTAGGCAATAGAACGTTAGCCTCATGATGGGACTTAAATTTGTCATATTCTATTATAACATGTTTGAGCTAAGGTTTAAATGTTCATTCCTGCATCACAACTTTCCACTTGTGCTTTATTCTTTCATCCTTCTCGTGCTCAACTTTCCTCCTCTTTTCTTCTTCCTTTTTCTATTCTTCCTCTACCATCTTACTCTTCTCTTCTTCTTCTATTCTATTCTTTCTTCCTATTCTCTCTTTACCTTTCCTTACATTTTCCTCATCTTATTTTCTTCTTTGTTCATCTACTCTAGCTTTCTTCTTTTTCTCTTCTTCTAACCTTTCTTCTTCTTCTATCTTCTTTTCTTTCTCTTCCTCTACATTGTCAAAAATGGTGTTGTCGACAAAATTTTCAACAATGGCTTCACCATAATCTTTTAATGGATTCTCCTTATCATCAATTCATATATGTAGATTGTCGACTTGCATGGTATTAGTACTAATTGTAATCTATGGTGATGATTCAGTCATCACAGTATCTTTGGCCTCCTATGTCATTGATGTATCCACTGGTAAATTCTCAGTAGCCTTCTCTTCAGTCATTGTGTCCCTCATCTAGTATGCTCTTCTCCTCTGTAATATGGATTTCTCCACCTAAGTCCTTGCTCTTCTTTGCAACAGTGGGCATGGAGGTAATGAATTTATATATTTCTTTCTTTGTCTCCTCATTCACTTCCTGATAATTACTACACATCAAAAAATTTATTCTTATTTTTCTCCTTAGATGTGAGCTCAAATTTGTCTCCTCTAGTAGACCTTCCACATTGTCTCCTCTAGAAAATAGTCATGACCTTCAAAGGTGTTACACCTAAGGATTTTAGAACCCTCTAGAGGAAAATTCAAGCGATTCAATAATAGATTCATAGAGGAATGAATCTTGTTGTAGGAAATGATGAAAGTGAGGATGAAAGAGAAGAAGGAAATGTGAACCCAAATGCAGTAGAGGAAGTTCTTAACCCAGAGGAGGTGAGACTTTTTAGGGCCATTTCCAATATTGGAAAAAGACCTAAGTTTGATGTTCCTACATTTTTGGGAAATCTCAACCCAAACGATTTGATCGACTAGATCTAAGAATTGGAAGAGTAGTTTGAATATGAAGATATTGAAGATTCAGATACGGTCAAGTTTATGAAGGCCAAACTGAAGGGTCATGCAAAGATCTGGTGAAAGGGGATCCAGTTGGATTGAAATAAAAGAGGAAAGGAAAAAATCACTAGATGGGATCAGATGGTAGTTAAAATGAAGCGAAAATTCATTCTCGTAGATTATGAGCTTGATCTATTGAAGAAAATGCAAGGGTTGAAGCAAGCGAGAAAATTTGTTCAAGAGTATACTGAAGAGTTCTACCAAGTTCTCATTGGAACCGGCCATGCAGAAGCTGATAAGGAGAAAGTCACCTGTTACCTTAACGGATTATAGCAAAGCATTCAGGATGAGATGAGTCTTGTTTGAGCGACCAATATTGAGGAGCCATACCAGTTTACCCTAATGATTCAAGAGAATCTATGCTAGAAGTTTGATAACAAGAATAGTGGAAGAGGTCATGGTCGAAGATATGGTAGATGATCTTATGGAGGTTGTAATGATGATCAAAAGAATAAGGATGAGGCTAGAAGTAGCTCTTAGAACTAGAGGGGAAACAATTACATTCATTTCCATGATTTAAAAAATAGAGATCAGAGAGGAAGAGGTAGAGGAGAAGTACTTGAAAGATTTGATGCTCCACATTCACTATATTCTTAATGTTGTAACTCAACTCCTGAATGACTTGACATCCATTTTTTAAATCAGCATCTGAATCACTTGACATATGTGACTTTCTCAACACTTGAGTGACTCACATACTAGTGCTCGACACTAACTATGTATATTTCTCGACAGACACTACTTGCTCGACACATACTAAGTTCTATTAAGTAATGACTTAAGCATTATGTCACTACCTTTTTAAAACAAAAATGAGATCAACAATATCCCCCTTTGAAATGAGTGGCCAAAACACTTTTTCACGCATATATAACCTAATTTATGTGTATACCTCAAACAATCAGTATACATTACTTGGCTCTCATACAAGATTACAAAATTTGTGAAATGGATGACATAACTGACATACCTTATAACACAAAAATTTCATATCTCCCCTTGAGTTGATATTCCCTTTCTATAACTAAATTTTGTACTCCTATTGAGTAAGTGTCTAATTGGTTGATGTTCCCTATTTTTATATGAGTACTCCCCCTAACTCAAAATACAATACATTTGTCTATCTGCAAAATCTTTATGATCCCCATTTTTTGACACTTATGTCATTTAGGTGGTACATTGATAGTGTGTTTATCCAAAAAAAAATTGTAAACCTCTATGATTATTTTCAATGTTGCATCCTAGTTATTGCATGCTACCTCTAGAGAGTGGTATTGAACATCTAGTTGGGTAGCAAGGTCAACTAGGCCATCATGTGTTGAAAGTTGATTATCTTTCTTCATCAGTGTTTTGGCAAAGGCTAGTTCCTTATGAAATACTTTCATATGTGGGGTCAACATGGACTGGATACTAATCAAGGGAGCCCTTATGTTGGCATCTTGTTTTTGTAGTGTGGCTAGCTTATCTTGAGTAGATAACAGTCTCTAAAAAATGAGTTTGTATTTGACCAAGAGATAGTTTCAATGTTGTCTTGTGGACTGTAGATCTCCTTACAGCTGGTCAATATCCCTCTATACTTATTGTGTGAATAAATTCACATCACAAAGTTTAGTGTATAGAGAAAAGATATTCTCTAACACATTTTTCACATCCTCCATTTTGGTGGCTAAGTCAACCTATCTTTGTGCAATAGCACTAGAAATAATTTCAAGAACTTTAGAGTGAAACTTCTTTTCTAACCATTCTAGAAGTTTAGCATTGTAATCTAGGTCTTTATCCTTGATCTTATCAAATAGTTTCTCAATGATTATTTTTTCCTCACTCGACTCTGGTAGACTGAATGCATTAAGAAATATCTCTTATATGTCATGAAGTACTTGCTTCTTCTTATGCTCCTATTTAAGAAACTCTAGTTGTTTCTTGCTCGAAACCTTCGACATTTTCTTCATGATCTTCTCCTTAGCATTCAGTGAGAATCAATGGGGTTTCAGCTTGATGATCTTCTTCATAATTTTCATCTTCTTATTCTTCTTCCTCTCCCTATTCACCATATCTCTCCTTAAAATTCTTCACAAGCTTGTTATTCTTTCTTATCATAGTAGATGTCTTCAAATCAATGGTGATTCTCGATTTGGCTTCCTCATGGATTCCAAATGAGGTGATACTCTTGCCAACTTCCTCTGCCAGTAAAGTTGTAATAGTTGTAGATGCATCATCTACATTGAACTCATAAGGCAAGGGCTTCATCCATCTAACCCTAGGTATGGTTGCCTACACATATGTGTAATCTGTGTCAACTAGAAAGAAAACATCATTGTAGTATTGTTCAACTAGTGATATAGGAATCCTTAGCCTCTATTTCATAGACTTCTTGAAGTCCTAAAAGTATCTTTTCATTAGTATTTCAAGATTGTCTCCAAGATATTCAATTAGATTTGAAATTTTTAATGTCACTAGCATGTTGGTCTTCAACACTATTTGACCAAATATTGGAAAAGTATTCTACACATAGAAGAATATGCAGGCAAGTAATGAACCAAATTTATATTGTGCACTCTTTGTCTTTCTTATGGCCTCCAAGTTTTTTGATAACTGTTGAAGTGGTAACTAGATAAGCTCATAAGTGTGATCTTTCTTCACTATCTTGTATCCCAAATCCACAACCATGCATGATACACTGTTCAATCTGCTTGATTGAAAGAATTTGTGAGCAATTACTCTCACTACAAAGTCAATTAGGGGATTTGAAATTGTGTCTATGGAAATCCCTCTCTTATTCCATATTGCCCTTGTATTTTTCTCAATTACCTCCTTTGCATCACTTATTTCCATGTCTCCAACATCTCCTATCTTTCTAGTGTAGCAACATTTGGCATCTTGTATCATTAAGACTTTTGGTGGTATCATCAATAACACACAATATAGGTCTCCTTTATATGCTATCTCAAGAATAGCCTGGAAGGGTGGTTGTCTAACTTCATTACTGATTAATTGCACATTAAAAACATCTTTTCCTTCCTTCCTAACATTCACAAAAAAGCTAGACACCATTTTATGTATCTAGGGCTCACAAAAATTCAAACAATGAAACTTAGCACTAGTGAAATAGATTTTGAATATGATGTATGATAATGAGTAGCAACAAAATCCATTTTGAACAAAACTTAAATCTTTTTCCTCAGTTCACCGTATACTCTTCATGTACTCTTCTATCTCTGATGAATAAAAATGAGTAAAAAATTGACTATATAACCCTTGATCTTCAACAATAAATGCTTAATGCTTATAAAACTATAAGCTCAACTATCATAGGATTTCCCACTCACTCAGCTTATACATAATTTTTGCTACGCTCAACAACCACAAAGAGCTTGGCCACTACTAACATAATTCCATCACTTGACAACAACTGTGAAACCTAAAAAAACTATAAATTTCTTCCAAGTTCTAACCAATACATTGCATCTTAATTCATGCATATTTTATCTCTTTAGAACTCAGATTCTTGGAACTGATTATTGAAATAACTTTGAAATATCAGTCCCACACATACCTTTTGATTGCTTAGTTGGAGGTGATGTGATCATCTGATCCATTGGATGAAGTGACCTCATCTGAACTTGATGTGCTATAATCTTCCTCCTTCTTCCATGATTTGTTCATCTACACTTTGACCTTCTCAACACTGGCCTTTTCTTTTCCTTTATTATTTCAATTATTTGACACTGGTGATCTGGTAGGATAGTTTCTACTAATATGACTAGTCTTCAAACAACTAAAGCATGTAGTTTCACTCAACTATCTATTGTAGTTTCCTCTAAAATGTATTCTAATGCAATTCTCAGGAACATGTCCATACTCTTGACAATAGTGACAACTATACCTTGTGTTGTAATCCCAATTGTAGGATTTTCAATTTTGTTGTACCATTGTCTACTTGTTTGATGTTTAATTGGCCTCAGATCTACATTCATATGCTTTATGTCTATACTTCTCACAATAATGGAAATATTCTTTAAATCTCTATGTGCTTAATCTCTTGAACCTACATTTATGTTCCTGATGTTCTTTCTTTTTTCACTTATGGTAGTAACCTTGGAATTTTTGCTTTGGGTTCTGATTTGCATTGTTGCTCCTACAAAAATTTATTGTATGACCTAATTTTCCACAATTATGAAAAGTGGGTTTTTAGTTCTTACCCTTTTATGTTTCTTTTTTCACCACTTTTAGATGATTCTCCTTCCTTGGTACTATTGTATCCCAATCCAGTAGTATTATTGTTAAATCTAGGAGATCTCATCAGTCTCTTAAAGTATTTGATGGCTTTACTATGTTTTTTGAAACTTTAGCAAATTTATTTTTTTTCTTAGTCCATTCCTCAGTTGTTCATTGTGTAACTTTAGGGTTGTGATCTCAATGTCCTTTCCATTCAATTCATTATTGGAAATATTCACTTGATTCACTATTTCCTATTGCATGTGAAAAATGTTATTTATCTCTGATGTCTTCTCGTCTAGTATGTTGGTCAGAGTTCTTTTGTCATCTTCAATCATGACTTTGTCTTTCCCAAATTTATTTTTCCTCTTGGTCACCTCACATACAAATACTGATTGGACTTCTTGTTCTATCTTAATATTTTTGACCTCTTCAGTTACAAAACCATTCTTTTCCATTAGATTTGCAATTGCTACATCAAACTCACTTGAGTTTCCATTCTCAAACAATTTAGTAGTGTTTTCCTCTTGGTAATGATTGTCCTTTTTCTCAATAGCCATCTCTTTTCTTCTCCTCTTGGTAATGAGTTTCATTTTGCTCAATAGCCATCTCTTTCCTTCTCCTCACTGAATGTTGTAGTTCATCTCTTGCTTCCATAAGTTGGTGTTGTTTAAAATATAGATGAAGTAACTGAGAGGGGAGGGGTGAATCAGTTACCAAAAAAATAATTACTAAATTCCCTTAGATGTCTATAATGCTTACTTACTACAGATACTTGGTAAATAGTGCAGAAATACTGTAACTCGATAAGTTAACTAGTTACTAATCATCTAGCATTCAAAGTTATTAATATGCATGCAAAGGTTAACTAAATGAACAAAAGAAACACCAAATTTAACGTGGAAACCCAATATGAGAAAAACCACCAAGTAACTAGTCACCAATTTTTACTCTTTTGAAGTGAGCCCTGTTAGGAGCCAACCCTGTTAAAGGTTACAATACACACTGTTAGGTGTGACCTTGTTAGAGGATTTAATCACCTTGTTAGGAGTGGGTTGGTTAGAGGTCTTTAGAAAAATTCAACTAAATTGTCACCTTGTTAGAGGATTTACAAAATGGTTGTTAAACCAACTCTGTAAAGAGATTTTGAAATCACTATTACAATGATTAGAAAGCAACAATGAAATGACCTGAATGATATGCAACTTACATTTTTCTGAGTATAGATCTATGTTCATCTTGACTGGATCCTTACTGATCAAATACAACTTTGCAGCTCCTCTAGGATATCTAATCCTTCATCAAAATTTGCTCATTATTTTCTTATTCCTTCTTCAACCATATACTCACATTTCCACACTTATACATTAGTCAACAACTTGAAGATTTATATATACTCCTTTTAGATTTATCAAGTCGGCTCAAATATTAGTTATAGCAACTAAAAAACATCAGTCGGCTACATTTATTCCATGAAACAATTGAGCTTAATATCAAAACCAAAATCCTTTGCTGGCCAACTCAGCTTGGTAACCACACTCTAGAATGGATTTCTAGTGTTAACCAAGTGAAGCTTAGTAAATACTACAAATCCTGCAAAAGTCCTTTGGAGACCAAGTGAACTCGGTTAGCACTGACCTTCCTTTGTTGACCTTTTGAGCTCGATAGAAGCTAACTTTCTATCATATTTCCTTTGATGGCCGAGTGAGCTCAGTAAACACTAACTTTTTACCACATTTCCTTTGATGACTGACTGATCTCGGTAGATACTAACTTTTTGCCACATTTCCTTTGATGACCAAGTGAGCTTGGTAGATACTAACTTTATTTTTCTGACCTTGTGAGCTTGGTAGACTCTGTCTAATGACTGATATGACATTTGTGTAACATAAAAGAGAACACTTTATTAACAATTGTATCCAAAAATCTCCCTCTTTAGCATTGATGGCAACACAACATGTCATAGCAGAATGAAATTTGAAAACAAGTCTAACAAGTCTTTTTCTATTACAACAACTTTTTTTTTGCAAATTCTCCCTCTTTCAGTAATCTCCCTCTATGAAGGAATTACATAGCAAAATCTTCCTCTCAAACAAATTTTAGAAAGATATGATAGTAAAACTCTCCCTCTTTGACAACACATGCAAAAGACAACACAACTCAAATGAATTTTAATGTGCCTTTAGTACTGATTCATATGCAATGTTTCTTGACTATGTTGCATCAACTAATAGTTCTTCAACTTGATATGCGTTGATGCATCACTAAAACTTTATTTTAGTGAACTTCAAATAGGGGAGTGACCCCTAACTTACCTCTTACATACAAGAATGCATCCTTAGGTAATGGCTTTGTGAATGTGTCAGAAATTTGGTCCTTTGTATGGAAATATTCCAATCTGATCTCCTTATCTTGCACCAATTCCATAGAAAAATGATATTTTATTACAATGTGCTTGGTTTTGGAAAGCATCACTAGATTCTTAGATATGTTGATTGCACTTGTATTATCGCAGAACATAACAACTGGTTCTTTCATTTCCACCTTCATACCTTCCAACAACTATTTAAACAAAACAATATTAGAATAGTTTACTACTGCAGCAACATACACTGCCTCTGCTGTAGATTGGGATGTATAATTCTGCTATTTGCTTGTCCAAGAAACCAACCTCTTTCCTAGAAAGAATGCTCCTCCACTTGTACTTTTTCTGTCATCAAGGTTTCCTACCCAATTAGCATCAGTAAATTCTTTCAAATCTAGATTACCTCCAAATTTATACCATAAACCATAATCTTCAGTTCCTTTCAAATATCTCATTATTCTTTTGATTTCCATCATGTGATTTTCTCTTGGTTTTGCTGAAAATCTTGCTACAATACCAACTGCAATTGCAATATCTAGACTAGTATGAACTACATACTGCAACTTTCCAATCATAGATCTATACAAGGTTTGATCTACTTCTTTTGATTCATCTTCCTTGGTAAGTTTTAATCTAGTACAAATAGGAGTCCCAACAGGTTTACAATCTTCCATACCAAACTTTTTCAATAGCTCCTTGATGTTTTTTGATTGAGTGATGTAGATACCATTTCTATTATGTTGAATTTGAACACCAACAAAGAATTTTATCTCACCAAACATAGACATTTCAAATTTCGTGTTCATTTGTTCTAAAAATTCTTTGCAAATATCATCATTCCCTATGAAAATAGTATCGTCTACAAATATTTCTGCTAAGAAAATCTTATCATCTGGTCCTTCCTTTATATACAACTTACTATTATGATTAGTTCTTTGAAAACCAATCTGAATAAGATAGTTTTGCAATCTTTAATACCATGCTCTTGGAGCTTGTTTTAGACCATATAGTGCCTTGTGTAATTTGAAAACCATGTTTCTTTTATCTAGATTAACAAAACCTTCAAGTTGTTCAATGTAAACCTCTTCATCTAGTATACCATTGAGGAATGTTGACTTGACATCCATCTGATAAACTTTGAATCCTTTCTGAGTAGCATATGCAAGTAAGGTTATAACTTCTTCCAATCTTACAATAGGAGAAAAAGTTTCTACATAGTCTATTCCTTCTTCTTAAGCATATCCTTTGCATACTAGTCTAGCTTTGTTTCTCGATACCTTACCATCTTCAGTCAACTTGTTTCTGAATATCGACTTAGTTCTAATCACATTTTTATCTTTAGGCCTAGGTACAAGAGTCAATATCTTATTTTTCTCTATCTTCTCTATCTCTTCATTCATAGCCTCAATCCAACTATCATTTCCTAATGCATCTTTGATATTTTTAGGTTCAAAATCAGCAAGTAAACAAGTACCTTTCAACCTATTTTTTGTCATGGTTCATTTAGATTTGTCTCCAATGATCTAATCTACTGAATGATGTCTCCTAACATATTTTGCTAATACAGGTTCTCTGCATTTTGAATGAATTTCATTGTTATCCTTTTTCATTTCAACTTCAGGTTCTAGCTATTCTGCCTTGGTAGATATTGGCTCGGGTCCTTCAGACTCGGTAGACCCTTGCTCGATAGCATTTGAATGTAACTCATGTTGTTGTAGCTCAGTTTGAACTTCTTGTAACTCAGTTACTGATGACTTGGGAGTAGAAGATTCTTGATTGATTGGTACTGCATAAGGTTCAATGAAAACAAACCTTCTATAATCTTTTATTCCCTTTTTCTTTCTTCTTCAGTCCTTTCTGCAAACTCATCAACTTTCACGTGTGCACTTTCGATGACTTTGTTAGTAGACAAGTTCAAACATCTATATGCTTTACGTTTGCAAGAGTATCCTAGAAATATTCCTTCATCACTTTTCACATCAAATTTTCCTTTTCTAGATTCTTTCAAAATATAACATTTACTTCCAAATACTTTTAGATAACTTACATTAGGTTTATAGCCATACCATAGCTCATAGGGAGTTTTGAATGAGTCCCTTTTTAGCTGTATTCGGTTCAAGGTATGAACTGTAGTGCTGATGGCTTCCTTCCAGTATTTGATAGCAATGCCTTTTTCAATCATTAAGGTTCTTGCACAATCCATGATAGATCTGTTCCTTCTTTTAGCTGTTCCATTTTTCTCAGGAGTTCCAGGGGCTGACACTTGTCTTTTGATTCTTTTTTCAATACAAAAGTTATTGAACTCATATGAAATGAATTCTCCACCTCTGTCTGACCTTAAGCATTTCAATCTTTTCCCTATTTCCTTTTCTACTCTGGCCAAATACTATTTGAAATTCTCAAATGCTTCTAATTAGTTTCTTAGATACATGATAGTCATCATTCTTGAGTAATCATCAACAAAAAGAATGAAGAACTTTTCTCCAGTATAGCTTTCAATTCCAATGGGTCCACATAAATTAGTATGCACAATTTCTAATATATCTTCTGATTGATAGTTTTTACTTTTAAAGCTAGTCTTTCCCATTTTACCAATCTGACAATTCTTGCATAGACTGACGTCAAGTTTTTTTATGTTAGGAATGCCTCTTACTTTATTGAATTTTCTTATCTTCACCAAATTATCAAAATTGACATGACAGAACCTTTTATTCCATAACCAACTTTCTTTGACTTGAGAAATAAAACATGAACATTCAACAAGTTCAAGATAAAATAAGTTACCTTTTGTTTGAGTGCCCGATCCAATCAGTTTTCTTTTTTCATCCAGCAATCTTGCTTTTCCATGCATGAATTCTACTTTGAATCCATTATTGAGTAGTTGTGCCACACTCAATAAATTATGCTTTAGTCCTTTTACCCAATAGGCATTATCACATATAAGTTCTTTGGTTAGAGAGATTTTTCCTCTTCCTTTTATACAACAAGGTTCATTGTTACCAAATCTTACACTGCCACCATCATAGTCTTCAAAATATTCAAACTTAGTTTTATCACAAGTCATGTGATGAGAACAACCACTATTTATGATCCATGTATCATTTTTTCTCAAGTGAGAAATGAGTGTCATTTCCTCATCATTATCAGACTCATCTTTCACAACAATGTAGAAAATTTCATCTTCTTCTTTATCATTAGAATCATTAGAATTTTTGGCCATAAAACATGTTTTCTTACCTTTATCCTTCAAGGATTTGAAGTCTTTCTTGCCATTGTACTTGTAATCTTTCTTCTCATCTTTGTTCTACTTGTTTGGGCAACTAGCAGCAATATGACCAACTTCTTCACATGAAAAAATAGATTAGAGGAACTTTACCTTTATATTTTCCTCTACCTCTAGAATATTTCCTTGCTAGTAGAGCTTCAATCACCTCAAGACCACTGTCTGAACTTTGGTCTAGTTCATCTTCACTTTCTGACTGAGATTCTTTTTTCATTTTTCTTTTTTTCTAAAGTGAAAGCTTGGCTTCAAATCCTTATTCAATGTTTTTGGAAGCTAGAACATAGTTGTCATAGTTGTCTAGTTCAAATGTAGTCAATCTTCCAACTATGGCTTCTAGATTTATCTTATGATTTGCTTCACATCTTCTTTCTTGAATTGCAAAGACTCTAATTGCATAGATTGGTAGTAATATTATGAGAACTTTACTTATAACTATCTCTTCTCTGATATCTCTGATATCTCTAATATACTTATACTTATAGATTGGTAGTAATATTATCCTCTCTCATTTTCATTTGGTCAAATTGTCCTCTCAAACTTTCTGCTTTGGCTCTTCTCACATTATCATCTCCTCCATAGATTTCTTTCAGCTTGTTCCACATTTCAAAGGCAGTTTTGCAATCCTTGATGTCATTAAATTCTTCATAACTCAGAACAGATGCTATATCTATCATCATAATGTTGTGAGCCCTCTTTTCAGCAATATCATAGACAAATAATGTACCAAAAGCTTCTACATATTTTTCATCAAGGTACTTTAGTCATGTATCACTAATGGATGCTAGATGAAGTCTCATCAGTCCTTACCATGCTGAGAAGTTGTTCTTGTTAAGTCTTGGAATTTTTCTTTTGTAAGATATCTTTATCTTTAGCTTAGATCCTTGAAATATTTTCCTAAAAGCACCAAAATCTCTGATACCAATTGTTGGAAATATAGATGAAGTAACTGAGAGGGGAGGGGTGAATCAGTTACCACAAAACCAATTCAAAAAATTTCTTAGATGTCTATAACGCTTACTTACTGCAGATACTTGGTAAATAGTGTAGAAATACTATAACTGGGTAAGTTAACTAGTTATTGATCATCTAGCATTCAAAGTTATTAATATACATGCAAAGGTTAACTAAATGAACACAAGAGACACCAAATTTAATGTGGAAACCCAATATGGGAAAAACCACCAAGTAACTAGTCACCAATTTTCACTCTTCCAAAGTAAGCCCTATTAGGAGCCAACCCTATTAAAGGTTACAATACACACTGTAAGGTGTGACCTTGTTAGAGGATTTAATCACGTTATTAGGAGTGGCCTAATTAGAGGTCTTTAGAACAATTCAACTAAATTGTCACCTTGTTAGAGGATTTACAAAATGGCTGTTAAACCAACTCTATAAAGAGATTCTAAATTCACTATTACAATGCTTAGAAAGCAAAAATGAAATGACTTGAATGATATGCAACTTATCTTTTGCTGAGTACAGATCTATGTTCTACTTTACTAGATCCTTACTGATCGAATACCACTTTGCAGCTCCTCCAAGATATCCAATCCTTCATCAAAATTTTCTCAATATTCGCTTATTCCTTCTTTAACCATATACTCACATTTCCACACTCATACATTGTTCAACAACTTGAACATTTATATATATACCTTTTAGATTTATCAAGTCGGCTCAAATATAAGTTACAACAACTGAAAAACATCAGTCGACAACATTTATTCCATGAAACAATTGAGGTTAATATCAAAACAAAAATCCTTTGCTAGCCAACTCAGCTCAATAACCACCGCTCCAGAATGGTTTTCAAGTTTTAACCAAGTTTGCAAAAGTCCTTTGGATATTGAGTGAACTCGGTTAGCACTGACCTTCCTTTGCTGACCTTGTGAGCTCGGTAGAAGCTAACTTTCTATCGCATTTCCTTTGATGACCAAGTGAGCTCAGTAAACACTAACTTTTTGCCACATTTCCTTTGATGACCGAGTGATCTCGGTAGATACTAACTTTCTACCACATTTCCTTTGATGACCCAGTGAGCTTGATAGATACAAACTATCATTTACTGATCTTGTGAGCTCAGTAGACTTTGTCTAATGACTGATAGGACATTTGTGTAACATCAAAGACAACACTCTATTAACAATTTTATCCTACAGGTGTAAGGAAAGATGGATTGAAATCTTGTAGTTCTGAATAGTCTTTTCCATATTGTAGACTTCCATCTTCAAGATCTTTCCTCATAGTTGTAAAGTTTTCCTTTCTAGAGAACAAGGCTCTGATACTAATTGTTTGAAATAACAATGGAAAAGTAAAATCTGAGAGGGTGGGGTGGGGGGTAGGTTGAATTAGTACTTCAAAACTTTGACCATAAAACATCCACCACACATCCATCTCATAATTTAGCATGTAAACTGAAATAACTAACTATACATGTTCATCCATGGCATGAAACAAATAACACATAAGACAATAAGTTTGTTAACTAGAAACCCTCCAATGAGAAGGTAAAACTAGAGTGAGGATGACACCCAAAATTTTCAATACTGCAGTTGTAAAGTGTATCCAATTAAGGTTACAATTGTTTGATCATAAAATATGATCTACTCTATGAAAGGTTTGCCTTGTTAAAGGCTTACAAAGACTATCAAATCTTACCTCGTTAAAGGATTTCAACACCCTATTAAAAGTGTGCCTTGTTAAAGGACTTTAACTCACAATGAAGTAAGCACCATGTTTAAGTATTTGCAAAAGCCTATTAAGACTACTCAGTTAAGAAATTTTCTAGGTATCACCTATTAAACTAATTCAACACCATGATCTTTTGGTTAGCACTTTGCTACTAGTTATCAGATCTTCTCTTTGCAAGTATATCCTTGATCCTCCTGATTAGATATGTCTCTGTTCTCTCTAACTGATTTTGTAATTCATATCCCTTCCATAAGCTCCATAGTCACCACAAATTCTCTCTCTTTTTGCACTTATCATTCATTCTTCTCCTCTCATACACACATGCAAACTCTTTAGGGTTTTCCCTCCTTAAGAAGACTTCGGTGAGCTAGAGTTAGGTAGGAATCAATGATTTTGATTCATCCATTTTTTCACTTAATACATCCATTTTTCTAATTGGTTGCATGTATTGCATAGGGATTCTCAATATACCTTTGTATTTATCTTCTAAAATTGTAAAACAATTCGTAAGTCTGCCCAAAAATGGTGCCATTACAAACAACTATGCCAAAATTTGTTTACTTGGCACTTGAAAGCTCTGATGCTTGATATTCACTATATTCTTAATGTTGTAACTCAGCTCTTGAATGATTTGACATCCACTATTTTACTCAATATTTGAATCACTTGGCATATATGGCTTGCTTGACACTTGAGTGACTCGACACATACCATCTACTCAGCACTAACTATGTATATTGTTCGGCATACACTACTTACTTGGCACATACTGAGTTCTGTTAAGTAATACAATAAGTTTTTTTTATCACTACCTTGTCAAAACCAAAATGAGATCAACAAAGTGCACCAAGATGATGTACAAAAAGTGGGGTATAAGTGGACACCTTTTTTTTGAAATCACGTAAACCTGAACTTGGACTAGACTTTTGAGGGTCATCCACTCAAAATGAAAAAATATGTAAAACATATAAATTGTAAATTACTATGAATATATTTTCTAAACTACTTGAATTTTCAAAAAATGGATAAGATTACGTGGGTCAAACCTCGTGGACATGAAAAAGAGCTCCTGATTTTTTTAGAAAACACAACATCATTGTTTTCGTGTGCAACACAAAAGACATAATTATATTCTGTATTTTGCAAATCCCTTTGGTAGGATGATAGTTAAGAGTGATATTTAGAGATTGTGTTTTTTTTAAAAATTATTAATTATTGAACTGACTACATCCTAAAATTTTCGTACATGGTCATGTGTTGAGCATAACTTGCATCGAAATAATTGAAAATGAAAGCATTTTTTTCAAAAGTGTATGAAATCAAGTGCAAAACAATAATCTGTAATTTATTTTGAATTTGATAATTATATCAAAAATTATTAAAAAAAAGGTACCCATATGTTTGTGAGGACTATCAAGGCATTGCTAAAAATAATTAAAGTTTACAATGATAATGTTGTCCAAAAATAGAAAAAATTATATTGTTAGAAAGCTAAGAGGACATGTAAGATTATGGTGGAAAATTTAGAAATACCCACTTTACCATTAGTAAACAGATGAAGGGAAAGATGAGAACTCATCTCAGAAGATGAAAAAATGTCTAAAGAAAAAAAATGGAGGGAAAATAGTCTGCCAGGCTTGTGGATCATTTCCCTATGCTTTTACCAAGCCATAACCTGATCGAGTTTCTAGGATTCAAATAACCTGATTGGTTTATGAAAATCAAAAAGTACATTCAAAACCTGGTTAGGTTTTAAAACCTGATCGGGTTTTGAAAAAGTAAAAATTTACTTCTTCAAGTCTCGATTGGGTTTTGAAGAAGTAAAAATGGGTTCTACTCTAGAGACCATAACTTTCACATACAAAGTCTAATTTACTCCATTCAAAATGCATTAGAAAGCTATTGAAGAGATCTACAAAATGATATAGACAAACTAATCCTATGACATAATTTTTTTTATTTTCCATCAATTGAATTAAGTATGGTCTAAAATATGTAGTCATTGTTTCTCAAATATAGAACCAATAGGTAAACACAAATTGTAACATGTTTTTAATTCTCTCTCTCTCTCAAACACACAAATACTCACTATCTCACTAAATAAATGGTAAGATATCTCTCTTACAAATTCCTAACCTCTAGTATTCTCTCACTAACTCCTAACCTCTCTCTCTCTCTCTCTAACTTATTACCCTTAAGTGATGTCTCTCTCACTCTGTAACGGGCACACTTGAAATGCCCAAGAACTAAACTAACTGCTAAAATAATAATAGTTCTCAAAATGACAAAATCTATACATAGAAATGTATTCCAAAGGCCAAACCCCAAGGGAATGTTGTCTAGAATGTTATGCAACTTTTAGATTTAAAAAATGTTACACCATTTGAAAGTTATAGCTATTTTTCAATCAGTATGTCAATTAGCACTTTTCAATTATCTTCATTGATAATTAACTAATAAATACTTGTCAAAGTTAGAATTTGACAGAAATTATATTGATGGAATCTAGAGAGCGATATTAAAAAACCCTTTTTGTTTTATTCAATTTTGATCAAAATAACATTGTCAGACGGCTACTCGAAGTCTGAGTATCACTAAAACCCTCTTCAAACACGTCTTTTGGGTTGATCGGGTAGGCTTGGTAAATACCAAGCCTAATCGGATATCCGATTCCAAATTGGATATCCAATTTGAAATCGGATATCCGATTATAAATCTGATATCCGATATGTTGTGATTGGCATATTCAAAATCCCAACACATTTTGGAGGAAAAATTGGGTTTGAACATCATAGCTTATTATTTATAAATTATTTCACTTATATTACTATGTAAAGACCTATTTTAATACATTATATATATATTAACATAATGTAAAGATGTAAGATATAATCTAGCAATATATAATAATATATTATTTTAATCTTATTACAATCTATAAATATAATTTATATTATTATTATTTTTACTAAATATAATAACGTAATTTATATATATATATATATAATACGTATTATATATTATTATATTAATATGTATGTTATTAATATATATAATAACGTAATATTTTTATTAAATATAATATGTATTATATATTATTATATTAATATGTATAATAATATAATATATATATAATAATGTAATATATTAAATATAAATATATAATATGTATTATATATATATATAAAATAACATAATATTTTCATTAAATATAATAAAGTAATACATATATATATATGTTATTAATATATATAATAACGTAAATTTTTTATTAAATATAATAGCGTAATATATATATATATATGTTATTAATAGATATGTATATTATTAATATATATGATTCAAAGGGGGTCATAGGTCAACCATTGACCCCATTTGACGCATTAAATGGCGACATATGTCCTTAAGGGTCCTAGGAGCCCTAGGGACATATTACAATGGTTAATATGGGTCAAAGGGGGTCATAGGTCGACGCATATGAACGATTCGAATATGTCCGTAGAGGTCCTAGGACACCTAGCGACATATTCGAATGGGCCATATTGGTCAAAAAGGGTCATAGAGTGACGTATGGCCCCCTTTGACCCATTAAACAATGACATATATCCCTAGGGGTTTTGGTATCCCTAAGCACATATTTGAATCATTCATATGGGTCAAAGGGGGTCACAGGGTGGCCTATGACCCCCTTTGACCCATTAAATGACGACATATGTCCCTTGGGGTCCTAGGACCCCTAGGGACATATTTGAATCTTTCCTATGGGTCAAAGGGGGTCATAGGGTGACCTTTGACTCCCTTTGCTATTAAATGATGACATATGTCCCTAGGGGTCATAGGACACCTAAGGACATATTCAAATCGTTCCTCTAGGTCAAAGGGGGTCATAGGGTGACCTATGACTCCTTTTGACCCATTAAATGATGACATATGTCCCTAGGGGTCATAAGACCACTAACGACATATTCAAATCGTTCATATCGGTCAAATGGTGTCACAGGGTGACCTATAACCCCCTTTGACCCATTAAATGATGACATATGTCTCTAGGGGTCCTAGGACCCCTAGAGACATATTTGAATCGTTCCTATGGGTCAAAGGGGGTCATATGGTGACCTATGTCTCCCTTTGACCCATTAAACGATGACATATGTCCCTAGGGGTCATGGGACCCCTAAGGACATATTCGAATCGTTCATATGGGTCAAAGGTCATAGGGTGACCTATGACCCCCTTTGACCCCTTAAACGATGACATATGTTCCTAGGGGTCCTAGGACCCATAGGGACATATTCGAATCATTCCTATAGGTTAAAGGGGGTCATAGGGTGACCTATGACCCCCTTTGACCCATTAAAAGATGACATATGTCACTAGGGGTCCTGAGACCCCAAAAGAGATATTCGAATCATTCATATGGGTCAACTCTAGTGGTCCTAGGACCCATTGAGACATATTTGAATCATCCATATGGGTCAAAGTTTGACCTATTAATTGATGACATATGTCCCTAGGGGTCCTAAGACCCTTAGCGACATATTCGAATGGGCCATATGGGTCAAAGGGGGTCATAGGGTGACTTATGACCCCCTTTGAGCCATTAAACAATGACATATGTCCCTAGGGGTTCTTGTACCCCTAAGGACATATTTGAATTGTTCATATGGGTCAAAGGGGGTCATAGGTCACCCTATGACCCCCTTTGACATATTAAATGATGACATATGTCCCTAAGGGTCCTAGGACCCTTAGGGACATATTCGAATTGTTTTTATGAGTCAAAGGGGGTCATAGGGTGACTTATGAGTCCCTTTGACCCATTAAATGATGGCATATGTCCCTAGGGGTCATAGGACTCTTAAGGACATATTCGAATCATTCTTATGGGTCAAAGGGGGCATAGGGTGACCTATGACCCCCTTTGACCCATTAAACGATGACATATGTTGACCCCTAGGGACATATTTGAATCGTTTATATGGGTTAAAGGGGGTTATAGGGTGGCCTATGACACCTTTTGACCCATTAAATGATGACATATGTCCCTAGGGGTCATAGGACCCCTAAGGACATATTCGAATCATTCATATGGGTCAAAGGTCATAGGGTGACCTATGCCCCCCTTTGACCTATTAAACGACGACATATGTCCCTAGGGGTCTTAGGACCCGTAGAGACGTATTCAAATCGTTCCAATGGGTCAAAGGGGGTCATAGGGTGACCTATGACTCTCTTTGACCCATCAAACAATGACATATGCCCCTAGGGGTCCTGGGACCCCTAAGGAGATATTCAAATCATTCATATGGGTCAAAGGGGTTCATAAGGTGCCTTATGACCCCATTTGACCCATTAAGCGACGACATTTGTCCCTAGGAGTTCTAGTACCCCTAAAGACATATTTGAATCGTTCGTATGGGTCAAAGGGTGTCATAGGGTGCCTTATGACCCCCTTTGACCCATTAAATAATGACATATGTCCCTAAGGGTCCTAGGACCCATAGGGACATATTCGAATCGTTCATATGGGTCAAAGGGGGTGATAGGATGACCTATGATCTCCTTTAACCCATTAATCGACGACATATGTCCCTAGGGGTCTTAGGACCTCTAGGAAAATATTCGAATGGGCCATATGGGTCAAAGGGGGTCATAGGGTGACTGATGACCCCCTTTGATCCATTAAATGACGACATATGTCCCTAGGGGTTCTAGTACCCCTAAGGACATATTCAAATCGTTCATATGGGTCAAAGGGGGTCATAGGGTGACCTATGACCCCCTTTGACCCATTAAACGATAACATATGTCCCTAGGGGTCCAAGGACTCCTGATGACATATTCGAATCATTCTTATTGCTCAAAAGGGGTCATAGGGTGACCTATGACTCCCTTTGACCCATTAAACGATGACATATGTCCCTACGAGTCATAGGACTCCTAAAGACATATTCAAATTGTTCAAATTAGTCAAAATTGACCTATTAAATGACAACATATATCCCTAGGGCTCCTAGGACCCCTATGGACATATTCGAATCATTCATATGGGTCAAAGGGAGTCATAGGGTGACTTATAATGCCATTTGACCCATTAAATGATGACATATGTCCCTAGGGGTCCTAGGACCCATAGGGACATATTCAAATCATTCATATGTATATGGGTTAAAAAATGAAAGGATATATATATACTATTTATACTATTATATGATAATAATAATAATATAAATAACCATTAAATATTAATATTATTATATCTATAGTAATAATAATAATACTATTATAGGTATAATAATAATATATAGATTAATACTATATTGTAGCATAATAATAATAATATAAATAAACACTAAATATTTACACTATTATATCTATAGTAATAATATTAATACTATTATGGGTATAATAATAATATTGATACTATAGCTATATTAATACTATATATTAATACTATTATATATTAATACTATTGATACTTTATATTAATAGCATTATACTATTAATACTATTATATATTAATACTACTATACTATTAGCTTAGTAATAAATCAAAGTCGGTTTCCCTCCAATGATTTTCATAATATTAATATAATTATGGAAAATGAGGGAAATTATAGCAAGTTTTCCCCCAAAAAATTCAATTTACATAATCGGATATCTGATTAGAAATCGGATATCTTATTTTACTGGCACCAATTCCTAATGATTACCTGTCCCTGCAGACCCGACAACATCACTTTTTCACTTCTATTGTCATGGGTTTTGGAAAAAGTTGCATTTTGGGGCCCAACTAATCAAAAAAAATTTAAAAATATAACCTTAGGTGTTCGAATTTGTCATCTGAATGGGGAGCAGCAGTCGTCGAAAGGATAAACGCAAAAGGAAGATATCCAATGAAGACATTGTGGCATATAGGGAAAGGGACAAAATGGAACACCGAAGAAAAAGACAAGGTATGTTAAATATCACTGAAGTTGATGATGAATTAATCGAAGGTGAAATCATAGAGTCAGATAATGAATATGTACAATTGGAGAATGAAAATGTACCTATTGAAAATGATAATGCCAAAATTGAAAATTTGGAGAATGAAAATTTTGAAGAAGAAATGCCACCAAGTCAGAATCCAAATTGCATAATTGACCATGTCGAAGATGACAATGCATAGGAACCTAATGCACAAGAACCTTACATATCTCCTAATTATAATCGATGTGAAGGTTCTAAAACACCAAAATGGATAATTGAAATTGATGAAACGATTATTACTAGTTTGGAAGGAAAAAAATCAGAAAGAACCATTTGATTATGGGCTTCAAGACTATATCAAATTTTTTTTGACAACAAGACAGTGGTGGAGCAATGTCAGCTTTTCATGCACTTATTAAAGATGCAAAAGATGAGACCTATTCTTTCCAAATTGAAGATTCTGGTCAATAAAAAGTTGGAAAGAAATGCCATTATCGTAAATAATATTTTCAGTGCTCTCAATAGCATTGAAAAAAATAGCAGAGGGAAGGATAATAGAGCTACTCGAAGGGTCATTACAACCTCTTTGGTAAGTCATCATTTGAGAAAGGGTAGATACATGAGACAAACTTGTATTGATTTGAATCTAAATCATACTACTTTGAGAAGAACACTTAGTCGACGAGAGAAAATTGATGATCCTCTTGAAAATGAAACATGGGCATTTGGTGGGAGGCTTCCATGTTTTGATAAGAATCTATCTAACGATGTGAAGGAAGAAATTACACAATTTTGGCACTCTAACTCATGAGCATCACCCAATGCTTAAAACATCTTAAAGTTGAGAATTGGCATCAGAGACTACACGCCACATCCTAAACACCATTTAAAGGTAAGTCAAACTATGTTGTTCAAAAAATTTAGAGAGAGTCATCTAAGTCTTCATATATCACAAAGGGCTTTTAAATATTTGAAGCCATTTTATTGTCTGCCACTCAAAATTTGAAATACATGTTGTTGCAAATATCATGTTGAGTTTTCTATGCACCATGAACTATTACACTCCATCCATTCTACTCTGCATAGTAAAGAAATGTTGGAAGATTGTGGGGCTAGTGGGCTTCCAAAATTATCAAGAGACTTGCTAGATCAACTCTTATGTCATAGATTTGATGGTTGTTCCTTTTATAGAAATGCTTGCTTAAATGAGAAGTGTTCAAAATGTGGTGGCTTATCCAAGTTTGACACATGTTTCTATGAGGAGTGCGAACAAGATCTTGGAAAGACAATACTGAAGAAAAAGGTATATGAAACAGTGAAATACACATTGAAGAGTGGGAGTGAGAGCTCTAGATGTGAATTGGTTGGAAAAGATATTAGTGTGGCTAATTTTATTTCAGATTTGAAGGCAAATCTTTTTACAAGTATGCAAGACATAGTCACAGGTCTCAATGGTTGGATCAACAATTTAGAATGTGTAAGGAGACTTTTCCCATTGGCACTATTATAGGAGTTGTTGATTTTGCTAAGAACTACACATTGCAACCTCAAAATGAGACACAATCTCAGTATTACAACTCCATTTAGATTGCAATTTTTGTTCACATAACATATAGACATGCCCCTAATAGTGCGGAAGATAATCGAAAGATTATTAGAGAGTATCATTTTTAATGAGTGATGATAGATCTCACTCTCACAAGTTTGTGCAACATTTTTTTGAGAATTTTTTTGATTTCTTATATGATCATGCAATTGCTATGGATAGATATATTATTTGGTCAGATAATTTTACAGGTCAATTCAAAAATGCTCGCATGTTTTATTGGTTGTGTAGGATGCATGTAGAGAGAGGGGTGCCTCATATTTGGAGTTTTTCTAAGTCCGGCCATGGAAAAGGGGAACATGATGGAGCAGGGGCATGTGTGAAGAGAGCTCTAGTTAAGGAGCAATTGAAGATTTCAACAACAGAGCTTCTTGATGCTCGTAGCATTGTTGACTGGTGTAATTTAGCATTATCACAGGAGGGGACTCTTGATTCAGTGGTACGTAGGTTCTTTTGGTTGGTTGAGGAAGTTTCCATAGGTGATCGATCGGATTGTGCTATGGTGAGAGACTCATCAAAAATGCATTCAGTTTGAAGCTCTGATTCTAGTACATGGACCATTTAGACATGACAACTAGCTTGTTTTTGTCATACTTGTTTTCAGTGTGATTGGGATCACTGTGAGTCAAGTGAGTGGGTGGATACATGGGCTTGACATTATCTTATTCCATTGTCTATCATACCCTCTATCAAAAATGATGACATGGAAAGTTCACTTGAGCATAACCATCTATTAGATCTACTTCAGCCAGGACATGTCTTTGCATTGGTTGCACCACAGGGGAATGATGAGAAATTTGATTATTTTTTAGCACGTTGTGTAAGAGGCAAACAAAAACTTGTACAACTGATCACAGATAATGATGGATTCACATATCCTACTGGTTCAGTGGTTGTTGCTGGAACATGGCTACGGACATACATGCTTAGAAGGAACGGAATTCTTGCATTCGAAGACTATCAGAAGCACAAAGTAATTCTCTTATATTTGCATCTTATTATAGAAACAAATGTAAAGTTATTGAAGCATCAAGGAAGACCAAAAGTAAAAGAACTTTTTACTATTGCTAATGCTAATCATGAAGCCCTGTTGGAGACCCTAAAACAGAGAGAGGACCCTATTGGAATACTCAATTAGGTATATATACTTCTTATGTTATTTTCTTCATAATGATTTAATGAATTTATGATTATATTGTTTAATACAATAAGTTACTAATTTTTTTATGATATTGGAATGTAGGTGCATCATGAAGAGTTGGAGGGGGGTGGTATTGTGGAGAATTTCTAAAATTTATGATGTAAAATGTGTACTTTTTTTGCATATTTTTTTTGTATTTTGGTAGGTTCTTTGTAATGAATTATAAGAGGAAGATATTGAACAAGTTCTTGCAAATCATATTTGCATGTGATACAAGGCTATAAGGACAATTTTAAGAGCATTTATAACTATATGAAAGATAATTGCATGGGGATATCTTATTAAAAATTTGGTTTTTTCCTTATTTGACATAAAGCTGACATTATGATTATTAAAACTATTTTTATCAAACTAATCAACTAAGAAAAATCTTGAAAGTATGGATGAACAATTAGAATACTTGATTTCTTCCATTTTGCAACCAATCATAGCATTTGAAAGCATAAAGAGTCATAATAATGTATAATGTTTTGAAAGACTTTCATATTGAAAAGTTGTATGAAGCACATTTGGGATAAGCCATGAAATCCATGAAAGAAGATAGCATGTAGGATATGAGATTAAAGCCAATAAGCAAGATAGCACATGCATAATGACATGATATGAAGTGTGACATGAAGGCTATGAGTGAATGAGAAAGTAAAATAGCGAATCTAATGGATAAGATAATGGTTTTCACCAAGGCACATTTTTAATCTTCTTTTCTATTTTTTTAAATTTTTTTAGAAATAGGTCACCTATTTTCAAGTTAGATAGTGTTCCTAAAGGAAAGATAAGTTATGATAAGCCAAGACCATAGATAAGTATGCTCAATGATGTTGATAGGGTGAAGGAAGTGAGATGATAGTAGGATAAGAGTTCATTCCTTTCAAGGATTGTATGAGTGTGGATAGTAGGTAAGTGTAGCTTTGAAAACATTGCATAAGGGTAGGTGACAAAGTGGGGAAGATCAACATTTACACACACCTTGGAGGGTTTCCGAATGATGGAGGAATCATGGAGGAAATGGATCAAGGTTTAGATGTATCAGCTGGCAGGACAATGCTAGAAGAAGATTGAGTGGAATATTTGTAAGCTTTTGAGAAAGATGTTTGGAAGAAAATGGAGTGGAAGCCTTTGGAATATTGAATGCCAACTTAGATTTATGTTCAATATTAAATTCTTTCAAGAGAGATTTTGGAGAGCTAGAAGTAGAAAGTGTAGGAGAAGGTTTGAAGACTTTAGATTAGATGTATAAGGACCAAGGATAGAATTATGAAATGCAAAGGGATAGTGACTAGGGATTTCAACATCTTTAGAGTGAGTAGCATGACCAAAGTCATCAATAGACTCATGAGTACCTTTTATAGGAGAAAGACCTTTGATAGGAGTTTTTGAATCTTGAGCATAGTTTTGAAGTGGATATGGAGAAGTAGAACATGAGGGAACACTTTGATCTTGACATATTTCTTTATATAGCATATAAAGATAACTTTTCCCATAAGTTTCAGTAAGCTCAATGGAGGTCGTGGAAATGGTATCCTCATCATATGTAGGAGGTGGGTAACACATAGGGTATAGAAAGGTGAAATTTTGGATGAGATGAAAAGGTGTTTGATCTTGATCTTTATTTATATATTTTTCCTTTTGAGAGTCATCTTGATATTCAACACCTTCTGAGGACAAGGGAAAATGTGAGGTGTGCATGATAGAATCTTAAAGCAATAATTCAAGATTAGCTAAAGTGGGCATAGTAATCATAGTATTGCATGAATGTTAAGGATCTTTAGTCTTAGTAGCATGGAAAAGGTTTGCAGACAAGTGAAGGTTAGCTTGATTTTCTTTTAGTTGTAGCCCTTGAGAGTACACATGGTCTATATGGAAATAATTAGGTTCTTTGTTTGGTGGAGGCATTTTTGAAAGCTTTGTAACTTTAGGAGGTTTATTAGTGTTATAAGAAGTCAAGGTGACAAGGAAATCATCACTTGACATAGGTTCATCAGCATGATCTTGTGACACATGAGTCATTAGAGGTATCAAAAATCCCATCATAAATGAGATCTTCGATTTTATGTTTCAACACTATGGAATATTTAGTTCTATGAAATTTTCTTCCATGGAATTGGCAATATTAATGATAATTTCTCCACCATGGAGGTTTGATTTTGGGTTCATAAGGTCTAGAGTTATCTAGTAATGTGATGGATTCATTATCAAGAAGCGTTTGCAAGATGTTATCATGAGAATCTTCCAATGGAGTAAAAAGTCTCTCAAACATTTCTCCATGATAATTTTGTTGTTTCTTAAGTGCATAGAATGCATCCATGTCTTCATCACTATCTTGGTCAATGATAGGTCCATAATGAAAGTTTGGCATAGGCTCAAAGGAGGTATCACTTGCTTGTTCTCTAAAGAGGTCTTTAGATCTAGAAGATGAAGATATTTGATGTCTTGGCATAGAATATGTAGACCTTGAAGAGGATGACCCATGTGTATGTAAAGGTCTTAAGGGAGATTAATTTAAGAATGCAATATTCTCCTCTAACCTTTTCTCAAGTTTAGAATTGATTTCTATCATGTGCTTAGAGAGATGAAGATAAGAAAGATTATTTGTCTCTCCTAGCTCTTTGTATTGAACATATAGATCTTGAAACTCTTTAGTGGCATGGAGGATATAATGATCATCTAGATTTGGTTGAGGTTTGGTAGCACAAGGTTTGAATACCATAGTGGTAGATAGATAATAAAGCATGAAGGAGACTAGAGGAAGCTAATAAGGTGACACAAGATAACCTTATGTCCAAACTAGAGAGATAGAGTGTTCACATGTCAAGGAGAGGTAGAAATGAATGAGTGACTTGTCAAAAAAATTGTCCAAGCAGGTTACAACACTAGTGACTCAAGTCAAGAGCTACGAAAAAATCCCAAATAGCAATGTAGATAAAGAAAGAGAGATGACAAGTGAACAAATTTAAGTGTAGTCAATAGATCAAGGAAAGCATTTAGTGAAAGAAATTCTTAGTATGCATATCATAGACCATGAAGTTAGAAAATACCAATAGCTCTAAGACCAAAGAGCCATTTTAAGCATGTTCAAGCACTAGAGACATAGAAAATCAAAGTCAATTTATGAAACTCCCCTTAGCAAAAAATGCAAACAAATACTTGCACTTGACATTTTGACTTGGTTGAAAAAGTTTGACAATAATTGATAATATTGCAAGCTTGATGTTCAAAAGAAATTTTTTTTCCAACAAAGATAGTGACACATGGAGTAGTCTTCAAAAAATCAAGCAAGGCACAAAACAACCTTTCATGATACAAGTCAAAAGGGTCAACCTTTCTTGACAACTTTTCAAAATCTAACTCCTAATGGCTACAAGTCAGTGCCATTAGCTCTGAGTGGGTGGGTGAACCATATTGATAGCCTTCTTCCAACCATGAAGACCCTCTATCGTTCATGACGACCCCGTACCGAGGAGTCCCCAAGGTTCTCTAGGTGCGTTTTGAGGTCAATCTTCTGAGGGTCATAACTCAGAGCTCGCAAGGGCTATTGATAAACTATTGAATAATATAGGACGCTAATGTTGAGGCCTAAAATAACCTATCTCATTTTTGAGAGATCACATTCTATTTGGATTCGGCACAGTGATCTTGCTCGATGCCAAAACTCGCAGTGTGCCTCAGTTCATAGGTGCACCATAGTGTAACTTTGAAACCGTTGATCTTGGCATCGAATCGTCAGTGCCATTAGCTCCAAATGGGCGAGTGAACCCTAGTCAAACCCTTGTTTTGGCCATAGAGACCATCCATCATTTGCGGCCACCCCGTACCGAGGAGTCCCCAAGGTTCTCTAAGTGCATTTTGAGGTTGATCTTTCGAGGGTCATAACTCATAGCTCGTGATGGCTATCGATGAACTATCAAATGCTACAGGATGATGATATTGAGGCCTAAAATAAACTATCTCATTTTTGAGAGATCACATTCCATTTGGATTCAGCACAGTGATCTCACTCGATGCCAAAACTCATAGTGTGCCTCAGTTCATAGGTGCACCACAACGTAACTTTGATACCGCTAATCTTGGCATCAAATCGTCAGTGCCATTAGCTCTGTATGGGTGGGTGAACCCTAGTCACACCCTTGTTTTGGTCATGAATACCATCCATCATTTGCGGCCACCCCGTACTGAGGAGTCTCCGAGGTGCTCTAAGTGCATTTTGAGGTCGATCCTTCGAGGGTCAGAACTCAGAGCTCATGAGGGCTATCAATGAACCGTTAGAGGAGAAAAGTTTTTAAAGATGGAGTGGCTTAGTGTTTTTTCTAAAATAAGTTAGTGGGAAGGCTTTATTAGAGGGTCTTGGCCAAACTAGTGGGGTGTTTGCCCACTCTCCAATTTTAGAGACAGTTAGGTTTTGGAGGGAGATTATGGGAGCTCTACTACAACTATCCTTACCCTAGCTTGGACCAAGGTTGGTATCTCAAACTTTCTTCTTTTCTATTTCTTTCTTTTAGCATGGTTAAGCAAATATGCAAGCGTGGAGTTTATCAATGGAGTATGCATTGCATTGCATTGTGGAGTAGCATTCATGTGAGTGCTTGAATAGTGTTCATTCCATGTAGATTAGTGTGACACCATTGTGCATCTTGTTGTATTGTGACTCATTGTCCATATCTTTCAATGTTCATGTTCCTTATGATTTTGAAAAGTCCTTTATGTTGCCCCATTGTGATGGGAGGATATTGTATCATTGTTACGTAATGTATGTGTAGAGGAAATAATTGATAAGGTTGTATATGCATGTTTCATTTGGAGTTTATATTGTTATGAAAGCATTGGTATGAGTCATAGATTTACTTTGACATCATTGTTATCATTTGAAAATGTGAAAGAAAGTTTTCTCCTTGTGGTATTGTAAATGACTAGTTGATAATAACAATCCATAGATGTTATGTGATACCATTGATTGTATAAATTTAAAACTTAGTAGATTGCTTACAATCTTGTTGTGCACTCAATAATTTGGAAGGAAAATTTTATGTTCATATCACATGCATGGATAACATTGATTCTAATTACCAAGCTTAATGCAATTCTAAGCAAGGAAATCATCAAATTAATTTCATGATATAACAAAATGAAGTTTGTTGTAAGAGAAGACATAATAAAATATATGAGATACATTTCTGTAGGCATGCATTTTCCTCTTTGGAAAATGTATGGTAAAGGAAAATAAATCCCTACCTTAATACAGAGATATAGAATATTAAAGAATATTCCCAAATTCTAGACTGATATCCAATAAAAATAAAAATAATAATAGCATATAGAGACTAATGAGTATCCTAGACTAATATATTTCCTAAGTGACAGAATGGTACACATTACAATCTTGTGACCTCTAAGTCACATCCAACACTCAAATAATGAATTAGTAATTAAATAAATAAAGGCATATTAGTGTGCATGTTAGAGAATATGACAAATTTAAATATTTAACTCAAAAATAAAATAAAAGCCAAGATTGATCTTGAACACCCTTCTAGAGTAGCCCCCAACATTTCCTAAGCCATCATAATGCAAAAAGTTTTCTCCACTCCCCAAGGTGTATTGTTAAATCTGACATTCATTCTGACATGTCATATCAAAAAATTTATCCTTGAGCTTGCCTCCTTGAAAAGGGGTTTCATCCCCATTAATATAATTGGGTGCATAGGAGAAAGGGTTTATGTCACATCCTTGTCTTATGCACTAGTTGTCCCCTCCTTGTAGCAGTGGTCACATGTTCCCAAGCATAGGTAGTCGACTTGAAATTTCTTGCAGCAGTGGTCACGTGTTCCCAAGCATAGGTAGTCAACTTGAAATTAAGGGGGAGCTTGGGATAGAAATCCCAAGGGATTTGTACTTAGGAGAATGTCAAGTTGACATTTAAGATGACTTGTTCACATTAGGATTGTTGATTGGAGGAATGAGAAAAAGATGTCCTAAGGCTTGGATTAGTCAAAATTTGTCACATGAGCCACGTGGGACCTTGTGGGGACCACGTGTAGGAAGAAATGTGGCCTTGGTAAGAGTTAGGGAATGATGATGATTTAAGATAGATAGGAGATTCACCCTTTAGATTTGTTTTTATTTTTATTAGATAATTATTTAATCATTTTAAGTCTTGAATAGAGGATAAATACACTTAGTGTATTTGAGCTTAGTTTAAGGGTAATGTTTATATCAAGGGGCTCATTTAGAAACATGTAACAATTAAACCATATGGTAATGGAAAAACTCAATATAGGAAAATAAATTAAATGAAATAAATAAGTTTACGAGAATGCATATATAATTGAACATGATGTTAAGTACAGAGGGTTTAATTAAATTAGTGTTAAGACCGTAAATTAGGATAGTTGGATGTACATATAATAGGGTTAATATGAAGTAAGTTGTCGAAATGATGGGATTGGAGAATCAAGGATAAGAATGGATGATGGATTAAAATAATAACTCAAATCTAGTTTTATCTAGTCAATAAAGCACATTGATAGATAAGAGTTACTAGATAGAATTGAATGCATGACAAACCTGTGTAGATGTTGGATTTAATGTCAAGTGAATTTTGTATTTGTCTTGAGGGAATGTTAGTTAAATAATGAATGTTGTCGATTCGATTGAAGATATTAGTAGAATATCAAAGTCAATAGAATATAAATACCAATTTGAAAATGTAGTGTAGGAATAAAGCATTAGTTAGCTAGTATGTAATAAGGGTCAATAGGCATGTCATTAGAGGTAGCTCGTTAGCTCATGTATCCTATGTATAATTAATGATAATATGATTCATGTACACCACATTTTACTACATTAGTTGCATGAAATGATGAATACATATATGTCAGAATGACAAGCTATGTTATATACAAACCTTATTTATATGCTTGCACCTAATCCTTGCATAAAAAATTCATCTAACAAATTTAAATTGGCACACTCAATATGATGGTGTAGTAGGATTTGTTTAAATACAGATAGTGAATTATTATTGAGTTAAGTACTTTGAATTGGCCCTTAGACTTACTAAGAGTTCCTCATTTTATGTGCTTACTAATTTGTACTATGAAACTACTTTGAATCTTAACATGCTTTGATAATAATAATATTGATAGTGAGAAAGTGAGATTATGCTGAATAATTAGATGTAATAATGTAAAAAGTAAATGTAATAGTATAGTAATTATAGTAATTAAAATAGTAAATGTAAAAGCATGGCAATGTAGCTAGATTAGTTAGTAGTTGATGAGCTAGATAGTTAGTAATTGTCTTTTGTTAGAGTGAGTTTAATTTATGTATTGAAATAGTATTTTTTGTGTTTAGGAAACTGTAGTGAGTGCTAGTTTGGTGAGGAAGCAATGTTGATAGGATACACAAGGATGACTAAATAGAGTAAAGAGGGAGAAAATGACTCAGTATTAGTCCAATCTTGGAGAGGACTTGTAACCAGTAAGATATGGATGCAAGCACATGATACACGTTTGGCACATAAAACAAATTGTTTATTCCATAAGTTGTGTAACTAATGTGTTGAATGATGGATACTACCAATGCAAGTGGCCCCTTCTCCATCATGTAGACTTCGAAGCTACCTTTGGGGCATATCTTTTATAATTTCCAATGGTTAGATCTGATATAGTGTGGTAGATAAGTGCACATTTTCTTATTTGACTAAGGGTGCTCATGTGATGAGTACTAAATCTAAATTCTCTAGATACGTGTGTTTAATCGATTAAGATATACTATACTTCCACACCATATAGTAATTTTCACATTAATATATATTGTAATGATTAATGAATGTGTGTACATTGGTAATGAGGATAATAAGTAATTTTGATCCCCTTCCCTTACATGCTAGAATCACAACCTAGTCCATATGATACAACTGACATACCCTAATAGAATATTAGTATTAGAGGCTTGTTAGGATATGATTTACCTCACTAATTTATGAGTGTTTTATCTTGAACTTGCTAATTTGATTTTTGACGCTAACTTGAACTAGACTGTCATCCAATCTATTTGAAAACTACTTGTGACTAAAATGTTACAACTGGATGACACTATCCACATGAGTCTTGAAATTCTATTCAATGATAACCTTGTTTTACAATATGTAATTTCTTATGCGACTTCATAAGCTACAAAAAAAAATAAAAAATTGTTGTGTTTTTACTAGTAAAATTTAGGGCATAACACATGATCCATGATAAATTGAACAATACTAGATACTAAATTAATATGTATATCATTGTGCACATAAATGACAAAAATATATATCAAAATACATGTATCCATAGACAAAATTTTACACAAATATATATCAAAGATCATGTATCCATAGAAAAAGTACTCAAATATATATCAAAATACATAGATCCATATACAAAATGTGGCTGATCATGCCATCAGAATGTGTATAATATCAATGTTTCTGTATACAATGTGGCATATGCCATCTCAAAATGTCTCATGATGCATCCTACGAAAACTATACTATCCTAGGGTGCTGGTGGATGATAAAAATGCAACCTCTTCACTGCACTAGGTGGATTGGATGCCTCCTACATAAACAAAAAAGGAAAACCCAAAGTTAGACTACTAAATTTATATGATTCTACGTATCTAACATTGAATTACTCAAATGCATAATGATCTTTTCCGTAATGGACATTAATACTATCAAAATTTTATAATAAATACCTCTCTCGTCGACCTCCTAGGCTAGTCAAGAGTCCTCTCGTATGCCCTCAGCAATGCTGGTACCTCTCTAATTGTGGGTTTTATATGTTCAAATACCTTTGTTAGATGAATCTAAAATTTAAACTATAACATTATAATTCATAGCATGCTAAATTTATAACATATTTAATAATGAATTCAAACTACAACTTACTATTGTAGGCTCCTCCTCAGGAGTGAGTGGCTATGTCATCAAATCTAAATAACTATCCCGTCGGACCTCATGTGCACTAGGAGTCTCCTATGAGATACAAAATAGTAGTTGTTAATATCACGGAAATTAGTTTTGAATTTATTTATGAAGATAAGTGATGCAGGAGCATCCCATGCTCATTAGGGGAACATTGAAGATCCAAGGCATTACAGAGGTCATGGAGCATCTCTTGAAGTCAATTGGGCAATCCTTGCACCAATTATGGTTCATGGAAGCATACAAAGTTATAATGTTGGACTCATATGTGGAAAAAAGTTTTAATTGGGCATGAGATAGGATTTTAGGATTTCATATGGTGGATGAGTCATTTGATAGGTTCATGTAGGTTTTCATGATCATATTTTGTCATTAGACAAGTCAAAACGTTCAATAAGCCCACTAAAAGCATAGTTTAATAGTTAGAAATTTGAATAGTAACAGTTATGTGTTTTTTGGAGGGAAACTCCATAATTTAAATTTTATGAAGAGTTAACAAATGAAACCAATTGGAGGTGGTTGAGGGGGTTACTAACCATCTCTTTAAACTTATAAATTGTGATTGTATGACCTGGAGGGTCAGATTTGTACGGACAGTCTCAGAAAATTGAATGAAAGTGCTTGTTTTTCAAGAGCAACTTGAAGAATCCTTTTTTTTCTAAGTGCTTTCTGATATTGTAATGAGTGGTAATATAATATTAGATATGTAAATTCATGGTGAATGCTGAAGGAGAAGTTCTAGAATTGAGTTTTGGGGTTTGAACAAGTAGGCCCTGGTTTTTAAGCCATTTTAAGGAGGGTTTTGAAGTTTGGGTGTTTAGGAGTGTGACCAAGACCTATTATATTGAAAATAATTTGATTTAGATCATTAATAGATACTATGAAAAAGGATTAAGTTAGACTGCAAGTTTGAAGGGTACTTGCTTTGTAAAAGTGGTCTAATTAGGCCTAATTCTGAGACAAACTGCCCTGTTCCGTACAATCTTTCCAAAGGAGTGATATCTGATTTTTGGATATGCTATAAAACTAAAAAAAAGGTATCTGAAAAGATAGTTTATTTTCTTGTTGTTTTGAAAATTTTGGGAGAAAAATTTAAAAAGAAAGGTCTGCTGATCCAAAGAAGAGAATAGCCTAGTAAAGTGCAAAACTGGTCTCTTTTGTATCTACTAAAGATTTTTGGGTTTGGAAACCTTGGAAACATGTTTTTTGAAGTTTTTTAAGGTGTGTAGAGGTGGAGGGAACACTTGGTGAATGTAAATCCAAGTTTGGAGTCTTTGGTGGCATTTTGTGCATTTGGGAACACCATTGAAACATAGGGGTTGGGTCCATATTGTGCTTGAATTTGCAAGTTTTTGGTTAGATCCTCCATCCTCTACATCAAATGGTATTAGAGCATCAACAAGGTCTTTTGGGGGTAGATAAGTTGTAGGTTTCACCATCATAGGAGTCTTTCTCATCCTTAGTGTGCTGGTCCCTGTGTTGAAGCCTTGGCATGTCTAATTCCTCCTTGTGTGTCCCAGAGGTTAAAGATACATAAGTGGTGTCCAAAGATTTTTTGGTGAGGAAAGAAAGAGAATCAGTGAGTTGGCCCTTGGGAAGGAAGAAAACTTGTTGTGAAAATGCCTCCTAAAAATCAAATGGCTAGAGAACTTGAAGAATTGAGAGAAGAGTTGGCAAGAGAGAAAAGAGAGAGGAGAGAAATTGAAGCATCTAGAGTGAGGGAAGAAAGATAGATGAGAAGAGAGAGGCTGAAGCTTATTGCAAGGATAGAATCCTTAGAAAAGGAAAGGCAAGAACCTAGAGGAGAAGAGGTTAGAGGAAGAAATAATAGAGAGAACCATGAAGAAGAAGAGTTTGGTAATGCAAGGCAAGAGCATGAGACAACAGATGATCCTGAAGAAAGGAGATTTATGAGAATCATTAAGGTAGTACAAGGTAATGGTGGGAAGAACCATATTGATTTGCCAATATACCAGGGTAAAATGGATAGTGAAGAAGTGCTAGGGTGGATAGAGTCCCTTGAGAACTACTTTGATCTTGAAGACATAGAGGCAGATAAGAAGGTAAAAGTAGCAAAAGCAAGACTGAGAGGAACAACACTCAGTTGGTGGACTAGTGTTCATAATGAAAGAGAGCAAAGGTGGTGTAGGGAACCTAACCTATGTGGCAAGGGGGAACAAGTATCTATGTTGTTAGACACCTTGCCACTCCATGAAAGCGAGGATTCAAGTAGATGAGGAAGTTTGAATAAAGGTTTGGTCCATATTTTACAAGTTGGTTTATGTTTTTTAATAAAGGAACATGTAAGGCCCACAAGAATTTTGGTCTGGTTATAAACCAAGTGACTTGATGAGACCAAAAGGCCTTAGAATAGGTTATTTAGAGTCTAAACAGTATTAACAAAAAGTGGTTTTTTGTTTGTTTTATGGTTGGGAATTCCTATATGGTTGTTCCAAAGGTCATGTACACCTTTATAGATGTCATATGTGATCTCAATTGAAAGGGATAGATCAGAGTGTACGGTGGTTTGGAGAAAAAATAATAAAAACTTCAATTTTCTAGAAATTTACTGGTAATCGCTTGACTGTTACAGTGGTATGGATCCATACAGAACTTTTATGATTGCTAAGTGTATGAAATAGTTTTAGGGGTGAGTTAGGAAACTTTTGGTTTTGGTTTGACTCAAAAAGGAGTTGGGGTTTAAAAGTTATCTGCATTTTAGTAGACGGTGTTCTGGAAAGCCTTATTTCCTAGACCCTTCAACAAATGCATCCCTAACTTGAATTTTGACCAGTGGCACCCTCTAAAACTAAGGGATATGCAATTTAGGAGACTAGGCAACCTAATGCCAGAGGTTGGAGGCCTGGAGAGAAGGGCAACTATTTTTCCAAGTCTGCCCTAGGTCAAGCAAGCCCATGTGCTTGACTAGTTTTTGCAAGGTAATTGGTGACAGTCAAGGTTGCAGGCACTTCTGATCAGTTTGAGTGCTGGATTTGGATGCATTGACTATTTTGGAAATTTCCTTAAGATTTTTGGGTCTTGGGAACCCACCTTGCCCATTCTTCCTTGAAGCCCTAGCCTTACTTGATCAACTAGGCCTAGGTACCAAGAAGCAGTTTGGAGGGTGCTGGAGCAAGATCAGCCCAAAAGCTTTTTGATTCTTAGTACATGCCAAGAAGGGTGTTTGGACCAATGGAGAAGTCCCTATGCTATTAAGGGATACTGGGAGAAAAGTGAAAAGAAGCTAACTGGAAGGCTACAAGGTTTGTAGGCCTAGAAGTGCAAAGGTGTGTTGAGAGTTTGGTGGAACCAAACAAATTGAAGATTTTGGGTTGGAATAGTATGTCCATGATTACATCTGAGATAAGAGGAAGTTTTAGGGGAGGAATATTTGGAAGTGGAAGAGGTAATAGTGTTTTCATAGGTAAATGCTTCACATGTGGAGGAGTAGGCAATCAATCCTACAAGTGCCCTGAGAAAGGTGTGGATTTTAGGAAGGAGGAGAAGAGAGTCACCTTGACCCAAGGAGAAGAGGAAGAAAAGAAGTACAATAATGCAGACCCTGAACTTGAAGAAGAATCTTTGATGGTGAGAAGAGGACCACAAATGCAGCAGCAAAAGGAGACCAGACCATCCAATTTCAGTTGAAATTGCATGAGCCATGGTAAGATTTGTAAGATGATAATAGACTCTGGTTCCTTTGATGATTTAGTGTCTTATGAAATGGTAAATAAAGTAGGATTGAAGAAGTATCCTATTGATAGATCATATAGGGCATCTTGGGCCAATGATGCACAAAATATTGTTGTAAGGGAGCAAGCAATAGTGGATTTCTCTATATGAGAATATAAAGATCAAGTTATATGTGATGTCATTCTAATGACATGCTACCATGTAATCCTTGGAAGGCCTTGGAAAGCCTCAAGGAACACTATTAATTTTGGCTCATCAAATGTTTATATAGTACACAAAGATGGTGTGAAGTTTAAGCTAAATCTTTTCACTGGTCATGATGAGGAAAGAGTTATTTGTTTTGGCAAGAAAGAGTTTGTGGACTTGTAGGAGCAGAGGGAGAGTAAACATGATATGATAGATCTGCCACTGAAGCCATCTCTTTTGGTTATGAAGGATGAGATTGTATACAAAAGTCATAAAATTCCTAGTAAGGACCTAAGGCCAACATGATGTAAAATGGCCAAAAGAGCCATATGGGGTAGTCTTAGGATAGTTTCATACTTAGTTTCATTTAATAAATCCATATGACAAATTTTGAGTCAATGGAATAGTTTAGAAAGTTAGGGAATGCATAAAAACTATAATTTGAAATTTGAATTTCAAATTCAAATGGTCATATTAGTTTTGGAGGGAAAGTAGTAATTTGGTATTTGTTTGATTAAATAAACCGTTGTAACTAACTTGGTTGGTTGGATAGGTGCATATAAGCCTATTTAAGTTGTAATGAACATATGCAAGACATTAATCATTATTGGTACATAAAAAATCACAGAAATTATATAGAAGAACAATCATACTTTCCTCTGCATCAATAAGAAAAATAAAAAATAAATGATACTTATACATACAATGGGGCTCTCTATGCAAATGGAAATCCTTGATGATCTAGGATTCCGAATTTGTACATGCTCATCGCCAGTAGCCACACCCTATATAAAATAAAGAATGTAATTAAATGAGATTACCACAAACATTTTACAAGAATGCATCGATATTTAATCAATTAGAAAATATCTAATTACCTTTCCTTTGTCAGTGCATGCTGGCTCACCCCCCGCACTTTGTCCCCCTGGGGCAGGTGGTATCTGCAAGATAAAAAAAACATTAGAAACCATATATGCTACAATATCAAATAGAAAAAAAAAATGCGAACACAACATAATGTACCATAGATATCTCAAGGCCAAATGAAATGGCCAAGAGTGTAGCATCATCTATCTGTCTGAGCTCCTCCTCGGTCATCAACTAAACATGAATGAAGATCACATACATGTAAAAGTTAGTATGGCTTAAAAATTAAAATTACTCTATTATAAAAATTAACTTTAAATCGCATATGTCATAACAAAAAAATGTATACACGTATCGACATCGAAGGAGTCCATGCCTCTGCATTCCCCTCCTCTCTCACATCAGGGTCTGTAGCCTCTGCACATGCATCTGGTGTACCCTTGTCTAATACAAAATGATACTCAGGAAGATCACCTATGGGACCCAGGAAAATATTATTGCATGTAATGCAAGTGTGAGGCACACAAACATGTGATGAGCTAGGCGATGATGAATTGGCACGAACATCATCAACACGAAGAGGTAGGACTGACCTAGCCTGAGATATCATTAGGCTACTCAGCCTATGAATGGCTCTGATGGTCTGAGAGCTAGCCTCTGCCATAATATATGGATGCTGCACTCGAGGAGGGGGGGAGATATCAGGGGGGGGGGGAGACAAAAGTGCCAAGGTTCTTCCACTGGGAAGAGGGTCTATCCTGAGGAGCTCCTAGTCCTAAGCCCATGTTGGGCTTCATGCTCCAATAGTTCACTTTAAGTTTCAACACAAATTCTTCATATAATTTTCTAAGGAAATAAAATGGTATGTCTAAATTTCCATGTGGAGGGATATCAAAGACCATCCACCAACGATTCCAAAAATTTGCACGTATGGCATCATTTGTGCACCATTTAATCGATAGTTTTGTTTTTTTTGAGTCAACTGGTATACCCATTTTTGGGTTAGCAAAAAGGCTAGCCAAATCATCTTTAGTTATGTTGAGGGCCGGACCTCATCATAATCCAAACCATCATCAAACATCTATTGCATTTCGTCATGTCAACGAAGAGCGGCATTTTGTTGGTTCGTAACGGTTTCAATGTTATCCACTATGGTGTTTAACATGGATAACATAGGAGCCAGTGTAGGTACATTATTATATGTTCTATGCAAACCTCTCAAATCGGTGAGATTTTCATTTATCAAATCCTCGATTTGAGGAGGGTTTTGAGGAGGTAGAGGATCATTTGGTGGATGGTTTTGTGGGGATACTGGATCATTTGGTGGTGGGTTACGAGGAATATTATTCCCTGTCTCAGTGTCATCATTTTGATCAGCCATTCCAATTGAATTGCAAAACGTAATATATATTACAAAAAAATCTAAATTTTAACCATTTTTGTCAAAAAAACCCTACATTCAACTAAAAGAAATAAAATCATCCTAAAATATATTAAATTTAGGTTAAAAATGAGTTGGGGGAAAAAAAACATACATGAATATTTGATATCTGATATCCGATCCACAGTGGTAATACTGGCCCCAAATTTGTGTAAAATGAGGGCCCGTGGGTTTGTGATTTTATTTATCCAATGCGCAGGTATTGGATATCCGATATAACATCGGATATCTGATATGTCCCAATAAGTAAAATATATATAATATAACATATAACATATAATATATATTACATTATGTTACATTTTATATATTTTTTAATTATATTTTATATATATTATATTAATTTAATATATATTATAATATAAAATAATATATTATATAATAATATTATTATAATATTATATTATTATAATTTATAATATATTATACTTTTTTATTATATATTATATTATAAGATATTACTTTTTATTATTATATTATATCTTTTTCATATATATATATATATATAATATTACATTACTATATATTATAATATATTAAATATTATATTATATTATTATAATATAATACATTATAATATTATTATTAAAGTATAATATTATATGATTATAATATAATATTATTATTATTATTATAATATAATAGTATGATATATTATTTAATATTATTATTATTATGATTTAATATGATATATTATTTAATTATAATATTTAATATGATATTATTATTATTTAATATAATATTATTATTATATCTTATTATTATTTAATAATAATATTATATGAAATAATATATCATATTAAATAATAATAATATTATTATTATTATTATTATTAAATAATAATAATAATATTATTATTATTAAATAATAATAATAATATTATTATTATTATTAAATAATAATAATAATATTATTATTATTATTAAATAATAATAATATTATTATTATTATTATTAAATAATAATAATAATATTATTATTATTATTAAATAATAATAATAATAATATTATTATTATTAAATAATAATAATAGTGGCATAATATTATTACTCTAATTATCACATATCCGATCACATGTCGGATATTCGATATCATATCGGATATCCGATAAGGCTCGGCCTTACCTTCCAGGTTTAGTTCTTGGATAGGTGAAGAAAAGTCAAAGTGGATTTTGAAGCGCTTTTTGGCGTCTTCAAACTCTCTTTTTTTCACATCGCCACTTTTTGGCACACCATGATCCTACACATACTCTATATTCTTAAGCTTGTTCTTAAATAGAATAGCTAAAGTTTATGTTTTGTTTCAATATATCAACTCATTAGATTATTTATATTTAAATACTTAAATATAATATAATATTTAATTTTGGCAAATAGAAGACTGCATGTACATTTAATAGTAAAAAGCAAATAATTTTAAAAGTAATGAGTTGCAATTGCTAGTCTTTTGTAATTATTTACTATTCTTAAATTTATATATGCCAAAGAAAACATTAAAAAAATATTATTTAAATTGTAAGCAAATATTTAAGAATGTTGAGACTATTGACTATAATGGTATTAAAGAGAACAAGTTTCTACAATCCATAATATTATATTGATATGTTTCTGGATTTGATTGTGTTAAGATTTTTACCATCAACATTTCAAATCACACTACGTGATCCATCATCAAGATGAAGAGCAAGAGAAGCAAAACATAGTGTGATTCAAAAAGTTGATCATAAAAATCTTAACACAATTGAATCCAGAAACGTATCAATATAACTATAATAGTATTCTTAATTTTATATATGTGAAAGAAAAAATAAGATTTTTTAAATATAAAACTATCAACAAATATTTTTAAAATTACTGAATTTAATTGCAAAGTCATTAAATTCTTGCATTAATAATCAATCCAAATGTGAAGTCCAACTTAATTGGATGCATGATTTAAGAATTGGCAAATAATATCTATCAAAAGATAAACAACATTCCCTATAACAAATTTCAATCAATACAATTGAAATGATCAATACGGCCATCAAATTTGAGGCCTGGCCACAGGCACACCACACCACATTGCTTTTCTTTATATTCAGAGAGAGGGTTTAGATTATCATTGAATATTTGCCATGTTTTTAAATTTGTGGATTCATTGTTTTCTATTATCATCAAACGGTGAACAAACTAAGATTCTAATATTCCAATTTTTTAATTTTTTTAATCTTGATGACATTTTAAAATTATGAGATTCTTTTATATAAAACAATGTAATATAAAACATAAATATAAAAATAAAAATAAAACTATCTAAATTATGATCTATTTGAAAATCTAATATTTTCAAGCCAAGAGGCTTATCGAGTGGGAGCATCCATCCTAATTTGATAGGGGTATGTATTGACATATGTAATAAAGAATGTTCTGGAGTTGCAAAACATTTTTTTGCAAAAATAATTAAGAGTTCTCATTATGAAAATGATGAAGATGAAAGGACTACTCAATGTTTTAATTGAAATTGATGAAGTTATTTAACTGATGAAGCTGAATCAATTGGATTTATACATCTACAGTTACATCATCTCTATTTTCAATCATTTCTATTATTGGCCCACTTTTCTTTCTAGATGAAAATTGTAAGAGTGTTAAATATTAATAACAATTGAAATAAAAGTATGCAAAATATAAGCTGACAAATTTTCTTAGCTTAACATATATTGCTAATTTATCTTTGATTTGTAGAATGTTATATTATTTCATAAAATATATATATTTAAAAACTTTAAGATACGAGATATAAATATTACTAATTTTAAATATTAAAATTTATAAGAACTATTAAATTGTTTTAAAAAATGCCAATCAATATTTATTATAAAGCGTAAAATGAAATGCATTATCATGATCAAACAATTATGAAAAAATACTCATGACAGAAATTCCAAGACTACTAATTTTGGAGAAATGAAACTTAAGGATTGTTAAGAATATTTTAAAAATAAAACAATTTTAAAACTTAAAATTGGAAGTGATCAATTAGAATGAAGCAAATGGGAACCTTAGTTCCCTAAATAACGTAAATATTGACTCTGTGGTCAAATAAATTGGAAATAATTTTGAATTAATAACAAATATAAAAAATTTCTGCCCACAATCCAAACCTTGTATATATACGATTTGCTATAGTACTAGTATCTATGATAGTAAGAGTCAGTTTTTCATTCTGATAAAGAGATATTACTGATATCTATGACAGTAAGATTCATCAGTTATTATTTGACATATGAATCTAAGTGCTAAATTCCTTATATGTGTGTGTACTTATACAAAAGCGTTCACAAGTATTGAGTAATCTATCCATAAATAAGTTGAGTTTCTTTGAAACCTATCAATGCATTGCCTGTCTCCTTAAGCACCATTATATAATCAAACATTTTAACTTCACATTTTAAAATAAAAAAATTATATTGTTTAGCCCTTGCAGACCTAAATTTCTTATGGAAAAATTGTTTAAACGCGTCTCCATTAGAAACAGAGGCCTCATTAGAACATTGAAATTACAAACCAAAACCAACACCATTACACTCTTTATTATATATAGAAAAACACAGCATACATACAATCCATAGTTCCAATGCTCTTTTTCTCCATCTTTGTGGTTTCTAGGGAGCTTCTCTTTGATCTTTTCCATCAAACCTTTCTTCTCGCCCCCTTCTTCTTGAGCCTTTTCATGATCATGTTCTTCTTTCTCTTTCTTGTGTCCATGAAGCTTTAACTTGTCCTTCAATCCACCCTTCTTTTTCTTCTTCTTCTCTCCCTTCTCATCTTCTTCCTCATCGCTCGACTATAAAAACATTCATTTTCATTAGATCATAGATCAATCTATGTAATCATTTCATCATGCCCAAGTAAACTAACTTCAGGGGAAGATTGAACGGAATTTGCAATCTTGAATGAATAGTAATACAAGTAACAGAAATGATGAGTGTAGAATGTGTTCATGAAATGATGTAATTGAAGGGTTTACCAAAAAGCATGATCTTCAAGGAAATATATTACGAAAAAAGTGGTGTACAGAGTAACTCTTGATTTAGCCAAATCTAAGTCTTGATAAATGCATACAACAGCTTCTGGGTTCTTAGCCTCAAAATGGAGGAAGCTAAAATAAGATTTAACCAAGGAAAGTAAGTAAGGTAAGAAGAATGTCAATAGAATGCAAAAAATTAAAATATTTAGTTAGGAAAAAGGTGGAACAAAATGCAACCAAATCTATAAGGAAACCTAAAAAGATGAAGGGATTGTGATCTTTTGGTCAAGTTTTAATAGCACTTTCAAAAGCCAGATAAAACACAAAAAAGAAGATACCATAACAGGATAGTTGAGGGTTTGGATACCCTGAACAACAGGGGCTCCATAATTAGTTCAGCTATTGGGTAATACAAGCACTTTATAAGGGTTAAAAAATTGATTCAAATAGATTATATCAAAGCACGCTGTTATTCCATCTGATCTATTCAACTTAGAAATGAAAGCATTGATGGGTCAAAGAAACTTATAGAGCTTGAAGAAGAGCTATTGTTGCAATGCAACTTTCCCATTATTCCCCCTTTTTCTTTCTTCTCCTTGCCTTCGCCATGGAATTTCCCCTCCTCCACGTGGCCGTGAGACATTGGCATAGGGGGAGCCTCGCCTATGCCAACATGGTCGTGGGAGAGGGGGATAGGGCGAGCTCATGAGGAGCTACACTCGCCACATGTCCCTCTATGACACCACCATGCTACTGATGTGTCTCCTCCTCTTTCTTCTTCCCAAACAAGCCAAATAAATTGCAATCCTAATGCTCTATTGCATTTGAATCTGCCATTGCCAAGAAATTGAGAAACTTGTTAAGAAATACAAAGACAGAACAACATCACGATACCTCTAAAAGTTGGATGGAAAATGAGTGTTGAGTGAAGGCCAATTTATAAGATTTCACGAACGACTAACACGGCATGTTGGGGCTGCCATTACCATCTCAAGCTTACGCATGGCATTTCTATGTCAGTGAAATAAATGTTAACATCACGCTGATAATAGGTGAGTGGGCCCATTGAAGTAAAAGTAATGTTGGCAACATAGGACTGTCGATAAAATTCCATGAAATGGATATCGTAAGGGGACGGTCGACATGCATTCCTAGCTCTACGGAACGAGCTCCTGGCTTTACAGGGAGAATCTGAAATGTATGCGTTTCAAATAGTGAAAGATAGTTATATTATAATTATGGCGTATGGATCACTTTGCTTTGCTATATTAAAAATGGAAGGTCTCATGCATGGACTATTGACTTTACTTGTAACACCTACATTTTGTGTTTTTTTGTGAATAAAAATAGACATATATTACTAGTTCAAGTCTTGTATTTGATCGCTATATTGACCTTTTTTGATGATGGAAATAGGTATATATTACTAGTCATATATTAGTTTATATATATTATATATAAAATAAGTCGAGAGATATATTTCGAGGTGTCTTGGACAGGGATATATGTCAATTGTATATATATATGCACACACACACACACAAACACACAAGTTAGTAGCAATCATATTTTTTATAGTTAAATATATACTTAATCTATATAATAAATTATATTATTAAATATTAAATATTTAAAGAAGAACCTCATAATCTAAAACTTTCATTGGCGGTAGACGGTGTCAATCCATATGGAGATATGAGATCTGTTTACTCAGTATGGCCTATTTTTTTTATTAACAATAACATTCTTCCTTGGATGTCCATAAAGAGGGAGCACATAATGTTGTCAATGATTGTGCCAAGTATATTTTTATTTTATACTTATCTAAATTAATTTATAAATAGTGCATGAAAATGGTTATAATAATTACGTAATGTTTATGTTCATTCAATTGCTAGGTAAATACCAAGTTAAAGATATGAACGTGTATATTGAGCTCCTAATTGATGAGTTGTTGAAGTTATGGAATGGTATCACTATGTATGACATCTTTAGACCAATAGGACATTGACAATTTCAATTCTATGCAATGCTTATATGGACAATACATGATGCCCCTAGGCTAACTCATTTTTGCAGTATGTTATATTGTTAAGATCACATATTTTTGCTCTATTATAATGCTTACACATTACTATCAAATACTTAAGTTGCACATGATAATTGTACATGATCCAATTATACATGATCTTTTAGATCTTCAGAAAAAGGGAAAATTTGCATGTCTAGTTTTTGGTCTGAAGATGAAATGTCGTCATTCGAGAAGTTTAGGAAAGAAAGTGTTTGATGAGTTTAGACACTTTTTCCACAATAATCATAGGCATCGAATTGCCAAAAAACATCTTTTCAATGGAAAATAAGAGACATCATCAAGTCCACGAAGAATGACACCTCATTTATGGAAGTTGGAATATGATCAACTAAATCATCGAGGTAATGTCCAATTTTTCATCCAAAGTTTACAATTTGTATTTTGATATTGTCTTATATTTATTAATGTTGTAATTGATGCTCGTGAAGGTCGTCAAGGCATCAATGACCAGCTTTCTAGAGGAATAAAAAGTTATCCTACTCAACTTAGTAGGTTACCATACAACAAGGATCTCTCAATTGCACATTTGTTTGATGCTATGCATATTGGAAAGAATGTAAGAGAGACACTATGGAAAATTTTGGATGGAAGGCATGATAGAGAACAAATTGCTAAAATTTAAATTGACATTCATGAATCCAATCATGCAATAAAAGTTTTTATTGAATCAAATAGCAATGGAGACCGCATAAATACAAGTGCCCTTCCTTGGTTATTAACGGAGCAACAAAGTGATGCATTAAATGAAGTCATTAAAAAAATAAAATTTCCAATAGGATTTTTTGCAAATATAAGTACTCTTCTATCAAAGAAATATGATTTTGGGCTAGGGTTGAAAACACATGATTGGCATCCCTTCCTCAAGTTAAGTCATGTTTTCTATTTATAGTATATTTGGAAGATTGAATGTAGTACCAATAGCATTATTTAATAATATATTGAAATGATCATTTTTTAATAATTTCAGTTCATCCTACCTCTATCCCTTCCACATCAATTTGACAACAATATTAAACAAGCTGTATATGATCTTGGAAAACACATGAGGTTAGACGTTTTTCTTCTTATATTTGTAGCTTTTTATTTGAAATCTATTGTATAATTTTATTTGAAATCTCCTTTATGTGTTTTTGTGTGTTGAATCTCTTTTAGGTGGTTATCATCTAAAGAAATTGATAAAAAAAGATATAAAATATTGGAAGAGAAAAATTCCATAGCTTATGTGTGAAATGTAAAACTATTTACCTCCAACATTTTTCAATGCTCAAGAACACTACCTCATACATCAAGTTGAGGAGATTGAATTGTGTAGACCTATAAACGCTAGATCAATGTGGATGGTTGAGAGGCACTTGAAATTTATGAAGAGATTGGTATCACAAAGAGCATGTCCTGAGGGTTCTATGATAGAGGGATATATGATATACCAGACCATGGTGTATATTAGTGAATATCTTTGAAAGTTTGTAGCAAGTATCCATGTAGATCGCATTTGGGGTCCCAAATGTAATGAGAAATTAAAAGGGGAGAACCTGATGGGGAAAGGTAGATTGAGGAGGCTGAGAGGTAATTATAAGTTTTTTTTTTTTTTAATTTAACAATTCTTATCCATCATCAATATATATAAGTTGTTTCTAACTAGTGTAATTGTCTTCTTTATAGTTGGTCGTGAGTAGGATGCACTACACTTGTATATTGCAAACAATCTTGATTGGATGACAGTATGGATTGAACAGTCTCAAGAAAATGGTCACTCATTAGCATGGGATGGTGTTCCATCATTGGTTAAAGAAGCTCATCGTAATGGAGATCCCAATGTTATGTCAATGGTACTTGATCTAATATATGGCTTACGAGATAGAAAAGTACACATAAGATTACTAATCATGAGATATAAGTTTAATATCAACTCACAGATCAATGAGAAGATTCTTGACATGTTTGAATAATTGTAGGTCAAACACCACAAAGCTATGTACAACCATGGCTATAAATTCTGCACAAAAAAGTTAGATGAAATGAAGAAAATGTGTGATTCCAGGATAAGTGTTGTCTTTGTGGTCACCAATATTTCATCTAGAACTGACATACATCCTCAACAATCTAAAAATTAATACTATGGAATTTTGGATGATATACTTGAGTGCAACTTTAATTCATTCAAAATAGTTCTATTTGTCATGAAGTGGTTCAAGTTATCACTGAATCAAAATGATCCCGATAGGACTGTTATTGAACACAATAGTGGATTTACTATGATTAATACAAGGTCATTTGAGCCAATCAAAGATGAGCCTTATGTTCTTCCAAGCCAATGCAAGAAACTATTTTACTTTGGTGTTCCGCGCAAACCAAGTTGGTCATTTTTTGTTAGACGTGACCCAAGACGAAGGTCAATAAAGTATATGTGATTGAAGAAGAAGATATTGAAGAAGCACAAGAGGAAGTAAATGATTATCAGGAACGACAGTTACCCAGTGATTAAGAAGAAAAATATGGTGATGATTTTGGTCATGCTAACAATAATGGTGATAATGATGATGATGTTGATGATGATCATGATCATGGTGATAATCATGGCGATGATGGTCATGATGATGATAGTGATCAAGAGGATGATGATGGTGATGAAGATGGTAGTGGTGATGACAATGATCAAAGTGAGAAGTATGATGATGTTGATGATGATGATGATGACATGAATGAAGGTCATGATGATCAATGAAATGTCTAGGTAGGATCAATGTCAACTATGATGGGGTATTGTATGACCAAATTTTTCTTTCCAAACCATATGAGCACATATAAACATTAAGTAGAACATGTCAATAAGTTGAAGTGTGGTTCCAAAATAGAAGGGCAAGGTAATAATCACCCTGACCCACATTCCTTTTTCCATGCTACTAATTGATTTAAAGCCAATTTCAATAGTTATCTATGGATGAATTGTGGGCTATCTGCAAGACTTGTATCACCTTCATCTCTATCTCCATTATACTTTCCAATGCATGCAACAACTTTAACAACGTGCCCTTCTTGTCAAAGAGTTCTAAACTCTGATAATGCAAGGCCTTTCACTCCTCTTCAAAATCCACCCTACTATACTTCTTACACACATCCTTCACTAGCATGTTAACTATTTAGCTATTCAATATAATAGATTGTGGAAATCTAATATCACTAATACATAGTTATCAATTCATAATTTTGAATACATGTACCAAGAACACTTCAGAATTTATGAAGTTGTTATTACACTCTAGTGAATGTTGAATCCAAGTAAGATGTTAATGGGATATTGGACTGGCCCATTTTCCTAAATTTTGTATAAAAGCATGTTTCTATAAATTCAGTCAATGATTTTTCTCAATTTTCTCTCTGTTGAATTATCTCTTTATGCTTTCTTTCTTTATTTTGATGCTAAATCACAAAATGTTATCTAAAACATTCGTGAAAAATAGTCATATATTAGCTTTCAAAAACAACATTAATTTTTTTTATATAATTTGGTCATTATTATTATTTGTTGATTATTTATTTTAATGACGTCAGAGGGCAGATAGTATAATATATGATTATAATTAGGAGAGCACATGATGTTGGTTGGGTTTGTCATGGGTTGAAAGTAAAGTGCACATATAAACAACTAAATTTTTAAGACAAATGATATACATATACAATCTACTTTATTATTAATATTTTTTTTGGTAAGTCTATTACTTTAATTTCGCTGTTGATTTCTAAGACTTATTAATTTTTTTCATAGGGCAATATGGATGCACCATCTCAGACACCTTCAATAGAGGTAAACATTAATTATTGTAAATTTTAATGTTAATATAGAAACAAATGTCATATTATTATATTCTTTTCTTTATGGATTTGGAGTTATTTTGATGAAATTATATGATATTTGATGTTACAAATGATAGGAAAAAGCTACAATGATCGCTGATCAAATGCTATCTAAAATATGGGCATCATATATACACGACATTACCCTTAGTACTGACCCTGTATTCATCACCCAACAAATTAAGCAAAGATACACTAATGAACTTGTTAACATTATCATCAAGGGTGACAGAAGTGAGGAGAAACAGGCACTAAGAATAGAATTGGACCCTAGAATCTATTCTTTGAAGGTAAGTAGTAATTCGACTAAAGAAATAATAGAAGTTCAATAAATATTAATATTTTATAGTATCTTATGGATCATGATCTCTAATTTTATGTGTTCTTGTATAGACATATGTGCCAGTTGTGACATCACATGGTGAACATGGTCAGGGTTGTTTCACACAACCTTCGTGTAAGTAACACTTTGTTTGTTTTGATCAACATTATCCATTTGATCTTTATCCATTGCAAATTTATTTGCTAATAATATTCTATTCTTTAGCTCATGATGAAGTGCGGACTCCACCTTCAGTTGGTAGTCCAATATTGCCTACTACATTGTCGGCAACAAGGACCATGCAAACATCATCGTCTATGCCCACTAGAATTGGTAAAACCTTGTTTTGCTATATTTTGTAATGTGCTATATTTTGTAATATTTTTCTACAAGTTGATGAACAATGAAGTAGCATATCAATGCTTAAATGATGTATACAGAAGCTTGCATACACACACCACGCATACATACATACATACATACAAGTTGATGAACAATGAAGTTACATATCAATGCTTAAATGATGTATACAGAAGCTTGCATACACAGAAAAAAATGCGTACAAACACCATGCATACATACATACATACATACATATATACCCACACATAGAGAGACATGGACATAGGTAGGGAGGTAGACCAATAGAGAGCAGTACTACTAAAGCTAATCCATTTCCTAGAGTAGTTCGTGTGATTAGTATTGATTCGTATGAAGGGGCATTTTTGTTGAATAAGAAAACTATGTTTCCATTAAAAGAATGCAAGCTTCCAGGTTCTTTAAAATTTTTATTAGTTAAAGTGTAAATTTAGTTTACTTTTACATTACTCATTTTGGACTGATAAATCCTTTATTTTTTGTACGTAATAATGCTTTCTTTGAACATCTTTTTCATATCACATTGAGACTATTTGAACCCACCATACATAAAAGGTACGTAGTTTCATATCATTGCTACATATTGTTTCTTTTCTTCTATTTATTCTAATATATTAAAGTTATTGATCTAACAATCTATTTGTTTTTAAAAAGGTGGAATTTACAAGTTGTGGAATTTAAAAATCAGTTGATTGCATCTATTGAGGAGAAATTTGGGAAAAACATTTTTGACACTTGCTCTTATGGATAACCCAAAGTATGACTGTCCTCCTATGATTCCACCGATGGAGTGGAATGAAATAGTAGAAGATGCAAAGGAGAAAAGACTATGTGAAGATAGAGATAATGAAGTAGCATAGGGAAAAAAGAGGTATGTCATTATAGTATTAAGTACATTTTAATCATGCACTAATTATTGATATTTGTAAATATATAATCTAATATGTTTGAAATTGTTCATAGATTGCAGGACACATCCATGGCTACAAAAGCGAGAGTAGAAAAGGTTGGCCAACACAAACTTGGCTCTGGTGGCTATATGAATCTCTAGTCTCGACTTGTAATTAGAGCAGTGAAATTTCATTTTTATTTTTAATATAATGTTGCAAATAGTTTTTTTTAATGAAACCATACATGTAAAATTGAAGTTATCAAGCAAAAAACATAGGGCATAGATTTCAATGTGGAGGTCACAGATGAAGATAGAAAAATTGCCTTGAAGGAAGGCTATAAAGTTGTGGCTTCATGGCTATGCAAAAAATCCGTAAGCCTTGCCCAACAATCTGGTGAACCAAATGATATCTCATAGGTAAATTGGTTAGATGCAAATTAAATGAAATTAAATAGTTGAGAAGATTTTTTTGGTATTAGTTTTAAACATATATTGACTACATAACAATGTGCATAACATTTTACTACAACCTTCATATCCTACCACACAACCTGCTCGTGATGAAGGCCATGATGTGCATTACAGTGGTGGAGGTATTAGTTTTCTATTGGAAATTAATTATGTAATTATGGATACAATTTCACATCTTCAATTGGAATTTGATGTGTAACCTTTTTTTGAATATTTTAGAGCATGTTGAACATCATGTTGAAGGAGTGGACCATGTTCCAAGCATTCAACATGTTGAAACGATGGCAGATCAAAATGTTAATGTACATGATGTGGCATTGTTAGGTATGAAAAATGCATTTTATGTTGTACTTGTACTTAATTACAAACTTGTAACAATTAGAAAAAGAAAAAAAGTATGCCAATTTATCCCATTCTCTTGTTCTTCCAACAGAGCCCCTTTTAGTGCAGCAACCTCCTCCTCCTCCAAAGAGAATGAGCCATCATAATTTGACATTACATGTGCTAGAAGAGAAGGAGAATGATGTGGCTATGGATGCTCCTATGAGCACTTTTCTTAAGAGAGCTCTCAAGAACAAAAAAAAGAAATGATGTTTAAAAAATCTTCTTTGATAAACCTTGTTGGATAATGCAAGAACATTGTTTTATGTAATTGTGTATGAATGATGTGTATTAATGCAGATTTTTATTTTATGTTAATGAATATTGTTATGTGTTAATGAAGTCTTGATTAGTATTGTGTATTAATGAATTTTATATCATATTAATGAATGTTATGTGATTTTATTGATTGAATGTTATAGTTCATAAAGGGATGAATGAATGAATGAAGTATGTAATCAGATGATAATGGGTACTTTAGATTGATGTTAGGGGGACGGGGGTGAGGCCATATGAGCTTCCACCTTCACAAGGTTGGCCTTGTTAAGTAGAGAATATTATAGTATTCTTGAAACCAAGTGAAGCTCAAACTAACATAAAATGGACACTTTGCATGTCGTAGGTCTAAAATGATCCACAACTACTGCTGCCCATAACATACAATGCAAATGTGATATGGGATTTATGTGTGGCTACCTACAATGTTTGATATTTGATCATTTTTTCCCTTTATATATTTACCCTTTTTTTTGCCCTCAGCAGTAGTTGTCAATAATGATATTCTGAAATATGCATTAGGTGACTTCAATGACCATTATGGGTAAATTCAAATTTTGTAATGATTAAAACCTACATCATTTGTGGTATACATTGGTTTGTAAAAGGATAAGCATGAATTTGTGACATCATTTGTGTTATACATTGGTTTGTAAAAGGATATGCGTGAATTTGTGACATGCAATTCAAATAGGTTTGGACTACATTTTGACACTTGGAGAATGTTGGGGGCTATTTATGAAATTTTGCAATAGGGCTTGGCAGATGGGGAAAAGAGTGACCAATGTTATTATGAGCAATTTTGGCCTTTGTGTGAAGCTACTGGTATCCTTAATTGGTAGTTTCAAGCCTTGCTTTGGTTCCATAACTGATGGCACTCTTGTCAAGAGAAGTGGGCTATAGTGCGGAAAGAAGCCATTTATTTGCTATAAAGGAAACAACCCATGGCAATGTGTTATAGAGATGGGATGCTCAAATTCTTTTTTCTGTGTTTGGATTGGCAGAAATAGAACTTTTCTTCATTTTATTACTTCTCTTTGCAGTGAATTTCAGAGTTGCTGAAAACCTTGACATCTCAAGGTTAGATAGGTTATAGTGCTATTTTAGAATAATGATGGAGTGCATGAAACAACTTGCTTTGAATTGTTCGACTGGGCTTGACTTCTATAGTCTCTATTTATTGTGTTTCTTTGGTCTCCGTCAATCTAGTTTGTTTGATATGAGGTTATGCTTTCTTGGTCTGTGTTGTATGCCCAATATAAATATTTTTTATGGGAAGTGTTTATCCATTATTTGTTACTGATTCTCTTTTATTTGTGATACTTTGTTCCCTTACTAGCCTTTTCAAAATTTTCATTTTATAATTAAATCATGATAACATGATAAAAATTCATATAAACTTTTTCTGTCGCTTGAACTATGTTGTTGTTGGTTTTTGTGAACGTGATTTTTTATTTTGGGGTTTATTCAATTTTTTTAACATTTGATGAAATTTGGGTTTCTATTCTCAATTCAATAATTTTGATTGGAGGAATTTTATTTGGTATTGTTCAATGTGGTGTGTTACTACCCTAGATGTGCTTAGTTGTGAATGCAACAGAAGTTCTAGATGAGGATTATAGTTTTTGTTCTTGTTGAGTTGTCCATCATTTTTTAAATGTTTTTTTTTAACTAATTTTTGTTCGTGAGTTTTGATTGGATTCTTACTTAGTAGATCATGTGTTTCATTGTCATTCTTTCGATGATTTTTTCCAAACTTGAACTAACCAGTCTTGGGATTCATTTTCCCCTAAACCTATATCCAAACCTAGAGCATTATTACCTCCATGGTTGAGTATAGTAACAGAGTGTGTTGGAGTTCTAAAACTACTAGACAACAAAATGCCTAATATCTTAGTCGAAAAAGCCTATAACCTAAGGATTAGCTAAGTCCTATTCACAGCTATATGAATTCACAACTTCGAACCAACTTCAATGAAACCAAAGATGGTTTCCTACTCTTTAGGTCCTGCTAAACCAAGGTGGGTATACCTGAGGATACTTGATTAGGATACTGCTATATGAAACTTATCTTAGTTTATTTATGATTCTCATCTTCCATTCCTATTGTACTTGCAACTTTATCCATTAATTGATATTTCATATTTAATACATATCCTATTTTAAGAAGATTTTGGTCACAATTCTCCTTAGATCTACAGTAATTCCTAGCAATAGCAGCTACTTATAACTCAGAAAGAAAATGTAGACGAGTGATTGACCAGCAATGTAATCTTTAATGAAAATGACTTTGATTTTCGAAATAATTTGGCATGTAGAATTTGCAATCTACTTCTTCAAAGAACTTCTTACTTCCAAAACCAGTGGCTTATCCATTGGGAAAAACTTCAAACTATTGGCAGGAGATCTAATACAGACCACTTGTGAAGAATGTATTTATCAATATTAATCACTTCTTTCCCTTCTTATAAGATCCTTTTAATGAACCTATGAATTTATTGATAAGTTGAAGCATTTACATAATTCATTGAATTAAAAGAAACAATACATTCAATATACTATCCATTCGGATTGCATTCACCGACTCAAAACTTGTTCAAATGACTTCAAAAAAAATAAACTCATAAAGTGGAGACAAAAAGTAGTGATACACAATATTTTGCAAATACCCTTTTGTATTATCCTTTCAAAATGACTAATACAAGGACCAATAGACTTCAAAGAAAACTTAGAATATGTAACTGATTCTTTTAATTCTATACATCAGAAAACCATTGAAGGATGCAAACCAAAAATAGCTACATGAACACAACACCATCTGTATTATTTCTTGACACTCCAAAAAATATCAAAATTTGGACCATCACAATGCCTTGAAAACTCATTTATATAACATGAGTTGCAACAAGCAAAGGACAATTGTGACTGACAAGTGTCCTTTGCCTAAAAGAAAATAACCTATCACAAAAAGCCAAAACTATTTGACTAACAAAAAAGACCTTGACATGGAGAAGCTCATTTTGGTGGGTCCCCTTCTATTTTTAAGACAAGAGCATGTACATGATTGTTGATTTACTCCAAATCATCAGAGTAAGTGGCCTTCAAAATTTTTAGAGATGAATCATCTTTAGTTGCCTGCATGCTTACTCGAAGTTGTGGGTCTTCCTTATCTTTTTCATCAACCGTGAGGGTGACAGTTACCTTGGTACTATCTTCTTTTTTGTCACCTCCTATAGGTTGCTCCAAATGCATGATTTTATATTTCCACTCACCAAAAATAGTATCAGCTGGCCAATCAAAATTCAAAACTTCCCTATGCACGACTATCAAGAAATTTTCCATTGCCTCCAAATCAACAAGATCTTTTCTGATATCATTGTAGAAGATTTGTACCTTTGCCAGCTCTTCATTTGTTATTTCCCACAACAAATTATACCCTTTTTCATTAATAATTATGTTTAACCTCCCACATAAAATGTCATCTAATTCCTTTTTCCATTCCTCCTTTTCCTTTATTCTATGAATACTTTTTAGAGAACATGGGAATAAATTAAATTTTCTAGTCAAATACTTAGAGAAACAAATTATTAACCTTCTGAGAAAGGAGTTTTGTTTGTCACCAAAATCTTGTAATTTATTTAACAAATCAAAAACCTTTTCTACCTAATGACAAGTCAAGCTTATGATAGACATATACATTAAAGTGATGTCATTGCTCCATTCCCTCCATTTTTGTACCAAGGGTTTGAAAACAACCTCTTTTCTTTTCATCTCATCCCTGGCAGTTGCTATCCTTGCTAACAAATCAAAAAAGGATGACCAGTCCACCCTATCCACCACGTACATGACACCATGTCTCAACTTTTCTTCATATTTGTTATTTAACTCTATATGTAGTGCATATAGTTTACTCTTTTATTCTTCAAAATCCTCTACATTGTAAAACTGAGGTCTTTAAGGGGTGTCTGGTATATCAAAAATTGGGGTTGACTTAAAAGGTTCTACAGATAGCCTTGGGGGATATGCAATTCTAGGCTTGGAGATTCCTTTTAACATTTTTTTTTCCAATTATTTCCTTCTTTTAAGCTCTTGATTGTATGCTTCTACAACCCTCTCATACTTACTCTCTAATTCAAGCATTTTATGTTCCTCATTTTCTGTAGTTGCCAAAGTAAATTGAGAATGATCCACACCCATACGTGTTACCTGTACATGTGAGGTATCATCAACTCTTCTTACAATTATGCTTCCTTGTAATCTAGATTCATCTAGTTGTGTCATAGCTCTAGACCCTCTCCTTAAAGACCAACTGACTAGTGCAGTCTGATCCTAAATAAAGGCAGTGCCCTGGAAGTTTTCTTTGTCTTGATCCTGGAGATTTAATCTATTGGAAACAAAATTAAAGACTAAAGCATCAGCAATATCCCAATTGGGCAACAATAAGATATTTGATGCTTTCACCATCTGCCTTCCCTCTTCATGGTTCATATTCTAGAATTCTTTTGTCATTTCTTCTGTTACATGGCCTTGGATAGAAGCTCCATCAATCTCTGGATGCTCTTCTTTCAATTTTGTGCATTTTTCCTCAAAAATTTTCATGTTCACTATCTAGGAAAACTGATGGAAAGCTCTAGATTTTACAAAATTATCATAAAAAAGAAATTGATGACTTACTTGCTCTAGTAAAAGGTCTAATTCCTTGCTTCTATAGTCAAATTCAAACTAGGTGGGGAAGGCTCTTGAAGGGTACCCTCATCAATTTCTACTTGGGTAATACAAATAACTCCTTCTGACCCTATCTGCTCGACCTATTCACCAGTGACCTATTCTTCTCTGATCCTCAAAGGGGATTGGGCAGGTGAATACTCTTGGTCATCTAACCCCTCTTCTGTTATGTATTTTCTTCTCTTTAGGGATGGCTCAAGAGGTCTTTCTTCCAAGATTTCACTACTGGATTCCACTATTTGCTTCCCCTTATCTACAGGAACCTTTTTATTTTGAATTACAGTGTATCTCGGTCTCTTTTGAACAATTATTTCACCAACCCCTACTTTTGGAGTAAAAGCCAGCTTTCTCATAATCTCTTTGGCCTTATCTCGGAATGAATCAATAGAAATATTATTCTTTTCATTCATGGCTTCCATTATTTTAGGGGAAGTATTCATGAGCTTATTTATCTTATCAGACTCTGTACCAGCATTATCTAGAGGATTATATTTCTAATCAAAACAATGAATAAATTCTAAAACTCGGGAGTAGACTCTCCATTTTTCCTTTTTGGTCTCTTGCTCCTGCAAGGAGAATTCATTCCTTATAATGTCCTTGGGATAGTATCAGTCATGTTTGATACTTCCCAATTTAATCTTGTATCTTAAGGCTTGATTGTAAAAACCTTCAGTATCACAAAAGCGATAATGGGAGATAGCCATTTTGTACTGATCTAAAAAATTATATAGAAAGATCCATTCCCCCTTTTGTAATCACAAAGTAATGACGAACCATGCATTTAGGAAATATTGACCCCAGCGATCTCTTCAATAAGTAAGACTCCTCCAAACCTCCTAGCTGCCAAAAAATTTCAGTCACTCCAACTTTCAGAGGTACTTGATAGGGCAACACATGAGGTGGACCCTTGTAACCATAAATTTGAAGTATAGTGGAAACAAGGTAAGAAATGATATGTCCACAATTATGTGATACTTTTAATTTAATTATGGGGATTATCAATGGGCCTGATCAGATTCATCAATGCCCTCGGGATACTGGGATTTTCAATTGAAATGAGGCACCTTAATCTGGATGCAAAATATCTATCAAACTTGACATAACTAGCATTTTCAACATCCCAAGTCATATCTACACTCCATAACTGGACGGGCAAAACTTCCCCATTCTCTTCTCTATTCAATTCGATCTTTGTACCAAAATTGGTCACCCCTTTGAACAAGAACATATGCATCAATAAAGAGTAATGCCCAAAGGTTTTATCCACCTTCCCTTTTGCAATTCCCACCATACTATCATGAATTTCTTCAGCCAAAAAGCAAGCAAAATAAAAAATAATGTCTACACCAAAAGAAGCAATTTGAATCATCACATACATGAGGCTGATGGGCATGAAATCCTACTCATCTTCACCAAGAACATAGCACAAAGTCATGTATATTTCTACAGCCTAGGATGTGAAAAGATTCCTCTTAAAAGGTTCCTAGAATCTATAGTGATTACTGGAAAGCTCCTATTGTGCCAACATGTGCCCTCAATGTACCCTTCCTAATTTCATCCTTCTTTGCTTTGTACTCATTTTCCAATTCTAGTAAACTAATGGGCAGATGGTAGTCTGACAAGGGTTCTAATTTGAAAACCTCCCTAATCTCCTCTAAACTAATTGAGATTAGAAGCATTCCATCAGTTCTTCTTACTACCTGAATAGCCTGGTCATATTTCTTAGCAATGGCTTCAAGCAAATCATAATCCATGAAAACAATTAAAACTACCAGTTTCCCCAAATCAAAATTCCAAACATTAGCATGCGGGGCAAACAAATTCCTCTTTGAAAACCATTTTTTAAACAAAACAAGACCATTTTGTGTAGTAGTTGCATCCCTAACACAATTTCCTTTATCATAGAGGCCATCTGAAATCCTTAACCTAGGCTTAGTAGTGGATTGTGGGAGTAACTCTAGCAAGTCATCATGAACATTCCTATCCATATAATTAACTTTCCCAAAAAATGCTTTCTTAGAAGGCATTTGGACTGTAATGAAAGAACTGGAATGCTACAGAGGTTATAATATGAGTACTCACTTGATGGCCAAACTTGTTCTTCTCTGAATCTCTGTAACTGCTCTTCAAACAACTCAAGAATTGCTTCATCTCTTTATTAGGCTCAATACAATCAATAGGATGTTGTGCTCTGAGGATGTGAAAAAGATTTTTTAATGAGACTGGCAAAGATAAAATCTCCTGGATCATGCTCTATTTTCTCTCACATGCGAAGCCTTAATTCATCATAAATGCGCCAAATTGCACAACAAAGAAGCACCATACTTTCTTTTAAATTTGTGTCATCGATTTCCAAAAAATCCTACGAGCACAAAAAGAGAACTGGGCTAACTCACATTTCTTCTTAACATGCTAGTGGTCAACCCAATAAAATAATTCCACCTATGCCTTCCCTCTAATATTGCCCATTGATAACTGGGGACGTGTGTCATCACCTTGCTACCTTGCTATACAATCCTTCGAGCACCTTTCGATAGCAAGTTAGCGATAACCATTGATTTTTCTCTGATCTTGCTGCAAATATTTGATATAGCGTGTTAGAAAAAAATGGTGGGTCCTTCACTTGCTACCTTGCTATGGAAAACCTTCAGACATTTTTCCATAGTGAGTTAGCGATAACCCTTGATTCGAGTTGATTTGATGACTCAGAATCATTTACCTATTTTATCCATGGGGAGTGGGTCCAAAGTATCACTATCATTGAGTTGTCTTACATGTTGGCATATATACTTAATATCAAATGTCATCACCTCTCCTAGACCCTATTGTTTTTGTCATTTTCAAGTGAGTTGCTACCTTGCTACTAGGAAAATATTGACTTCTTGGCTAGTGAGATAGCAAGCTCTAGTGGAATCAAGAACTTTTAGCTTACACGTGCTGAATAGGATGCCATCGTGGCATCAACCTACACAACTTCCTTATGAAAAATCACTTTCTGAGGGCCCACTTTAGTTAAAGCTTCCAACCTATCACAACTTTTTGACTAGTCACTACCTCCCTACTGGGAGAAACAACAACTTTTCAGCTAGCAAGATAGCGACATTCTGGGCAAGTCAAAATTTGGCATTGGAGAATAGGACACATTTATTGTTAATTAAAACTAGCCTCAGAGAGGATGGTCATGCGTACTCGGCACCATCTTTTGATATATAAGTGATCATTATTTAGTTGATAGATAATGTGAATAGAACATATTTGCACCGGGGTAGACTATCCATCCATGCCATGATGTGACTGCTTTGCTGATAACTGATAGTACTTTTGATGTCTAATCAACTGTGTATAAATTTTGTATTTATAAGAATATATATTAGCATTAAGTTGCATAATTGTATAATGTTTATTGTTTTAAATTAATCTAAATGATTATTTTTTAATTTTTCTGTTGGGTAATTTTAAAGTTATTTTTTTTAAATAAAAAATAAATTATCATTTTATTTCATTTATTGCTATCTCTTTTAAACACACACACACACACACACACACACACACACACACACACACACACAGATATATATATATATATATATATATATATATATATATATATATATATATATATATATATATATATATATATATATATATATATATATATATATATATATATATATATATATAGATTATTAAAAAAGTTACACTAGAGTAAGTACCAAGTGCATATGCATAAATACTGAGAAAGGAAGAGACTAGTGCAAAATATCATAATGGATATCATCTCAAGTAGTCCAACCCAGAGGGCCTTCCATCCAGACGATGTTCTTTCGTTCATGAGGATCTCATCCTCAATAGAATTAAGGTTCTATCTAATTTCTTCATTCAGTCCTCCTCCATTGGGAACCATGTTTCAACTCATTAAAAAAAAAAGGTGATAATATTTATATATGAATACATTATTATTTTTTAATTCTATTTCAAAATAATTAATTACACTTTATATATATATATATATATATATATATATATATATATATATAGATATATATATATATATATATGTAACTTATTAAAATATTTTATAATATTTATTTTATGTCATCTAATAAATAATTTTAAAAATTTAACTGCAAACTTAAACATTAATTTAGTTGGTCTTTTTTAATATATTTTAATTATTTTACGAGATAATTTTAAAGATTGAGATTTCAAACTTTAATATAGATATCTAGAAAAATTTAAAAGATGAAGATTTAACACATGATAAAAAATTAAACTTCAAAAATTAAATTAATTTGTTTTATGTTATCTAAGGAAATAATTTTAAAGTTCAAAATTTTATTAAACCAATAATAAAAAATAAATTCACTATTTTATTTTATATTTACACTTTATTTGAAATATATATATATATATATATATTTATTTTTAATAATTATTATTTCAATATAAAAATATTGAGAATTATATCATAAATTTTAAAAATTAAAATTTCCTTTAAAAAAAGTAGTTTTAAACTATTTTGATGAAAATATATCATTATCTGTATATGTTTATATTTGACCTTTTTTAGCATTTATATATTTTGATATATTTTTAAAATTAAGACTCCAATAAAATTACACACACACACACACACACACACACACACACACACACACACACACACACAGATATATATATATATATATATATATATATATGTAATTTATATGTAATTTTTAATAGGTAATTTTAGTTAGGGTAAGGCTTAGAATTAGAGTTAGAGTTAATGTTAGGATTAGGGTTACAATTAGGGTTACAATTAGGGTTAGAGAAAGGGGTAGAAAAAGGGTTAGTTTTAGGGTGATGGTTAAGGTTAGGTTTATTAGTGTTAAGGTTAGGGTAAGGGTTTGTGTCAAAGATAAGGTTAGTGTTAGGGCCAGGGTTAGAGCTATGGTTAGACTTATCTCTCCTCTCTCCACTTCCATTTCTCCCCCACCCATCATCTCTCTCCACTTCTATATTTCTCCTATCTACCATCTCTCTCTCCCTCCCTCACATCCTCCCTCTCTACCCTCCAACCCCCATATCTCTCTCTCTCTCTCTCTCTCTCTCTCTCTCTCTCTCTCTCTCTCTCTCTCTCTCTCTCTCTCTCTCTCTCTCTCTCTCTCTCTCTCTCTCTCTCTCTCCCTCTGCCTCCCTACCTCCCTCCCCCTCTCTCTTTCTCTCTCTCCCCCCCTTTCCAACCAACCCATCCCTCTATCTTAGTCTCTCTCCCTAAACCCTCCTATGGCCTAATTCTTTACTTATGTCCCCTCTCTCTCTCTCTCTCTCTCTCTCTCTCTCTCTCTCTCTCTCTCTCTCTCTCTCTCTCTCTCTCTCTCTCTCTCTCTCTCTCTCTCTAATTCATGTGAAATCATTCACGAAATCCTCCTTGTGCATCCTTTTCAACACTAACATTTTTGGGATAAAAACACGTGACTTCAAAATGCCCTTTTCCGACACCCGACTTAGTTTTGATTGCCGCAATGAGATTCTTTGATAGTCACCAAGTTGCTATGGGCAAAAACCATGCAACTTTCCATAGCGAGTACACGACAATTGTAGATTTTAACAAGATCCAACATCGAAACAAGAAAATTTGAAAGATTTAATCAACACTTCAAAATAGGTGAGAATAGAACGTATTTTCTACGCCAAGGCAAGACTTAAAAACAAGATCTAGGGTTTTACATGGATTTGAAAAGTATTAAGGAAAAATGACCAAGACTCAAAACACTAGGATCTTACCAAAGAACTCACAACTGAATTTTTTTCTTTAAGATGATCAAATTAGAATTTATACATAAAAAATTAGATTAATAGAGTGCAGATGGGATAGATTTTGTCAATTATGTTTAATCAAACTACTAGAGATGTTCAAAATACTAGAAGTTTGCTGATAAAGGTGTGAGAACTGAAAGACTATGTTGAGCTCTAGTTATTTTGTTTTATGTGTGTAACACTATTACAGTCAAATTATCTTTGTTCCCTTCTTCTTTTCTCCTTTCCTATTTGTATTTAGCTTACATATCTTTTGTGTTAACATTAGGATCCAAAGGACTGAACAAGGAACAAAGGCTTTGCCTTCATCAAATATTATTATAAAGCATGTGCTGAAAAGGCAATGAAGAACATGTTGTCTTCAAAATTTAAGCTGGATGATAAAGTTATAACAGTTAAATGGGCATCCCATCAAAGGACTTCTTCAACTGAAGAGGTAAATGACTGGTATTTGTGTTATCTATTCAAGGTTTAGCATGTGTTTAAATTATCATAAGCTTGTAGTAGATCTACACTATTGCTTAGGTTCACATGACTATCCTGGACCATGTTGCAAGAATATTTTCTCTTGCCATAGTGTGTAGCCTTCAAAAAAATGCCACATTCCTTTGTTTTATTAATTCTACTTGATGCCTTAATACCTCCAGCACATAGAGTATCCTTGGAAGGAATACATCTAAATTGGCTTCCTTCAAATTGGGGTGTACTTCCTACATGTTTTAGGATTCTCTCCATCAGTAGATCAATGCCAAGCTCAGACTAGTTTCATTGCCTAGCATACTCAGCTTGAAAATGTTTGTTTTAGTTGGAGCATTATTCCACTTACTTTTGGTGATGTTAATATTTAGTTGTATTGTTTGATTTGATAGGGATACCCAGACAAGGGATGTTCTCAAAATATTTGTAACAAATGCAGAGTTTTGTAGCAAAGACATTGCTTTAACAAGGAAATTTCCTTCTAAAGATGAGATTAATATAAAGGTTGCTAAATTTTCTCTAAAGGAAAAGATTGAGGGTGCCTTGAGCATTTTTTGGTGCTGAAAAAATGTTGTTTTGGAGGTTCCTGATGCTGTTAGGCATGCTGATGATGATCTCAAATTGAAGATGATATGAAAGAACAAAAGCTTTAGCAGCATTGAGCAATCAAATGATTTGGACTGGATATGTAAATGGATTGCTTGTGCAGTGGGATTTCCAAGGTAATCGTATTCAGGAAGTCATGCATTCATCTATTGCTATTCAGTTTTTGTGTGCTTTAGGAACAAGGATTTGGATTGGATATGTTGATGGGAGGGTGCATGTCATGGAACAAGAAGGATGTCATGGAATGAGGAGCTTCTTGGTCAGGTTCTTGCATTGAATGATGAATTGGATCATGTGCTAGGGAAACATGACTCCATTATTACAAGGTCTCCTATTACATGAAAAAGAACATCAACTCATGCCGCTCCTCTTGTCAGTGTCAACCATGGGGTTAGCATACATTTTTTTCTTTTTAAATCCTAGTTGTATTAGAATGTCATGATAAAATAGATTAGAGGATATTAATACATCAAATCATTTGCTATCCTTTATGCTATAAATTAGTATGAAGTCTCTTAATATGAATTGATCCATAGTTATACTTGAGAGAATGTTCATTGCAAAATAAGAGTTTTTTAACTTGATATTTTTAACATATACTTGATGTATGGATGCACCATTAAGTTCTCCATTATGCATGCTTTAGAAAAACTTCAAATGCACCTACTCTGCCTCTACCTATAATTTCATATTCTAGATTCTAAATCCTCAAAAACCACAATGTTCTTTTTAAACAACCTAGCAAAAAACTCAAATCAGGAATACTTTATACTTCCTCTAAACCATACGAATTATGTGCACCTCAGATTTTCTAGATTAGTAGCCATTGAATGAGGATAGAGTACAGGAAATGACATGGTGATAATTCTAGGGGAGACCTCAAGTAGGTGAAAGAAGGAGACTAACCTTATTTTGTCCTAAACCTATAGCTTCTAGGTGTGAGCATATTTAAAGCTTATTTGAGAGTATTCACACAAAGAGCACCTTTATTACCTTGCCTTTATCCAATATAACCGTTGTCCCCATTCGTAAAGGCAAGGAGTCCTCCTCATTATGCCATCAATTTGGATGGCATCCACCCATTTTCCTATTCAACTATCACTGGAGCACATAATGATATCATCTTCACTTGTGGTGATATGAAAACATTTAGTGTCCATACAGAGATATTGTTTGATCAGTACAATTATAAGTTTCTCTATCTTCTTTGTTCCTCTGTACAGTTCCATGAGACAACTTCCCCACTCAAAAAAGCCAACTCCCTTTACTTTCTCATGCAACGGCCTTGACATGATAACAAAAAAAACTAATTTCATGGACATATATAGTCTCAACATTATACTAAAAAGATGAATGAAAGCTATGCTAGAAGAGGGAGTGCTCACTTTGACTACTTTTGGAAGAAAAAGAAAGTAGAAGGGGAGACCTGTTCCAGGCCTCAATAGTTGTTAAAAAGAAATAGTTAATTCAAATTGTAATGTGTTCACTTGGAAAATATAATGTCCCATTTCTACTATTCACAATATGATTTTGGCCTTAATCTATTTCTGCATGGTACTATAAACTAACCATGACACAGTTAATAACAAATAAACTAAATGATTATTATACACCATTATTCCTAGATCTTGGCAGAGCCAAACAAGCAAAGCAACTAAAATTTCATCTAAATTCATGGTTTTCCTCAAGGACAAAATTTACAAAGTTTTTGTTCTTGGTTGTTTACATAATTTAGAGTATCTGTTCCTTTTGTGCTAAATGTTTTATTGCTTATCAATTTAGAACTTTCTCCGCATTGTGGTCTTGTGTTTGTTATTAATAGATTTATCTTTATTCCATCTCCAAATTATTTTTTGGGGTTAGTAGAGAGTATGAAATAAGTAATTCGCTTAAAACTATTGTTTGGATGTACTTGTAGAGAAAATGCTGTCCAACTCCTGGCTGTGAGTATGGTGTTGACTTCGTAATTGGAAGTGGGTGCTATGATATCACTTGCAAATTTTCACACAACTTTTGCTAAAATGTAAGTTATGTTATATTGTGCTTAGTAATAGTTCTTCTAGAAAGTGCTTATGTTTTCCAACAGATTTTTCTTGATTTTAATATATTGTATTGAAACTTAAATAGTTTAAAATTTTGACTAAAAACTCTTTAGTGCTCCGAGGAAGCTCATCGTCCAGTTGATTGTGAGATAGTACATTAACTAAGATCACCTGTCAATTAAGCCTCTATAGTTTCTTTTCATCTAGAGACAATTCTAATACTTTGTGAACATTATGTTATGGTAGAAGAAAATAGCAAGGACACTCTTGGCATAATCTGCAAGGAGCCATGGGGACAATTCAAAGCAATATGCTTCTCCAAGTAAAAATAAAGAAGCTAGTAAAAGAGATGAAGCTTCCTTCCAAGGGGCCAAAACACCTTCCACTCCATGTGAATCACATGACTTCTCAACATCAAGGTCTTCCACATACCAGTCAAATGAAACTAATCTCTCTAACCTTGTTGATATGGACTATGGTAAAGTGTATGATGGAATAGAGCAAATCTAGAGCACCACTATAACTTATAATATAGAGAGATGGTGATAGAAGTTAGTTGGAGGTCAATTTCAACATTCCATCCATCCCTATTTGGGTACATGATGATAATTTTATTTGGTGGTTGTTGAGCAACATAATAGTTCTATTCACATTATATATCAAGTAAATAAATGGCTTGACATTACTTAAACTTTTCATGCTATCCATTTCTTTATATAATCAAAAGGTTTGAAATGTGGCAAAACATTCACCATTAAATGGGGACAATCCCTATGGAAATTAATTGAACTTAGTTGAACTGAGAAATTTAATAAGTCATGTTATCTGTGTACCCCATATGTTAAAAATATGAAAATAATTTTTTTATCATATGTTTTATCTTTTGGTGGGCCCTGTCAGCCATGGACTATCTTCATACAATCTACATGATTTGTCTCAATCATATAAATAATTATACATTCTTCATATTATTTATTGTTGGTGTTTTTTAGGCATTCTATAAAACAGTTCACATGCCTTGCCTATGATATGACATTTTGCATGCATCCTGCACTCTCCCTCATTCGGCTGATGATGGATTACGTAGAGTGATATGAAACCATAATGCTAAAAAACACACAATCAAATCCAACATGAACTTGCACTACAAATGGATTGTGGAAATCTGATATTGGTAAAATTGCATACATGTCTACTAGGAAAATCACAACTTAAACATATATTTGTCCTGGTAGACATGCATGAAAAATTAACAATATTAGATTTCCACAATCCATTTGTAGTGCAAGTTCATTTTGTATTTGATTGTGTGTGTTTTCTAGAATCATGGTTTCAAATCACTCTACGTAATCCATCATCAACTGGATGAGAGAGTGTAGAATGCATGCAAAATGTCATATCATAGGCAAGGCATGTGAACTATTTTATAGAATGCCTGAAAAAAATTTACACCTAGCTGTTGGTGGAAATTTCTGCCTTCATTGGTTGAATTTGGCACCAACACCTGGGTTTTTTCAACCTTCATTGGTGGAAATTTCCACCAATGCCTAAGGTTTTTCCCACCTTCATTGGTCAAAATTTCCACCAATGCCTATATCTTTTTCTACCATTGCTGGTCAATATTTCCACCTTCATTGGTCAAAATTTCCACCAACGTCTAATTTTTTTTCTACCTTTGTTTGTTGAAATTTCCACCAATGCCTGATTATTTTTCTACCTTTGTTAGTTGAAATTTCCACCTTCATTGGTTGAAATTTCGACCAAAACTTAAATTTTTTCTACCTTCGTTGGTCAAAATTTTGACCAATTCTTGGTTGAACTCACACAAATGCTCTAAAATGTTTTCAACCAATAGATTATTCAAAATTTTGACCAGCCAGTGACCTGCTCAAAATTTTGACTGAAAAAATAGAGACCAATGGGTTGGTCGAGTTTGGTAAAAGTTTGGTCAAAAATTGCGTCAAAAATTTGACCAATAAAGGTCAAAAAATGATCCCAAATGTACTAGTGTCCCTAGCTAAGAGGGAGTGTTAATGATTCTAGATTCCATTGCATTATTCCCAATCAATGAAATAAAATATTTGAATATCCTATCAACCTTAAACATTTGATATCTATCCTATACTATTATTATCATGGAATATTTTGTATAATTATTAACTCTCTCTCTCTCTCTCTCTCTCTCTCTCTCTCTCTCTCTCTCTCTCTCTCTCTCTCTCTCTCTCTCTCTCTCTCTCTCTGTGTGTGTGTGTGTGTGTGTGTGTGTGTGTGTGTGTGTGTGTGTGTGTGTGTGTTTGTTTGTGTGTGTGTGTAGAAAGATGCCTTTTCATTCTATTGCACAAAATTAAAATAAAGATTCTATGATAATGTAAATGTAATCTACAATTTAAAACCAATTTTGCAAATGTACTATGTTTTTATAAAAATAGAATTGTTTATTCAACTTTCAAACCCTAGCAAAATCAATTGCTATAGTATTTTCATGATAAGAAAATGAGAAAAATGTTGATTTTTAATGTAGAAGACCCAAAACATAAAATATGAATACTTTTATAACTGAAATGCTTTAATAAACAAAATTTATGTTTGAGGAGTCATCCTTGCCTATTGTAGAAATCATAAATAAACTGGCAAGTTTGCACTAGGAAAAGGTGCAAGGGGTATGTCGATAGGTCATAGAAGTGAAAGTAGCATTTACCAAAATATAATATTTTGCAAGTGTTGCTTGTTCCAATTAAATTAATTCCAACACATTAGAAATGGTGTATATTTAAACTCATATATAAGAGGCACAAAAGGAAGAAAGTAGGAAGCAAAAGTTACTTTTTGACCAACAACGAATGGAAATTAACTTGAATCTTGCATAAAGAAAGAATAGTATTTTACATTTTCATTTCATTTGAATAGTTAAAAACTAAATGCATTTTAGTTTTACAAATTCCACCATTAGTATCCACGAAGAATAGAAGTGAGATATAGAACATAAAAGAGATTAAATGAATCAAATTGTGGGAGCAAGGAACATACATCTTACATAGCCCAAGCTAACATTCTAAAACAACAAACAACACAAAAACACTTGAGTCTATAAATCAACAAAACGAAAAACCTTAATATTCCTCTTTCGAATGACATATTTCATATATCCAACTCAATTCTTGAAGTAGAGGAAATATAGCTGCAAAAAAAGAATATTTTGGTGATTGAAATGTGAAGTGCATTTGTAGTCTTAAAAAGTTGTCCTAATTGAAAAAAAAACCTAATTATGTTGAATTTAATGTACATGTTAATTTGAAGGTTTGTAAAATTGAATGAAGTTATTAAAGTGTCATTATACACTAAACTTTTACTACAAAAAGTAGTATTTTAGAGAGCATTATCTAATCATGATGAATTTAAATTACAGTGCTATAATAAAATGTTAAGCTAGTAGATTAATCAAGAAAAATGTAGCAATGAAATGTTTGAAACACAATAATTCATCTGCTTTCTTCATCTTGACCACTAGATTGAACCTATAGAAAATGTAAAATTAAAAAGTGTTAGAAGTTGAAATATGCTAAAGGTAAATGAAGTAATGATATGAACCATAAAACTATCAAAGTGGTTGTGTGGTAGACATAAAATACATGAGTACCATGTGAGAGCAACTATTGGAGAGGCTCTTCTTTCTTTCTAATAATGTTATACAAATTCATTTTCATTTTGACATAGTGTTCGAGAGAGAAGGCATGGTTAATGTGAAGGCATTGTAGGGACTTGACTATGGAGACCATTATAAAGGTAAGGCCCCACCTTTCAATTTTACCTATATCAATGTTTCCCAAAAATACTTCATCATCTTATATACCTATTACTTCGCATCTCTTTGATCATCCTATGACTAAAATTGTGGATAATAATGGTGCCATAATGCACATTAAATAAGCTTCAATTTGAATTGTAAAATTTTTATGTTGTGTCGATGTGAATTTTTCCTATTTGTAAGTTATTTTATTCTAGACTTATATGCAATCTTATTCAAAGTGTAAAAAATAAATTGTACTATATAAATTTGGTCATACTCAATAAAATTTCATTTTGTTAGATATTTCAACTTACAAGATTATAAATTTTATTTTCCATAAAGATTCTTAACAATTTTATACTATATATTCTAGAGTCCTTGAGAAATTGAAGTAAAAATACCATTTTGACATATAACATTTAAAGTTGGTAAAATCATATGGTAAGAATTAAAAATAAAATAAAATTGATAAGTATGAGCTAGTTATACTTCTTTTAGATTCAAAGTATATGATGTTGTACAAAATAAAATACACAATCTTATAAATTTTGTATCTAAATACACTCCAAAAAATTTGAAATATAAATGAATTGTATAAACCAAAATACACAATCTTATAAGTTTAGTATCTAAATACACTCCAATCTACCTAAAATCTTGAAACATAAATGAAATGATTCAACAAAGTTAAATGTTAAAATTATCAAACATTCTTCCAACTTTTTTAAAAATGTTTTTGATATAATGTACAATAATAGAGTGCATTTCATGAAAAATAAATTAAATTGATTTATTTATAATTATCAATATAAATTATATTAAAAAGATGGTGCAATGTGGAAATTTATTTGGATTTTTTATTTAAAAAAGGAGAATCTAACTAACTACTGTGCAAAGTGAATTTAATGTTAAAATATTTGAGAGTGCATTATAGTAGTGCACTTATTTCATAACAAGAGCTTTGTGTGAGCTTGAGTCCCTGCCTTGTGCAAGGGTACTTGTAAGATTAAAAACAATGTAACAGATAAAATTATTTTTAAGATATCAAAAGTATAAAATTCTATATGAATTTGTAACTATAATTCTATTTTTTGTTTGATTGTTCTATTGTGAATCATGTCCCAAAATTTAGTTTGATAAGAATGGTGGTACTTGACGTTGTTGGATATAGATTGATATATAAGTAATTTAAATTTCTTAGGCTAGCCTAGTTGTCATCTACTCTTAGGAAATTGTATACTTCATTTGATTAAACTTAGTCTACTCATACGGTATATTTGTAAAAAAAAATTTTAAAAAAAAAATCAATTAAAAGTACCAAAATATAAAGTGGTTTCTCTCTCTAATCTATAGCTACTAGAGGTGAACATAAGTTTAAGATAATTTTTATAAAACCTTAAAAATATTTTCACATAATTTATGAGTCCTTATCAATACGTCTATTTATATATAAAATTCTAAATAATATATTTATAAAATTAATTTGAAGGTATTAAAATGGCTTGTTAAAGTTTACTTAAGAATTTTTTTAAATAAGCAAATAAATTATATAATTAATAGAGTATTAGGAAAAATATAGAAAAAAACAAAAATAAAAAAATCCCTTTCACACTAAGAATATTTATGCGAGTATTCTTTTATTAATTTAACATTTTTTTTTGGAATTTGGGGTAGTTATTTATTATTAGAGCTTCATCTTACATTTTATAAATCAATGTGTTATTTTTTGCACTTATTTGTTTACTTAAGTGAATAGAAAAATAATAAATAAAATACAAATATAATTTTATTAGTATTAAAAATTTATATTGACCTTTATTTAATATTTCATGTACTTTTTTATGTTTGATTTTGAATTTTAATGAGTAACATTGTAATATTAGAATCTTTAAAATGTGATTTATAATACAATTTCAACAATGAATAATTAATAAAAATACATATTTAAAAAATTGGAAAATAATATGGATATAAATATAAAATAATTACAAATTCTAAAAATTGTTTTACAAAATATAATATAATATAAATTAATAATATTTAAATATTATTTTATCAGTTAACAATTATTTGTGCGTGACATGTTCCACTGATCTGAGATTAACAACTATAGAACCTAGCCTCTTTTTTTTCTTTTCTTTTTGTTAAGAAAAAATGTACAAATTTGACCTTGAGGTAGTCTCGAACCCTGGACCTCTCTTTCTCCATGCAACTCACACAGGGAACTTTTGGGGCTTTCCATGGTAGGATTGTGAAGAAGCTCTTGGAGGTGGCATGGGCAGCAAGAATCCTAAGCAATGTAGTCAAGAAATATTTCATTTGATTTTTCCTTGACTAAAAGGGGGAAAATAATACTAAACAAGAGCTCTGGAAGAGCTAGAGTCCCTGCCTATTGAATAAATAGCTCATCTCTAGTTTAAGTGTACTGAGTACAGTTCTCCAATTTATAACTTCTATTATAATTTCCAAAATTTCTAATGATCTTTTGATAGTGGAGAGTGGTCTTGTACAGATTGATTGAGGACCCATTCAATAGTTGGTGTCTGGAAGGATGGGAAATGGGCACTGCTAGTAGGTGCAAATATATGATGATTTAGCGAGTGCCATAGTCTTGACTTATTTTAAGGGGCATACTTTTTTGGATATAGTACTAAATGAATAGAAATCCATGTGGACATCTACTAAATTCCCATTTGGTAAGATATACATTTTTATTTGATGTATAAATGTTTCCTCAACTTTTCAATACTTCAATTCAAAATAGGATGAAAAATGGTTTCATTTTTAAAATATTTTTTCTAATTTATATTCAGCTTCACCCAGTGATATATGTTAATATCTCATTCCAAAGCTCTCATTCTATCATAGTAGGGTATTGAAAAATGTTAATAAATTGGCATTGTTTGTGCCATTTCATTTGCTTAAAAATTTGGAGACCTTTCCATAAAACAACATGTCTATGCTTCGAAGCTTTCACATTGGGTTCATTACTTTTGCAGAAGTTGCGACATCTAATTCAGGCATTCCGTCAAACAATTCACAATTTCATCATCTATGGTTCCACAGTTTTATATTATTTGAAATTTAGATTAACTGTAATGACCCCATTGCGAATTTTGGATTGACTTCTATAAATTTTATTTCTCTGGAGGTGGTAAACTATTTCAATAAACTTGTAACAACGATATTTTTTATTCATGGTATCTCCCAATGCTACATCTTTATAGGCATTATGTCAAACAATTGGGGTTTTTCGTGTATTCTAAAGCCTTCCATTATACAATTTGGACTTGTTCTTTAGGATTTCACTTGTGTAATCATATCAATCAATCCATTTTCTAAAGGCTTCTACAAATTTGGTTCAACAATCCATTTTCAGAAAATCTTGTTGTTAATGCATTTCATGAGATGAAATCCCTTTGATTTGTTCAGCCATATCTTTCATAAGTTTCTAAAACACATGTAGTTGAAAGTTTCTAAAGTCTTTTTAAGAATTCAATGTGCAAATCCAGCAATCATTAGTCCATGGAGTCACATTTGTTAATGATATTTTGTCAAACAATTCATATGCCAAGTCGACACCCCATCATCTGATTACAAATTGGTCAGGGTATTATTTAGCTGATGTTAACTCTCCAGAACTAACTACCTGATCATTTTGCTGATGTGGAAAAATCAATAAAGAATTCTACTAGTTATTATTCTTAAATGCAAGAGTAGATCCCAATGGAAAATGGGGAATAAAAAATAAACTTGGATAAGAAATTTTTATACATTAGGTGAGACAACAATAGTTATCAAGAAGGTAGGTGTCTATAGCATATGTGTGTGGAATATCACATTAGGCTTTATTAATTTTGTCTCTATATGATATATGTGCTCAAATTTTATTATAGTCGTGATTCTTTTCAATTTTTATATATAGTTAATTTTATTTAACATATCCTCTATTGTGTAAAAAGAAAAGGATGAAAATCTCAATATATATTAAAAAAGGAATTGAAAACTATGATTTGGACAACTAAAACGAATAATTGCATTTTTAAAATGTTATAACTATCTTTAAGAGCTAACTATTGTTATAAGTGAAAAAAATTCACTCTAAGAATGTTAAATTTTATTTCATTAATTCTATAATAATTAAAATAATGAGACATATAAGAAAATTAATATTCCTTCATTTAAAAAGATAAGTTTTAGATAAATATTTTTTATAAATTATTATTATTTAGAAAGTCTGGAAGAAAAAATATTGAATAAATAAATATAACCATTAATAATTGAATTTTGAACTAATTCAGAAAAAATATTCAATAAATAAATATAATCATTAATCATTGAATTTTGAACTAATTTTTTTTTAATAGGTATATCTATATAAAAAAAGAAATTTAATTTATATAAATACAAATTATTTTACAAATTAATATTCTAAAATTAATTATATTTTTGAAAGAATGATTTTTGTTGTTTGTCATTTCTTAGCTCAAATCGGTCCTAAAATTAATTTCTCAAGTGTGAGTGTATTGATAATTCACCGGTGGCCATACAATCCAATCTTTTACCTTGTGGATCCTCTTTGTAAAGAGGAAGGAAGTCATTTTGATTCCCACATATACAACATTTAGTTTAGAACTCCAAAGAATTGCACTCCTAAAACTTGTTGGGGAATCAACAAGTTATATCATACAACAACATTGTACAATCAAAATTGTGACACTTAATTTTGTTGCATATAATGCTCTTTCAAATATTATACATGCTTGTAAAATAAGAATTAAGAAAACTATTTATCATCTACTATTTTGCTGAGTAAACAAAGATTTGTCTTCATTTGTGTCGAAACTAAATTTCTTATCCTAGCTTTATGTTTTAAAAATTTCAATTAAATACATACAACCACATCCCTTGCACCTTCTATTGGTGGAGGTGCTAATCACTAGTCCACAAAACAAAATTAGTTTTGGAAACAAATAATGCATTCTCCTCAAAAGATGAATGATAGTTTTGAATATCACATAAAGATAAATGACAGATTCCCGTAATGTGTGCAAAAATATTTGAATTAAAAAGAAAGCGACAAGAAACAAAACATAGAGTTTTCATTATTAAATTTTTGAAAGGGGATGATACTAGAGAGTAATAGATGCTTCCAATCCCCTTACAGGTGGTCAATTATTGGCGATGTTTGTCCAATGGTTTGGTTCACAGTCAGTGGGGACTTTGGAGACGACCACGCCAAGGACTGGAGGCGAGAAAGGCTCCACACCCACCACTCAGCCACATGTATTTTCAGTTAGTAAAATGACTTTGGAGGGAGCTCCAACAAATGTATTAGGTGCCACTATTGAAAACATTATAAGTAAAAGTCACACTAAGCAGCACAAACAAGTAACCCCCCGAGGAAAAATAAAATTCAAATGATGGGGACAAGGAGAAGTAAATGACAATATGAAAACCTAAAAAATATATTATTTACTAAATCTTGTTGACAAATATAGCAACTAAATGGATATTAATGCATAGAGTAAGAATTTCATAGTATATGAAAAAATGATATAAAGATATGATAGTCAGGCCTAAAGCCTTTATAAAGAGGCAACTTTTCTAGAGAGGATTTGAAAGCATTATTCTAAAAATGTATAGAGATAACAGAGATTGCAAGCATCCATGAAAGGAAATTTTAAAAGCATATGAAATTCTCTAGTTAAAGTGGTTAGAACCTCAAACCATTTTGAAGCAGGCTCTACATATGGAGAATGTGAATGTCATAACATTGATAACAAGTCCATAATAAATAGGAAACAACCAAAAAATAGGAAATGTGTTCACACCAGAAATACATTTAAATCATTTAAGTGATTTAATGGACAAAAATTTTTGCAATAAACCATTTAGGAATGCAAGAAATTCATTATCTGAAGGAATTCTAGCTTTCAGAAATTTAGTAGAATTTTTTCTTATTTTTGAATAAAAAAAAACTTAAAATCCTAGCTAAAATTGGTATAACCAATAGAAAAATAGGAATTAATGTAAACAATATATTTTTGGGAGTGATTAATTAGAATGAAGTAGGAACATTAGCTCCTTGCATGGACTAATAAGACAAACAAATATTGACTGTATAGTCAAACTAGCTAATATATACTCTATATGTAGAATATGCCGAGATGCATTGAGGCGTTTAATTTTTATAATGGATATTAAAAGTGAATAATGAAAAAATTCAATGCCTCGATGCATCTTGGCATATTTTGCATATAGAGTATATTTTAGCCAGTAGAAGTCACGGCTTGCATAACACATTGAATAATTAATTTGATTGTGTTTAAAATAGAACTTTACAATTTATATCATCATTAGGTTTAGTACTAGGATTACTATTAATATATATTTATTATTATAATAATTATGGATAAGGTTTAGTGTTAATGTGTTTACAAGTGGAAATATGCTTAGTGTTAGTATTAAAGTTAGGGATAGGTTAGGGTCAAGGCCTAGACTTATATTATGATTATAAAAATGTATTCAAGTTAGAAATATAGTTTTGATCATGATACTATTTACAATTATAATTTAATGTTAAGGTTTATTGTTAGGTTTAGAGTTATGTTGAGGTTGGATTTATGATTAGGGTCATAATTTATTTTTATGGTTATGATTGCGTTTAGCCTTTAAATCAAAGTTGAGGTTACGGTAGGGATTAAGGTTAGAATTATGATTAGGGAAATTGAATAGTTAGGATGGGGAACACTATTAATATGTTTATGATAAAATAATAGTTATTATAGGTCAAATAGTTAAGATTAGGATTACCTGTTAATGTTAGAATTGAGATATTGGACAATTTTTAGATTTATATTATGTTTAGGATTATGCATATAATTAGGACTTGCTTTGAGAGACATTTAGATTTTTGTTTATTTTTGGTTTATACATTGTAAATAATATTTCATGTATATTTTCCACATACATTTAAAGATAACATTTAATGTTATCCATTTTAGAATTATATTAATGATATATATTATATAAAGCTCTACAAATTTTTTTAAGTTAATATGATTAGGATTAGTGTTAATATAAGACTTCAGATGTTGCACAATCTTAAGATTTATATTATGTTTAGGATTATGAATATAATTAGGAGTTGCTTCGAGAGACATTTAGATTTTTGTTTCTTTTTGGTATATACATTGTAAATAATATTTCATCTATATTTTCCACATACATTTAAAGATAACATTTAATGTTATCCAATTCAGAATTGTGTTAATGATACATATTATATAAAGCTATACAAACAACAATGGTTTGGTTTAGGATTTATACATGATGGTTAGGATTATGCATAGAATTAAAATTTATTACAAATAAATTTAATGTTTGATTTATTTGTGTTACCACATATTTTTCACTTTCATATAAAGCAATATTTTGATACCAAACATATTAGAAAGTCGTGCATAAATACTTATGAAAGTATAGCCTACAAATCTTTCAAATCTAGAGTAATGAAAGTATGCTATGCACAGCACATGAAGAATTAAAAAAACTCAATTTCCTTGCATTCTAAAATAAGTTAAAAAGGAATATGGAAGACATTTATAAAACCACATATATATATATATATAAATAAATTGTTGATTTTCAAACTTACATAAATCAAAGAGAAAAGAGATGTTCTAGTACAATCATATTTAATAAGCAATAAGTACCAAAGGTCAAAGAAGTAATAACTAAATGTAAAGCACTTTTTTTTAATGATGTAAGTATATGACATGATCTTCAGTGATTAGATAGGTATTATGACCTTTATTTGTGAAATGATCACAATGAACTTCTTTCATCATTCATGGAAATGCATCTACATAATGAGATGCCTCACGAACCATTTTTGCAACATCCACCATTTTTCATATTTATAGCTCATCGAGATCATCAATCATTAAGGCCATGTGTTCAAGATTTTTCATGATACCTTTGTAGTACTCTATAACAAATCTTACATAGTTGTCAATATCAAATTCAAAATAAGCATTAGAATTTACGGAGCCATTTGGGCTTCCGATAATGATTTATGATTTGTTTTTTGAAGCATCCATTGTTTTAATTATTTACTACAAAAAAACTAAAAATACAAAATATGAGTATTTCAAAATTATGAGTGTAAAATTATCCACAATTTGTAAAAGTAAGAGTTAGAATAAATAATGTTTAGGACTACATTTTGTGCTAGAAATATTAAAAATACATAGAAAAAGAGATTAATATTTTTTACAAGGTGAATCGTCACAAAAATAACTTGAGATAGAAAACAAAATATAAAATTATAAGGACGTGATGTTATTTTCTCACCAATTTCTAAATCTTTCTTTAGTCTAGATCCTTGTAAATTCAATGGCCATGGTGCATTATACCAATATTTCATTAACATATTTTTATTGGTAAATACAATGATACGTTAAAGGAGAAGAATATTAACATTTTGAATGAACAAAATTTGGTAGGAAGTGTCTACTTACAAACTAATTTCCCTCTCTTTTTGCACAAACATGCACCTTCTTTACACATTATGCATCTTTGTACAATATTTAAAATCTCGTTGTAGTTCATGTTGAAATCACTTTTGACCAATTGTCTCATGTTTTTCAAACATGGGTGTAGACTAAAATTTTGATATGTCTGAAACATAAATTTAAATATTTAATATCATATATGTTCTTATCTAAAGTTACCACAATAAAGAATGTTTAATTTTATAAATTTCTATAATCATATTTGTATATTCCAGAGGTGTGTATCTCATCAACAGTTACATCCATGAACCAAATCATGGAGATATGATGCAACATAGTATAATTGATCTTGATTGTTCCAATAAATACTTTCCATTTTTGGTGCTCCTTTTAACCATATAAGACCATGGACAGGTCTAAATCCTATGTGCTGCCATTCATATCTGAACCAATAGTCTTCAACATTCATACCATTCTCAAGTATCTCTTTTTTGAAAGTTGTATTTCATAAATGCATGTATTTTGCAACAATGTGTGGATATTCAATGATATTCTTTTTCCTCCACATTTGTGCTTCTTGTGGATCATTTGGTTGTGTTCCAGGCATCATTGCACACAAATGTGGCCAGTACAAGTTTTCTACACTTAATGTAAAAAATATTGTTGGTGTTCGAAGTTGATGAAGTAGGTCTATTAATATTGTCTGATACTTTGTCCAAAATGACCATGTTCCCCTTAAACTAGTTCCAAAATGCATCAATCTATCTGCTAGATGGGAGTGTGGTGTTTTGTCCATATGCTCACACAACTCTTGTATTGTGATTGGTATTTTGTGTAGAATTCTTTTCATGCAAACACTTGTTGAGCCATAGGCTCGGTGTCTCATGATCATATTCATTATGTAGTAACAAAACTTTGGATTCTTTCCAAATCTATTATCTCTATATCAAATTACGTACTTAACATATTCTTGAACTAATGTAACACCTTCACCTTTCACTACATGTAGACGTGATGTTATGAATTTAAGCCTATCAATGAGTTCCTTGAGTTGATTTAGAACATCACTTGCCAACTTTTGAACTTCTATAACTGTAAAATAATTTGATGCAATACTCAAATGTGGGCTCATGACTGAATTTTTAGAATTGACATCTGGAATCTTGGAGATTTCTACTTCTTCTAGAAGATTTTTGATGTTTGGATTCTTAGCCATGTCTATTTCATCAATATAAATTTCCATGACCTAGATTAAATAATAAAATGATTATTTACATATGTAAATAAAATATGTATGTTTAAAATCTCATTCTTATGTTAGGAACCAACATTTTAAATTATAAATTATACTCTAATTGTAATTAAATTGTTGATTTCTACTAGACCTTCTCCGCTGCACCAGTCATACAACCAATCGACTCCATATCAAACCCTTTTCAATTTTAGAGATGCCCTTTTAGAGATATTAATTCCAAAAGGGTTTCAAGTACTCTTGACAAGTCAATCTTCAAAGGGAAAGCAATTGTTCAACCTGCAAAACCTTTTTTCCTTAATCCTCATTTTCATGATCGTCGGTCATAGCTGACATCTAAACACCCTCCACCTTTTAAACCTAGGACTTTCCCTTACTTTGAAAAAGGAGAATCATCCCATCATCATCAGCAATCTCATCTACCAAATTCCTTTAGGCAGGACAATCTTTTCCAGAATAATCCCTCAACGGTTCGTTCATTTCAGCAGCATAACATTTCAGATTCATATTCATTATTAGCTATAAAGGTGAATGTGTGACACAAATCTACCTTTGCATAGAGGAGTGACAACAAAAAGGTGTTCAAAAAATAACCAATACTTGATATATGTGAAGGTGCTCCTTTTGGCTCTTCTATTCAAATGCAATCTATTCAGATCCAAAAAGGTCTGGCTCAACAGAAGTTAGTCTCAACAATTGATAGAGCCCCCTTCATACCAAAAAAGATCTAGAAGAAAAAAGATAAGGGTAAGGTAGATCAAGGTCGTCAACATCTTGCACAAGGTCCACTATTACATGGTCCATAATTACTAGATAATAGTAAGCTCAGTGGTAGGAATTTCCATGGAATTAGAGTCCAATATTTATCAACTAGTGCAAAAGTCTACGGTTTTGTCTCCTTAAGAGATTCATCCTCAAAATTTTCAAATGCAAGATAGCTTTAAAATTTAGCCTTTATCTATAGTGAAAGCCCCATCTACATCAGCTTCTCTTGCTAAAATACCAAAGGCTAGTAGTAGACAAAAGGGTTCCAAAATTAAATTAGAAATTGCAACAGGTATTCAAACTACATTGGATGATAGTTTCACTGTTATCAGAAGATCGACAAGGAGAACTAGATGTTATCCTTGTGCCCAATGAAAATCATCTCATGCAATGTTAGAGGTTTAAATTCCTTTGACAAGAGACAAAGAATCAAACAAGCCATTGATTCTTTGCAGGCAGATATTATTTTATTGCAAGAAACCAAATTATCCCAAAATGATTTTGAGAAAACCATTGCAAGATGGAAAAAATGGAAGGCCTATCATATGCAAGGTTTGGGTGCCTCTGGAGGTTTAGCAGTTCTTTGGAATCCCTTTATAGTTAATTCTTAGCTCTTTCTAAAAATTCAAAAAAAAAAATAGAAAAAGAAAAAATGCAAAAAAATTAAAAATAGAAAATGTGCTCGGTGAAAACCACTTCTTCTGGCACCTTTGTAGCAAAAGTGAAGAGAAATAAAATTTATCCTATGGTAAAAAATACTTCTTGTGCCACCTTGGATAAGTACCATGATGAAAACTTGGTAAACATGCATCATGCATAATTCTTCCATCATCCATATATTCCCTCTTCTCTCTTTGATCTTGACAATGTTGAGCTATCTTTACATATTGGCTATCTTATCCAAAAGATTTTCTATTGTGCTCTCTCATTCACTCATAGCCTCCATCTTGAGATTTATTCTTATTGCTCTATCCCATCACTATCCTATATAGTTGACCCCTTGGTCTTGATCACAACAAAGAAAAACATGGTTCTCATAGGTGTCTTGACATGGCTACTCTTTTGGACTACATGCTTCATGCTATCTCACTTGTTGACTTTACTACTTATTCTACATCTTGTCTTGCTCATTACTTCTATTGCTTATCCAAAACATACTTCATCTAACTATTTCACCTCTTTCCCTAGCTTGGTTACTCTTGAGGAGTCAGTCCTTCATGATCACTTTCACTTGCTTCATACTCCTTTCTTATATGTCTTTTTTTATCTACCATCTTGTTACTCGATGATGTCCTATACATTGCTAAACATTGGAGAAAATGATGTGATCTTACTTGAAATATCTAAAATGTTCTAAAAGATTTTGAAAAATCATATATGATGCTGAAAAAATCCTAAAAACTAGAAAATATCTTGAAAAAATGATCATCTTAGTGAAAACCTAGCAATAGGCTCTTTGATGTATCACCAAAATAATTTAAAAGAAAGAAAACAAAAAAATTGAAAAAAGTCCTAACAAAATTTACCAAGTGGTGAAAACCTGGAAACAGGTACTACTTGAGACCATTGCACCTATGTCTATCAGTCTCTATCACACACTCTGCAACACATTTCCTAGCTTGGAATTGTTTCTTGTCCTCATCTTGGTAGCACAACTACTTGTACTATTTGAGGTCTCCTTGTGCATTAGGGTTTGTGTGGAAACTCACAAAATAGCATTTCTCAACACTACCCCCAACCTGACATCAAGTGTTTCTCAATATTTTTCACATAGTTTACCTACAGTCTTTGATGTTGCAATATTTCTCACTATCAGATTCAAGTCGTAAAGAAATGGCCAAGTGACTTACACACACACACTTAAATACTTAAACTACTGATCCATGATGAACTTTATCTTCTTTTCATGTTGTCTATGATGATTTATTTGCTATGTGTTCCCTCCCTAATAAGTGTTTCAAGGATGTCATGGACTAGAAGACTAGGGGCATGGGGCATGTTTTACTTGCTTTCTTCTTATGGGTATACTTTTTTATTCTATAGTGTTTTGAGCGTTCATGCTTATCCTACTTAAAACTTTGGATTTCAAATGTAGATCATCCTTGACTATTTTTTGCAAGACCACACTCAGGGGTTATCTTGGCATTTATGCTTTGATATAGGTGTAATCTTGCTATACTACACATCGGGAATCTAATTGTGTAGTCATCTTTACTTATACATCTTTGATGCTTAGGTTGGATTCCCATATTTCTATCTAAAATAGATCATATTCATATCCTGATAGTTATACTAGTGATGGTTGTATGATCTCATGATGTCCCTAATAAGGCTCGGTGATAAAAACTAGGACCTACTTATGTAACCCTTGCAATTACAAATTTTCATACTAGCTTGCTTTATAGGGTTCATTCTAGCTTAGCTTTGCATTTTTCATGTTGAGAGAGCTCTCTTCTTTATCTTTCATGGACTTGTTAGCTAACTATGTTCATCCTTCTATTGTATCTTCTAGATGTTATCTTATCTCTTCTTTCCTATTTCTCGCTTCTTTTCTATCTTACCATCTCATCTATGCTTTTGACCTATATTTGTTAATCTTGGCATCCTAGATCCATTTTTGGGATTGAAATCAAAATTCGGCTTCATCTTGCTAGTCAAAAATTTCTTTAATTTGTGAATCTTGTAGGGGAAATCATCATTTCTTCATTTCTTCATTATTTCTACTCTCTTCCACTTGACCTGATTCTTATACTTTATCTTTCTTGGTCAAAGTTATTCAAACTAAGGAATATCTTCATTGTTTGGTGGTCACTCTTTGGTTCTAATCCTCTATTTTTCATCTTGGACATTGTTGTATCTTGATTTGCTCATATCTTGCTCTTTTTTGCATCCCCTTATCTCATTTTGTTTTCGATCCTCAGGGGGCAAAAATATTCTATCATCACCTGCCACAACTATCTATTTCTTAGGAGCATTTGTTTGATCTATTCATTTAATCTTGGTCTATCTACCTTGCTAGGTGTTAGCATTCTTCTTTAATTCTAACATCATCTTTTTCATAATTTTTAGTACTACCGCTATTAGGTTGTACATTCAAGATGTGCTATCTCTCTCTGTATGTCATTCTTTGGAATTAGATATCTATATCTATCGCTACCATCTTCGCTTCTTCATTCTTTGGCATCATGTGTTCTCAGATCGATCACACATTAGTCAAAGAGGGGCAAATGTAATCAACAAAATATGGTCATCCATACTATGAGGCCGCTTTCTAGCATTTTTTCATAATTTATATAATGGTTATTTCTTATCAAATCCTCAAAAATATATTTATGCTTTAGCTTAGTTCTCTTTGTTAGCTTGCATTTGCATTGCATTTTATTCTAGATTTTGGGATATTGGCACTCTTACCTCTACTCTTTGAATCTCTCATTCTATGGTGCACCTTGCAAGGGTTGCATAATTTGGTTCATTTGAGAGCCACCATCTCATAGCCTTTGCACATCATAGATAGAGAGCTATACACTAGCTCTTGAGACTCCCTCTTACATGGGTTATCTCAAGAATAATAGCTTATAGAAGTGTGACACTTTTATGTGCACACACATAGTCCATAAGAGGCTACTTCAACTGCATTCAAGTTTGTATATGAAAATTTGTCATAAGATGCTTTGGCTACAAAATATTCATCCAAGTTCTTCTGCACATTACTAATCTTTTGTGTTGTGTTCTCTGAGAAGTGAGAACCATTTTATTACCCTTTATTTTCTAAGCTCAATGATTTTAATGTCATCGTGAACTTTTGATACTCTTGCCTCAAGTTCTTCAATAATTTTCTAACCTCCATGATTTTAATGTTAGTGATTGAAGTTTATTTACCTTTGAACTGACTTCATCATTTATATCTTTTAGATATTTTTATAACATGATGCATTTTCCATACAACTTCATTCCTTTCTCTAGACATCTTCTTAACTCCTTGATGCTAATATTAAGAGTCTGCAAATCATTTCTAACATTACTGCACACTATAGAAAAAAACAATGCATCGTGTTTGATTTGAGATTGGATTGATGAAATTTTGATAGATTAGTGAATTCCACATCAAAATATTTCACTAATTCCTTTTCTTTCAACTTTAATTCTTTCTCTGTCACCTTGATCATGACTATTTTCTGTAATTTCTCAAGAACTTCTTCCAAAGTCTTCTCTAGATTTATGAATTTCTTGTTCTTCTCCAATAGTTTTCTCATTGATGATATAAGTCATTTCTGATCATCATCATCATCTAATGCAATGGATAATACTGATATCATAGGGTATCTTCCTTTCTTAGGTGTAGCCAATAGAACATTAGCCTCAGATGGGACTTAAATTTGTCATATTCTATTGTAACATGTTTGAGCTAAGGTTTAAATGTTAATTCCTACATAACAACTTTCCATTTGTGCTTTATTCTTTCTTCCTCTTCTCTCTTTACCTTTCCTTACATTTTCCTCATCTTATTTTCTTCTTTGTTCATCTGCTCTAGCTTTCTTTTTTTTCTCTTCTTCTAACGTTTCTTCTTCTTCTTCTATCTTCTTTTCTTTCTCTTCCTCTACATTGTGAAAAATGGTGTAGTTGACAAAATTTTCAACAACGGCTTCACCATAATCTTTGAATGGATTCTCCTTATCATCAATTCATATATGTGTATTGTCTACTTGCATGGTATCAGTACTAATTGTAATCTATGGTGATGATTCAGTCATCATAGTGTCTTTGGCCTCCTCTGTCATTGATGTATCTACTGGTAAATTCTCAGTAGCCTTCTCTTTAGTCATTGTGTCCCTCATCTAGTATTCTCTTCTCCTTTGTAATATGGATTGCTCCCCCTAAGTCCTTGCTCTTCTTTGCAACAATGGGTGTAGAGGTAATGAATTTAATTATTTATTTCTTTGTCTCCTCATTCACTTCCTGATAATTACCACACATCAACAAAATTATTCTTATTTTTTTCTCAACAAGGGTTCAATACCCTTCATTATTCTTTTTATGTCTTCATCACTATTAACTTCACAAATTTTCCTTATCTAATTTTCTCTTATTCCTTTATCCTCATCTAACATTCTTTTTTTTCTATTAATCAAACTATTATACAAGTCTTGTGGTATGTATTTTTGAATATATTCAAATCTCTTCTTTGTCAAAATCATATGTCTAACTAATGCATTTTCTAACTACATTCTATCCATGTTACTATACAAAATTATTGTTATCAATAATATGGACATTCAAGTTTTCTACTTTTGGTTTCTAGGGCTTCTTACTAGAAGTTGCCTTTTTTTTAGTCACAACCTTCTTAGCTAGTCCATTCTCAATTTTCTTTGACTCTTCTTCAAATTTATCTAACTCAATCATCTGCAATGCTTTCCTCCTTTTTCTTGGACCACTAGATAATTTCTCTATTCTCTTCTTGGAAGGTGACTCTATTGCCTCTTGTTTAACCTTCGCGAGTCTTTCTGATTTTCTTGTGCCTAGAGGAGTGATTTTTTGTGCTCCTATTATCCTGACCTTCTCTTTATCCTTCTCCTTATGAATAGGTTGTACAATAGTAGGTTGCATCTGTGCTATTGCAGCACAAGGTGCAATTGGTATATGAGTGGAAGGTCTAGCTACTGTGACCCCTGATTTTTCTCCTACAAATGCCAAAGGTGTAACTACCAAAAACTCAGTTTGTCTACATGCTCTCATTTCCATAGCTATGCCCATTGCCTCTCTTTATTCCTCTATTCTAATGCTTGTCTCCTTAAGAGTTACATCAATTTTCTTCTCAACTTTTTTCTCGATATCTTTGTTATGAAGTTCACTATGAACTTTCTCGACTTTCTCTTCATATTTTCCCCATCCAAGGCATTCTTTATCTCTTTTTGATTCCAATATAATCAATGATGAATCTAAACAAGAACCCCTTTATCTTTCTTCAACATAAATTTTTTCTTATTTCACTTATATATATTTTTTGGTATGTATAAGTTTTTCTTTTTGTTTCTTCTATTTTTAATTCCTCTTACTGCACCCTTTTTAGCTATTTTCTTTTTGACCACATATCTCTTTCACTATCACACAACCCCACTTCTCTTTCTTGTTCACAAAAGCCTCCCTAATTTTCAACACTAGACTAGATGTGCCTTGTTTCTAAATTATTTTATAAAAATCCTTCCATTCTTATTTGTTAATGTGATTCAACTTCTTCTTGATGTGTATTGTCATGTCTAGAACTAGAGTTCAAAGGTATTCTTGGAATGTAGTAATTATAATTGATTTAAAATATCAGTTAATTTTAAAGGCTTTATTCTTGGCATAATTGGTGATGAAAAATAGTTGATAAGCATGTTTTTTCTTCCACATTTGGTGCACCAAATTGGTCGAATCTCTTTCTCAGTTGTTGTATGTGCATACTCAGTTTCAAAGCCTCAGATCAACACATGTTGAGAGCATACCTATAAATATTTGTTAATTTGAATTCATTTTTTTAAACCATCAAAATATTGTAATAAATGATGCTAACAATAGCTGTGGATATTGGCTTTTCATTAGCCAATTGCATTCATGAGACAATAGTTACAATCTAGAAAAGTGATGACTCAAACATTTAAATTTTTGGCATTTTCACCTTAAAAACTTAGAGCCAAGCTTTTGAAAACTTAATAGATGTCAAGTCACCACTAGTCAAACAAAAAATTGAAACAAAAGAAATCTGAAAGCTTTTTGAGTGGTTCTAATTGCATATGTAACTTGCTGCTCTTGCACCAATAATCTATTTATTAATGCAATTTTAGGTAAACCATTAATATAAGTTAGAAAAACTTATTGTTTAAACCAAAATTACTTAAATTTCTATCAATTTTTTAATAGCCTTTAACTATTTCTGTTGATTTAAGTGTATGGTTATAGCAATGATGTCCTTCCAACAGAGTGTAAGAGAAAAATGTTACGCATTCATAGAGAGCTCATTATGAAGATAATAAAGGTTGGCTCCACAATTGATGGTCTAAGAATTGTAGTAAATATATTTGAGTACTTTCAATAATCTTTTTTAGTGAATAGAGATCTATGTAATCATTTAAAAATTAATATTACATATGTAAAAATAAATAGAATAAATTATACTTTAAAAATAGTACACCTTAAACTATTAATGATGCACAAATATGTGAAACAACTATGCAACAATAACACTATATTTTCATTGAATTGCATAACTCTATGTTTTTGTATGTAGCTAGTAAGTGGGTCAAAAAGTTTTCTTTGAAAAAAAATATTATTATTTCTATTACAAACATGCCTGCAATACTTAAATCAAAGAATATTGAATTTCTGCCACATGCCAAACATTCCAATATTATTCCAATGTTTTAGAAACATATGCCAAAGATAACGATTAATAAATAAAAAATTTTCTCCAATATTCTAGGGTTCCTAAGAGTACATAAACTTTGATAGATGCATTATGTTATATGTAGGACAGTGCAACTCAGTACATTTATTAGTATGTTTAAGCTATAAGTAAGTGATACATGAACTCTTTCTTTTATCTATGCTCAAGTTTATAAAATACATATAATTGCAGATTTATTATTGAATATTGTCAATTTTCTTTTATAAAGGAATTTAGATTTGTGATTTCAGTTTATTTTATTTTTATCAACTTTTAAAATCATGTTTTATAGTCAATAATTAAAACAAGTTTAAGTTTCATCTAATTCATTCAAACATTGTGTGATGAGCTAGCAACCTTGAATGCAAGATTTAAATGTGCCAAAACTTAGCACCATCTATCCATGCAAGTATTATCTCACCACCAATGTTCCTACTCATTGACTTAATCAATCTTTCCCCCTTCTTGTAGCTCATATTTGTAAAACCATAGGCTTTTAGTTTTCCTTATTTTAAAAGGTGCCGGCTCAATGGAATAGTCCCTACATTACAAGAAGGAGGATGGCGGTTCAAGTCCATCATGGCTTCAAATGAATGAATTGATTATATTGTAGTTTATTTTTAACAATATTTTTTTATTAATTTATACTTTTATACCATCTCTATAATCATCTCATATATATATATATATATATATATATATATATATATATATATATATATATATATATATATATATATATATATATATATATATATATATATATATATATATATATATATATATATATATATATATATATATATATATATATATATATATATATATATATATATATATATATATATAATAAAGACATAATTAAAATTTTCTCTAAGAGATAATAATACTATTGTTCCTTATTGTCTTTATAAGACAATAATTTAAGACACTCACTTAAAGAGAATACTTAAGACCATGTACTAGGGGCTTCAAATGAAGCCCCATGCTTCGCTCAAAGCCCAAAAGTTGTTATAAAATCCCTAGGGGGCTTAACTCCAAGCCCCATTGGTGCCAAACATTCTACCACTAGGGAAATACAAATTTTTATATAAATTTCTTAAATTTTCTATCAAATTTTTTCCTTCTTGGGGCTCAAACAAGGGCTAAATAGGTCTATTTTTAAAAACTAAATATACCAGATTATTCTACTCTGAATAATCTTTCCAATGACTATACATTTAATATAAATTGTGTTTATTGTCATGTTTTATTTGTAATTTTATTAAATATTGGTTGCTTGGCAATTTCACAAGTGTCTATTTAAAGCTTCATGAAAAATAAAAATTGAGAGAAAATAATTTTTCAAAAATATGTGTTGTAAAGGTATGTGTGTTACCCTTCTAGAAAAACAAGAGAAAAACCATTTTGATTGATCCAAAAGAAATTGTATTGGTCAAAATCAACCTATGTTTAATTTATTGTTAATGCCACTTGACCATTGAATAGAATCTACATTTTTTAATGAAATTGAACAAAACCAACTAAAGTTGCTAGGTATTGATGTTACCAGCAATTAATGATAAAACCTCTCAAATTAAGCTCTCAAAAATATCTTATGCTCCTTTAACTAAAAATACTAAGGATGCTCTCATATTTGCAAGCAATCCTAAGTGACAATTAGGGGTCCTAGGATAGATTAGTGTATCATATGATCCCTCACATTAGGACCCAATAGCATACATTGATGTAACCTATGACTTCTAAGATAGATTAATGGTTATTAAAGGTCACAAGGAGTCATAAGTGTTAGAATCTTTTAGAATAACCGAGAGGGGGGGTGAATCAGTTATTCAAGGTCCCAAATGCCCTAATAAAACTTTTTTTTTTTTTCACCAAATGTAGTGAACTCATAAACCTTTAAACCATCCAAGCTTAAATCAACCATATTAGCAAGTTACAGTAAATCAACATGCAAAGGTAAAACATGCAAGATCAACACATGACACAATGATTTACGTGGAAACCCAATTTGCGAAAAACTACCAGTAACATGCTACTTGATTCTCACTCTTCTGAAGTGATGCAATGTTAAAGGCCTGCCCTGTTAAAGGCTTACAACACACTGTTAAATGTGACCTTGTTAGAGGATTTCACCAAACTGTTAGGAATGGGCCTGGTTAAAGGACTTTAGAACATTCACTGGGAATGTCACCCTGTTAAAGTATTTATCTCATGGCTATCAAACCAACCTAAGTCCATAGGATTTAAACTAATTGCTACAATTTCTAGAAAGTAACAACAATGAACTTTTGAGCTGATATAACTTACAACATACTTTGCAGATTTCAGATCACACTTTCAGTTTAGTCCTTATGCTTGGCTTTTATCTCTTCAGCTCTGACTTCTTGTCATCTATTCAAGCTTCATCTCCTTGAGTCTTCTAACTCACTATACGAATGCATCCATATCAGGAGTCTTCTTACTGAAATAGAGTAACTATGCTCTCTTTCCTCTTTTCCACCTTCTTCAACACTTTACACTTTCATGCTTGACCACCCCTCTCTCATTCATTTTTTTTCATTAACTAATGACTCCTTATATAGAGATCTGATATGCCTTTGCCACTCAATTCTCCCTCTTCACTTTTAGGGTTTCAATATGGATTAGGTAAAATACAATGTATCTACCCCATATCTTGTTCTCTTCTAGAAACTTCGCCAGTTGTATCCTCAAAAACATTTTACATGGTGTTCTGTGCCACCAGCTCATCATTCTTATCTTCTATTTAATTTACAAACTTCTAAGTAATAACCTTGTCGGCTTAGTTTTGGCGAATCTTCGATCTTCAAAATAATGCAGCAACTTGGCATTATTTGTTTTACTGATGCTCGAAATCTCAGTGTTACTCAACATCTACACAAAATTGTGTTACTCGGCACTTACAGAAAACTGTGTTACTCGGCACCTACATAAAACTGTGTTACTCGGCACCTACAGAAAATTGTGTTACTCGGCACCTACTCTTTACTCGGCACCTGAAGATCACTCGGCTTATATGATATACTCGGCACCTTCTTTTAGTTGAGCTTTGTAAAATACTTAACTAACACCTAACCTCTTTAATATGTTTCAGTGTGCCCTTTTTTCTGTATCTTATAGTATGTTATCAAATACACTTTTTCATCAATGGCTTAGCTGATCCTAGTACTTCATTACAATATCATAACTTCAACCTTTCTCTAGGTGTTCTAGTTACATCTTATTGATTGCCACCACCTTGTCAACCAACTAATTGATAGTATTTGGATCACTAAAGAAATTGTCATTCTTGCAAGTACCAAGTTTGACATCAATGACAAAACAATGATTGAGAACATTCTTTATCATTCCAACAACTCTTATTATCAATTCAATCATTTCTAACAATCTCCCTCTTTGGCATTGATGGAAAACCAAACTGATCAATGGATCAACTTAGTTACCACCAAAACTGATTGTATATATTATCTGCTTCTTTTCTATGCTGCTGCATCTTTACTACTGATCGCATATATCTCCCTCTTTCATATATATCTCCCTCTTTCTTTGCATAGATCAGTTTCGTCATATGTCTCCCTCTTTGACATAAATGCCAAAGATGAAGAATCTTTATCATGCAAAATATAAGCTTTGGCTTTTTCTTTGTCTTTCTCCCTCTGTCACCATGCTTGTGACTGATTTGGAGTTTCTGTTCCTGCTGTCATCCTTTGCATCAACCTGTTACTATTCCAATGTTTGATTTCTGTTGATGCAAGGCAGCTTCCTTGTTGCCTTAAACTGCTTGAGTTAGGGGTATTACACCCAACTTTCCTCTAAGATATTCATAAGCATCCTTGGGCAATGGTTTGGTGAAAATATCTGCAATTTGTTCCTTTGTGTGAATGTACTCTAGCTTCACTTGTTTGTCTTCTACCAATTCTCTGACATAATGATACTTGATTGCAATGTGCTTGGTTTTTGCATGCATTGCTAGATTTTTGGATATGTTTATACCACTTTTTTTGTCACAATCCAATATCACAGGTTTGGTTACCTCTTCTTTCATTCCATTCAATAGATGTGTGAGCCATACAATGTTTGTGCAATTGACTGCAGCTGCCACATATTCTGACTCTGAAGTGGACTAGGATGTGCATGTTTGTTTCTTACTAGTCCAGGTAACTAGCCTTTTTCCTAAAAATAATGCACCTCCACTTGTGCTTTTTCTGTCATCAATGTTTCCTCCCCAATCTGTATCAGTGTATGTATTGAGTTCAAATTTTTCACTCTTTTTGTAGTATAGACCAAAGTTATCAGTTCCTTTGAGATATCTCATTATTATTTTTACTGCTATAAGATGGTTTTCTTTAGGATTAACAGAGAACCTAGCCACTATTCCAACTGCTAATGCTATGTTTGGTCTGCTATGTACTACATACTATAATTTTCCAATCATGGATCTGTACATTGTTTGATTGACTTCAGCTGACTCATCATTTTTGGACAGCTTATTTCCTGTGGCCATTGGTGTGCTGACTGGTTTGGATTCCTCCAGTCCAAACATTTTAAGAATCTCTTTGATGTACTTTGATTCTGTAATAAATATTCCATTTTTGAGTTGATGTACTTGTAAGCCAACAAAAAATTTGATTTCTCCAAACATGGACATCTCAAATTCTTGTCTCATTTTGTCAGCAAAGCCTTTGCAAAGTACTTCCTTTCCACCAAATACTATGTCATCCACAAAAATTTTAGATACAATAATGTCTTTACCTTCTTCTGCTTTGATGTACATGTTGCTATTATCATCAGTTCTTTCAAATCCAATTTGCACTAGATACTTGTGAAGTCTCTCATACCATGCTCTTGGTGCTTGTTTCAAACCATAAAGTGCTTTGTGTAGTTTACACACCATATCCATGTTGTTTTTATCAACAAATCCTTCTGGTTGTTTAATGTAGACTTCTTCTTCTAGTATACCATTCAAGGAAGCAGATTTTACATCCATCTGATAGACTTTAAAAATTTTGTAGGCAGCATATGCAAGCAAGGTTCTTACTCCTTCCATCCTAGCAACAGGAGCAAATGTTTCTCCATAGTCTATTCCTTCTTCTTGAGAATAACCCTTGCATACTAGTCTAGCTTTGTTTCTAGTAATCTCACCATTCTCATCTAGCTTGTTCCTGAATACCCACTTGGTGCCAATCACATTTTTGTCAGTTGGTCTGGTAACCAATATCCAAGTTTTGTCTTTCTTTATTTGATGAATTTCTTCTTCCATAGCTTTATACCAGTCATCATCTTGTAATGCACCATACACTGTCTTGGGTTCAGATGTGCTGATTAGACATGATTCATGTCTTAGTCTATTTCTTGTCATTGGTCTTGCATCTTTGTCACCAATTATTTGTTCAATAGGGTGATGTCTTTTTACATATTTGGATAATCTTGGCTCTGTCCTTGTTTCCATGTTTGATCTTTCAAATTCTGGATCACTTTGCACTTCGTTGTCTGGTTGTTCTTCATCATGTATTCCATATTACGAATCAGATTGTTCATTTCTTTCATTTTGCAACTCGGCTTCTGAATGCAGCTCAGGATTCACTGGTTGAGACTCGGCTAAGACTGATACTTGTTGTTGAGTTTCAATTGGATTGACATCATCCTCCTCAGCAGTCATTCCTTCATAAGAGTACACAAAGGTTCTGTATTCTTCCATTTTCTTTGGTTCTTCAGCTTGAACTTCTGTGTGCTCATCAAAATTTACATTTGTACTTTCCACAATTTTGTTAGTGTTAACATTCAAACACTTATATGCCTTACTTCTTGTGGAGTAACCAAGAAATATACCTTCATCACTTTTTGCATCAAATTTTCCATTTCTAACATCTTTAAGAATAAAACATTTACAACCAAACACTTTGAAATGTTTTACATTGGGTGAGTGACCATACCATAATTCAAAAGGTGTTGCATTTGTACCTTTCTTGATTTGTACTCGGTTTAGTGTATGAATAGCTACACTTATAGCTTTTCTCCAGTATTTTAGAGCAACAGTCTTTTCCATCATTAATGTTCTGGCACAATCAATTACAGATCTATTTCTTTTTTCAGCAATTCTATTCTGTGGGGGAGTTCTAGGAGCTGACGTTTGTCTTTTGATTCCTTTGTCATTACAGAATATCTCGAATTCATTTGATGTGAATTCACCACCTCTATCTGAACTTAGACATTTCAAGCTTTTTCCTATTTCCTTTTCAACTCTAGCCACATACCATTTAAACATTTGGAAAGCATCAAATTTTTGTTTTAAGAACATGACAGTCATCATCCTGGAATAATCATCAACAAATAACATGATGTATTTATCTCCTCTATAGCTTTGTACTTCCATTGGACCACATAAGTCAGTGTGAATTAACTCAAGTATCTCCTTAGATGTATAGTTTTTGCTTTTGAAACTTGACTTTGTCATCTTTCCTAGTTGACATTGTTTGCACATAATATTATCAGGCTTCTTCAATTTTGGTAAACCTTTGACTTTCTTCATTTTACTAATGTTGACAAGATTATCAAAATTGACATGACATAATCTTCTATGCCATAACCATTCATCATCAAATTTTGCAATAAAACAAGAAACATCATCCATATCAAGGTAAAACAGATTACTCTTCATTTGATCTCCTTTTCCTATTAGTTTACCATCAGTATCATAGATTTTTGCAGTTTTGTTTCCAAATTCCACTTTGCATCCTATATTGCCTAACTGTGAGACACTCAGTAAATTGTAGTTTAATCTTTCAACATAGTATGCACTGTCACATGAGATTTGTTATGTGATCTTGATGGAACCTTTTCCTTTGATTTGACAAGGGGCATCATTACCAAATCTAACACTATTTCCATCATACTGAGTAAAGTTAACAAACTTACTTTTGTCTCCTGTCATGTGATGTGAGCATCCACTATCTATGATCCATCTGTCATTTTTGTTTATACAAGTCATCAGTGTTGTGGCTTCTTCTTCATTGGATTGGTCCTTCATGGCTACATAAACAACTTCATCATCATTGTCATCAGAATTTTCTTCAACAATATAACACTTCTTACCTTTTTCTTTGTAATCTTTCTTGTCATCATCTCTTCTGTTCTTGTATTTGTTGCTTTCCTTGTAATCCTTTTTCTGTGGACATCTTGCAGCAATATGACCTACTTCATTGCAATTGAAACAAATGATAGGCATCTTACCTTTGAATTTTCCTTTACCTCTGTGAAATCTTCTAGCTAGTAAAGCTTCTAATTGATCCACATCTTCCTCATATGTGCTGCTGTCACTGGATACATATTTCATCTTTCTTCCCTTCTTAGATTTCACCTGGCCAGCATCTTTCAGTGATAACTTGGCCTTGAAAGAAGATTCAACATTATCAGGTCTATAGTTGTCAAAGTTAGATAACTCAAATGCAGTGAGTCTTCCTATGATACCTTCAAAACTTAGATTGTTTCCTGGCACACATCTTAGTTCCTGTATTGCTGATACTCTAATAGCATAGATAGGGAGAAAGGTTCTCAAATACTTACTATTAACAGTATCTTCATCCAATTGACCACCCAAACATCTTATTGCACTTACCACTTCTTTTATTCTTGCACCGTACTGAACAACATTCTCATTTTCTTCCATTCTCATATCATCAAATTTTCCTCTGAGACTTTCTATTTTTGCTCTTTGTACATTCTGATCTCCTCCATAGATGTATGATAGGGCTTTCCACATTTTGAATGTGGTGTCACATCCTTTGATATCATCAAATTCAACATAGCTAAGTGCAGAGGCAATCTCCAGCATTGTCTGGTTATGTTCTTGCTTGTTTTTCATATCTTCTACAGAAGGAGCACTTGTTGGATCGACATGTTCAGTAATAATTGATTTTTGGGCATAATCTCCTATGGATCCAAGATGTAGTTTCATCAAAATTTTCCATGCAAAAAAGTTGTCTCTTTTGAGCTTGGGAACTTCTCTCTTAGGCATTTTGATCTTTTCTGCTTCTAGTCCTTTTAAACTGGATCAGCAGTCCGCTCTGACACCAATTGTTAGAATCTTTTAGAATAACTGAGAGGGGGGGTGAATTAGTTATTCAAGGTCCCAAATGCCCTAATAAATCTTTTTTTTTTCTTTCACCAAATGTAGTGAACTCATAAACCTTTTAACCATCCAAGCTTAAATCAATCATATTAGCAAGTTACAGTAAATCAACATGCAAAGGTAAAACATCCAAGATCAACACATGACACAATGATTTACATGGAAAACAAATTTGGGAAAAACCACCAGTAACATGCTACTTGATTCTCACTCTTCTGAAGTGATTCCCTATTAAAGGCCTACCCTGTTAAAGACTTACAACACACTGTTAAATGTGACCTTGTTAGAGGATTTCACCAAACTGTTAGGAATGGGCCTGGTTAAAGGACTTTAGAACATTCACTTGGAATGTTACCCTGTTAAAGGATTTATCTAATGGCTATCAAACCAACCTAAGTCCATAGGATTTAAACTAATTGTTACAATTGCTAGAAAGTAACAACAATGAACTTTTCATCTAATATAACTTACAACATACTTTGTAGATTTCAGATCACACTTTCAATTTAGTCCTTATGCTTTGCTTTTATCTCTTCAGCTCTGACTGCTTGTCATCTATTCAAGCTTCATCTCCTTGAGTCTTCTAACTCACTGTACTAATGCATCCATATCAGGGGTCTTCTTACTGACACAGAGTAACTATGCTCTCTTTCCTCTTTTCCACCTTCTTCAACACTTTACACTTTCATGCTTGACCACCCCTCTCTCATTCATTTTTTTTCATTAACTAATGACTGCTAATATAGAGATCTGATATGCCTTTGCCGCTCAATTCTCCCTCTTCACTTTTAGGGTTTCAATATGGATTAGGTAAAATACAATGTATCTACCCCATATCTTGTTCTCTTCTAGAAACTTTGCCAACTGTATCCTCAAAAATGTTTTACATGGTGTTCCGTGCCACCAGCTCATCATTCTTATCTTCTATTTAATTTACAAACTTCTAAGTAATAACCTTGTCGGCTTAGTTCTAGAGAATCTTTGATCTTCGAAATAATGCAGCAACTCAGCATTATTTGTTTTACTGATGCTCGGCATCTCAGTGTTACTCGGCATCTACACAAAACTGTGTTACTTGGCACTTACAGAAAATTGTGTTACTCAGAACCTACAGAAAATTGTGTTACTCGGCACCTACAGAAAACTGTGTTACTCAGCACCTACTCTTTACTCGGCACCTGAAGATCACTCGGCTTATATGATATACTCGGCACCTTCTCTTAGTTGATCTTTTTAAAAGACTTAGCTAACACCTAACCTCTTTAATATGTTTCAGTGTGCCCTTTTTTCTGTATCTTATAGTATTTTATCAAATACACTTTTTCATCAATGGCTTAGCTGATCCTAGTACTTTATTACAACATCATAACTTCAACCTTTCTCTAGGTGTTCTAGTTACATCTTATTGATTGCCACCACCTTGTCAACCAACTAATTGATAGTATTTGGATCACTAAAGCAATTGTCATTCCTGCAAGTACCAAGTTTGACATCAATGACAAAACAATGATTGAGAACATTCTTTATCATTCCAACAACTCTTATTATCAATTCAATCATTTCTAACAATAAGAGGTCTTAAGAGGTATTAAAATTCATTTTTTTTTTGGCAAGATAAAATTAAAATACTATTTGTCTATATTTGTTAAGTTACATTTTTGAAAACATTGCCACACTATAAAAAAATGCAAAAGGATTTAAGAATACATCATTTGATGCTAGCAAAAGATGCACACATTTTGTATTTTTGTCATTTAATTTTTCACTTATCTAAGCATTTTCTCCAACTCTTTGGCATTCCCTTCAACAAAAGTTAATCTAACACAAAGGCAAAGTGGAATTTTTTTATATCAAATCCAATTCAAATTGAAGCTTTCTTTTAGAGTTTTAATTAAAATTTTAGAGAGTTACTTGATAAAATTCAAAGATGGATGTTTTCATTTATACGCATTCACGACTTTGACATAGTGTGCATAAGACTTTGCTTCTTTACTTTAACTTTCAATTAAAGAACCATCTTGAAATTTTTGTTCCTACCTTGCTATCCTCTTCTCTTCTCTTCTTGTAGTAATATGATAAGTTTAGAGTAGCTTTTCTCACCTTCTTGTACAACAAAAATACTTTATTTTAGTGAATAAAGATAAAATTTTGTAAGACTGTGGCTTTAACCCCATTGTAAGCAGCAATTTGTGTACTATAAAATGTATATTCATAAAACTTTATCCTGAGATACATGTTAGAATTCTTTAGAATAACTAAGAGGGGGGGCTAAATCAGTTATTCAAGGTCCAAATGCCCTATTAATACCTTTTTATACTTTTAATAAATCCATACACTTTTCATCCATCCAAACTTAAATCAATTATATAAGCAAGTTACAGTAAATCAACATGAAAAGATAAAAAATGCAAGATCAACACATGACACAATGATTTACGTGGAAATCCAATTTGGAAAAAACCACCAGTAACATGCTACTTGATTCTCACTCTTCTGAAGTGATGCCCTGTTCAAGGCTTACAACACATTGTTAAATGTGACCTTGTTAGAGGATTTCACCAAACTGTTAATAATGGGCCTGGTTAAAGGTCTTTAGAACATTCTCTTGGAATGTCACCCTATTAAAGGATTTATCTTATGGCTATTAAACCAAAATAAGTCCATAGGATTTAAACATACTGTTACAATTGCTAGATAGAAAGTAACAATAATGGTCTTTTGATCTGATATAACTTACAACATACTTTGCAGATTTCAGATCCAACTCTTAGTTCAATCCTTATGCTTGGCTTCAATCAATTTTGCTTTGTCTGCTTGTCTTCCTCTCAAGCTTCATCTCCTTGAGTCATCTTACTCATTCTGCCAATGCAATCATCCTTGTGGTCATCTATCCAAACAGAATTCTTATGTTGTCTTCTCCCTTAGCACCTTCTTCAGTACTTCATTTTTTTATGCTTGACCACCTCTCTATTTTTAAAAAAAAATTATGTCTTCTTAAATAGAAATTTGTTTTGCCTCTGCTATTCAATTCTCCCTCTCCAATTTTAGGGTTTCAAAATCGATTAGGTAGGATACAATATATCTACCCCATATCTTGTTCTCTTCTAGAAACTTTGCCAATTATATCCTTAAAAATTTCCTACATGGTGTTTTGTGCCACCAGCTCATCATTCTTATCTTCTTTTTTAATTTACAAATTTCTAGATAACAACCTTGTCAACTTAGATCTGGTGAATCTTCGATTTCCAAAATAATGCAGCAACTTGGCATTATTGAGTTACTAATGCTCGGCACCTCTGTGTTACTCGGCACCTATACCTGCTCGGCACTTGGTTCTGCTCGGCACTTGGTTCTGCTCGACACTTGATTCTGCTCGGCACTTGGTTAACTCTGTGTCACTCAACATCTGAACTTGCTCGGCATCTGAAGTTTACTCGGCATCTGATCTTGCTCGGCATCTGAAGTTTACTTGGCATCTGATCTTGCTCGGCATCTGTTGTTTACTCAACATTAACTAGGAATTTGCTCAGCTCTTACTAGCTTTCTCAACTCCTTCTCTCTAATGAACTTAGTTGAGCTTTACAAAACACTTAGCTAAAGCCTTAAATCTTTGATATGTTCTAGTGTGCCTTATTTGTATCTTATAGTATGTCATCAAATACACTTTTTCATCAATGGCTTAGCTGATCCTTGTACTTCATTACAACATCATAACTTCAAGCTTTCTCTAGGTGTTCTAGTTACATCTTATTGATTGTCTCCTCCTTGACAATCAACTAATTGATAGTATTTGGATAACTGAAGCAATTGTCATTCCTGCAAGTAGCAAGTTTGACATCAATGACAAAACAATGATTGAGGACATTCTCTACCAGTTCCATATATTATTCCAACAAATTTACTTATGATCATTTCAATCATTTCCAACAATCTCCCTCTTTGGCATTGATGGCAAACCAAACTGATCAATTAATCAACTTAGTTACCACTAAGATTGTATATGTTGTCTTGCTACTGATCTCATATATTTCCGCCTTTCATATATATCTCCTTCTTTCTTTGTATTGATCATTTTTTTGTATACTTCTCCCTCTTTTCCATAAATGCCAAAGATGTAGCATCTTTATCATGCAAAATATAAGCTTTGGCTTCTTGTTGATTTTCTCCCTCTGTCACCATACTTGTGACTGATTTGGAGTTTCTGCTCCTGCTGTCATCCTTGCATCAACCTGTTAATATTTCAATGATGTATTCCTGTTGATGCAAGGCAGCTTCCTTGTTGCCTTAAACTGCTTGAGTTAGGAGTATTACCCCCAACTTGCCTCTAAGATATTCATAGGCATCCTTGGGAAATGGTTTGGTGAAGATATCTGTAGTTTGTTCCTTTGTGTGAATGTATTCCAACTTTACTTGTTTGTCTTCTACCAATTCTCTAACATAATGATACTTGATTGCAATATGCTTGGTTTTTGCATGTATCACTGGATTTTTTGATATGTTTATAGCACTTGTATTATCACAATTCAATATCACAAGTTTTGTTACCTTTTCTTTCATTCCTTCCAATAGATGTGTGAGCCATACAATGTTTGTGCAATTGACTGCAGCTGCCACATATTCTGATTTCGCAGTGGACTGGGATGTACATGTTTGTTTCTTGCTAGTCTAGATGACCAGCCTTTTGCCTAGAAATAATGCACCTCCACTTGTTCTTTTTCTATCATTAATGTTACCTTCCCAGTCTGCATCTGTATATGCACTTAGTTCAAATTTTCCATTTTTTGTGTAGTATAGACCAAAGTCATCAGTTCCTTTAAGATATCTCATTATTCTTTTCACTGCTATGAGATGATTTTCTTTAGGATGAGCAGAGAACCTAGCTACTATTCCAACTATTAATGTTATGTCTGGTCTACTATGTACAACATATTGTAGCTTTTCGATCATAGATCTATACATTGTTTGATTGACTTCAGCTGGCTCATCATTTTTGGACAGCTTATTTCCTGTTACCATTGGTGTGCTGACTAGTTTGGATTCCTCCAATCCAAACACTTTAAGAATTTCTTTGATGTATTTTGATTATGTAACAAATATTCCATGTTTGAGTTGTTGTACTTGCAATCCAACAAAAAGTTTGATTTCTCCAAACATAGACATCTCAAATTCATGTTTCATTTTGTCAGCAAAGCTTTTTAAAAGTACTTCCTTAGCACCAAACACTATGTCATCCACAAAGATTTCAGATACAATAATGTCTTTACCTTCTTCTTCTTTGATGTACATGTTGTTGTTGTCATCAGTTCTTTCAAATCCAATTTGCACTAGATACCTAGGAAGTCTCTCATACCATGCTCTAGGTGCTTGTTTCAAACCATAGAGTGCTTTATGTAGCTTACACACCATATCCCTTTTTTTTTCATCAACAAATCCTTCTGGTTGTTCAATGTAGACTTCTTGTTCTAGTATACCATTTAAGAAAGCAGATTTTACATTCATCTGATAGACTTTAAAATCTTTGTAGGCAACATATGCAAGTAAAGTTCTTACTCCTTCCACTCTGGCAATAGGAGCAAATGTTTTCCCATAGTCTATTCCTTCTTCTTGAGCATAACCCTTGCATACTAGTCTAGCTTTGTTTCTTTAAATCTCACCATTCTCATCTAGTGTGTTTCTAAATACCCATTTGGTGCGAATCACATTCTTGTCAGTTGGTCTAGGAACCATACTCCAGGTTTTTTTTTTTCTTATTTGATCAATTTCTTCTTCCATAGCTTTATACCAGTCATCATATTGTAATGCACCATATACTCTCTTGGGTTCAGATTTGCTGATCAGACATGATTCTTGTCTTAGTCTGTTCCTTGTCATTGGTCTTGCATCTTTGTCACCAATTATCTGTTCAGTAGGGTGATGTCTTTTTACATATTTTTATAACCTTGGTTATGTCCTTGCTTCCATATTTGATCTTTCAGATTCAAAATCACTATGCACTTCATTGTTAGGTTGTTCTTCATTATGTGTACTGTCTTCAGAGTCAGATTGTCCATTTCCTTCATTCTGCAACTCGGCTTCTGAATGCAACTCGACATTCACTGGTTGAGACTCGGCTGAGACTAAAGTTTGTTGTTGAGTTTCAATTTGATTTACATCATCCTCATCAACAATCATTCCTTCATAAGAATACACAAAGGTTTTGTACTCTTCCATTTTCTTTGGTACTTCAGCTTGGACTTCTGTGTGCTCATCAAAATTTACATTTGCACTTTCCACAATTTTGTTAGTGTTAATATTCAAACACTTATATGCCTTACTTCTAGTGGAGTAACCAAGAAATATACCTTCATCACTTTTTGCATCAAATTTTACATTTCTAGCATCTTGAAGGATAAAGCATTTACAACCAAACATAATTTTCTAACTCAAAATACATAAATGAAATATTGAATACATGTTTCCATAAATGATAACATTTTATACATCTAATCATATTGCTAGAAATATGCCCCTTTGGCATTGATGGAAACATTTGGAAAAATTGGCTAGGTCCGAAAATAATGGCATGCAAAAATAAGATAAATAAAAAATAACAACTACAAAAAAATTTCCTTCAAAACAAAAAATATTTTCTTCATGCTTTGATGGATCATTAAATTCCTTATCACTCCTTACAACAATACATATGTGTACTCCCTCTTACATATACATATATACTTCTCCTTAATGCATACACAATTTTCCTTACATATACTTCTCCCCCTTTGACATCAATGAAAAAGGTGTCAAAAATCTATTTACAAAATTGTTTTGGCTATCTTGATCAACTTGTAATTCTGGAAAAGCACTCTACAAAACCAAGTTTCAGCCTCTCCAAATCTTTCTTCTAGTTCTCCTTGACTATGCTAGATATACTAATGAGTGTGCAAAGTGCATAGGATGCCAATTCAACCACACTCAAGTCAATATAGGAAAATTTATCATAGGAGGCCTTAACTACAAGACACTTCTCCAATTTCCTTTGCAAAATGTTTATTTTGGGTGACAAAATTTATCTAAGAGTAGAGAACCTTTTCATTATCTTTTCTTTATTAATCTCAATGCCTCTAATTTCATTGTGAATCTTCTCCACTTCAGTTCCAATATCTTCAATGGGACCCTCTAATGATTGCAATCTGGTGGTGACTTTACAAAGCTTGCTCATTTGACCCTTGATCTGATTGTCAAAAGTATACATTGTCCATACAACTTCCTACCTTCATCAATAGTCTTCCTCAATTCCTTGATGCATACATCTAATGTATTCATATCATTTATTTTAGACAAGGTTGTGAATTATTTATCAAAATATTTCACCAATTATTTTTCCTTAGTCTACAAGTCTAGATTTGTAACAGTTGTGGGAACTGTCTTCTACATCCTATCCAAGACTTCAATCAATGTTCTCTCCAAAGACTTAACTCATTTGTTCTTTTGGAGCAATTTTCTCAAAGAACTCATTAATCCTTTTTTATCATCATAATCATCAGATATTATTGAACATTGCTACTATTGTTACTAGAGTTGCTACTGGAATAAATGTAACTACTTTTAGCTTTGCACTTTTCTTTTCTTCCTCTAGTCTTCTTTTTGCTTTTTCTTCATCTCTCTTGATTTATTCCTCATCTTTCTTCCTCTCTTCTTCTAATATTTCTTTTTATTTCTTAGCTTCTTTTCTTTTCTCCTCTTCTTTCTTTAATTCGTCTACTTTCTTTCTCTTCTCTTCTTCTAACTCTTCATCTTGCTTCTTCTTCCTTTCATCTTCTTTCCTTTTCTTATCTTCTTCCCATTTCTTTCTTTCCTCTTCATTCCTCTTCTCATCTTCTTCATGTTTCTTCATTTACTCTTCTTCTAACATTTTTTTCTTCTTCTTCTTTCTTTATTTTTTCTTCTTCATCCTCTTCCTTTGAACTTGAATATGCAGTGATATTACATATAATGTTTGTTCTATATTGAGAAAATGGATCCTCTTTAGCATCCACTATTTTGTGTGTACTATCCACTTGCATGGATTCTATACCTATAACTATATTAGGAGGTGACATGGTTTGTTGCACCTCTTCAACTTCTTCCTCACCATTACATGGTGTACTTCCTTCCACATAGACTGGGCTTGCTAAATGTGGTTGTACACTCTCCTTTGTGATGCTAGGCATGGAAGTCATGTATTTGATTATAGCTTTGCTTGTTTCTTTCTTGACTTCCTCATAATTTTCTCCCATAACAAGAATAGCTCTCCTTTTGATTCTTAGGAAAGGTCCAATGTCTTTCAAAATTCTATCTAAATCTTCCTTTGTGTTCACTTCACACAATTTATTAATCATGCTCTCTCTTAGTTTGACATCTTCTTCTAGTACTCTCATCTTTCTATTCAATAACTGGTTGTAAATATTTTCTAGGATCTTACATTGTATGCTATCAAATCTCTTGTTCCTTACAATAACATTCTCTTGCTATTTTGTATCCATATTAGTTGATGCAAGCATATCTTGGGTGTAAGAGCAATCTTGCATCACCCAAAAGTATTTTCTATTTTAATAAGGACTAGTAGACAAGGTTGTTACTATTTATGGTAACTTGCTATTTTTAGTAATCTTTTCATACAAGCTCAAAATATCCTCATTTACTACATGAAGGTTCATTTTAGAGTTATAAGCCCACCATAAAAATCTCATTGCTCTAGATTAAGTATCAAAGAAATTATTACGAATTTTCTGTAGAAATATTTATAGGAAAATCTCTAGGCTCTTTGTTGGAGGCCTTAGAATACATGGATGAGGTTCGAAAACTTGACAAAGGGCACTTGCATTTCTCTAAGCCTATAGATCATGAGCTAGCATTTCCAAAAAGTTTTTATAATAGCCAACCAGAGCAATAGTTCCTGAGTTATGGCCTTTCAAAGTTGGGTTACTCAAAATATCTAAAATAATTGTCAAAGATGTATTTGGTTGACTCTATATATATTTTTAGGGTTTTTCAACCCTAGGTATTAAGTTTCAATGTCTAGAACCTTCCTGGGTGACATAAAATTGACTATTTAAGAAAGGCCTAAACATTGTCTAGAACAGCTCTGGGTGATAGTCCACAGCTTGTCTTGCAAATTATTGTAATGAAGGTGCTCGTGTGGGTTAGCATATTGTACATTTGTGGCACAAATAAGAAGTCCATATCTTATTCTCACATTTGTTGTTATGTTTTTTTTTCCCATTATGGTTTATGGTATTAAGGGGAGCACCCCTCATCAAGTGGTATAAGAGCTAGAGTTCTTGAGTGTGTGGATAGATCACCGACTATGAGGCAGTTTGCACTAGGACTATGGTTTGGGCTAAGTGTGTAGACAAATCACCAATTATGAGGTAGCTTGCACTAGAGTTTCAATAGAAGCACACAAATGTGTCCATGAAGAGAGCATGGTGGAAGAGTCAAAGGTGTTACACCTAAGGATTTTAGAACCCTCTAGAGGAAAATTCAAGAAACGCAATAATAGATTCATAGAGGAATGAATCTTATTGTAGGAAATGATGAAAGTGAGGATGAAAGAGAAGAAGGAAATGGGAACCCAAATGCAGTAGAGGAAGTTCTTAACCCAGAGGAGGCAAGGCTTTTTAGGGCCATTTCCAATATTGGAAAAAGACCTAAGTTTGATGTTCATACATTTTTGGGAAATCTCAACCCAAAGGAATTGATCGACTAGATAAATGAATTGGAAGAGTAGTTTGAATATGAAGATATTGAAGATTGAGATAGGGTAAAGTTTATGAAGGCCAAACTGAAGGGTCATGCAAAGATCTGGTGAAAGGGGATCCAATTGGATTAAAATAAAAGAGGAAAAGAAAAAATCACTAGATGGGATCAGATGGTAGTTAAAATGAAGCAACAATTCATTCTCGTAGATTATGAGGTTGATCTATTGAAGAAAATGCAAGTGTTGAAGCAAGCGGGAAAATTTGTTCAAAAGTATACTGAAGAGATCTACCAAGTTCTCATTGGAATCGGCCATGCAGAAGATGATAAGGAGAAAGTCAACCGTTACCTTGATGGATTATAGCAAAGCATTAGAGATGAGATGAGTCTTGTTCAAGTGACCAATATTGAGGAGCCATACCAGTTTACCCTAATGGTTGAAGAGAAACTATGCAAGAAGTTTGATAACAAGAATAGTGGAAGAAGTCACGGTGCAAGATATGGCAAATGATCTTATGGAGGTTGTAATGATGATCAAATGAACAAGGATGAGGCTAAAAGTAGCACTTAGAACCAAAGGGGAAATGATTCCAATCATTTCCATGATTTAAAAAATAGAGATCAGAGAGGAAGAGGTAGAGGACAAGGACTTGAAAGATTTGATGCTCCACATTTACTATATTCTTAATGTTGTAACTCAACTCCTGAATGACTTGATATCCATTGTTTTAATCAGCATCTAAATCACTTGACATATATGACTTGCTCAACACTTGAGTGACTCACATACTAGTTTTTGACACTAACTATTTATATTGCTCAATAGACACTACTTGCTCGACACATACTGAGTTCTATTAAGTAATGACTTAAGCGTTTTGTCACTACCTTGTCAAAACCAAAATGAGATCAACAATCTCCCCCTTTGAAATGAGTGGCCAAAACACTTTTTTACGCATATACAACCTAATTTATGTGTATAACTCAAACAAGTAGTATACATTACTTGGCTCTCATACAAGATTAAAAAATTTGTGAAATGGATGACATAATTGACATACTTGATAACCCAAAAAATTCAAATCTCCCCCTAAGTTGATATTCCCTTTCTATAACTAAATTTTGTACTCCTATTGAGTAATTTTCTGATTGGTTGATGTTCCCTATTTTTTCATGACTACTCCCCCTAACTCAAAATACAATGCATTTGTCAATTTGAAAAATCTTTATGATCCCCATTTTTTGGCACTTATGTCATTTAGGTGTTACATTGATAGTGTGTTTGTCCAAAAATGTTTTGTGAACCTCTATGATTATTTTCAATGTTTCATCCTAGTTATTGCATGCTACCTCTAGAGAGTGGTATTGAACATCTAGTTGGGTAGCAAGATCAACTAGGCCATCATGTGTTGAAAGTTGAGTATCTTTCTTCATCAATGTTTCAGCAAAGGGTAGTTCTTTATGCAATACTTCCATGTGTGGGGTCAACATGGACTAGATACTAATCAAGGGAGCGCTTATGTTGGCATCTTGTTTCTGTAGTGTGGCTAGCTTACCTTGAGTAGATAGTAGTCTCTGAAAAATGAGTTTGTCTTTGACCAAGAGATAGTTTCAATGTTGTCTTGTGGACTGTAGATCTCTTTACAGCTGGTCAATAGCCCTCTGTACTTATTGTGTGAATAAATTCACATCACAAAGTTTAGTGTATAGAGAAAAGATATTCTCTAACACATTTTTCACATCCTCCATTTTGTGGCTAAGTCAACCTATCTTAGTGCAATAGCACTAGAAATATTTTCAAGAACTTTAGAGTGAAACTTCTTTTCTAACCATTTTAGAAGTTTAGCATTGTAATCTAGGTCTTTATCCTTGATCTTATCAAATAGTTTCTCAATGATTAGTTTTTCCTCACTCGACTCTGGTAGACTCAATGCATTAAGAAATACCTCTTTTATGTCATGAAGTACTTGCTTCTTCTTATGCTCTTGTTTAAGAAACTCTGGTTGTTTCTTGCTGGAAACCTTTGACATTTTCTTCATGATCTTCTCCTTAGCCTTGAGTGAGCATCAATGGGGTTTCATCTTGATGATCTTCTTCATAATTTTCATCTTCTTATTCTTCTTCCTCTCCCTGTTCACCATATCTCTCCTTACAATTCTTTACAAGCTTGTTATTCTTTCTTATCATAGTAGATGTCTTCAAATCAATGGTGATTCTCGATTTAGATTTCTCATGGATTCCAAATGAGGTGATACTCTTGCCAACTTCCTCTGCCAGTAAAGTTGTAATAGTTGTAGAGGCTTCATCTACATAGAATTTATAAGGCAAGGTCTTCATCCATCTAACCCTAGGTATGGTTGCCTACACATATGTGTAATCTATGTCAACTAGAAAGAAAACATCATTGTAGTATTGTTCAACTAGTGATATAGGAATCCTTAGCCTCTGTTTCATAGACTTCTTGAAGTCCTAAAAGTATCTTTTCATTACTATTTCAAAATTGTCTCCAAGATGCTCAATTAGATTTGAAATTTGTAATGTCACTAGCATGTTGGTCTTCCACACTATTTGACCAAATGTTGAGAAAGTATTCTACACATAGAAGAATATGCAAACAAGTAATGAACCAAATTTATATTGTGCACTCTTTATCTTTCTTATGGCCTCCAAGTTTTTTGATAATTGTTGAAGTAGTAACTAGATAAGGTCATAAGTGTGATCTTTCTTCACTATCTTGTATCCCAAATCCACAACCATGCATGATACACTATTTAATTTGCTTGATTGAAAGAGTTTGTGAGCAATTACTCTCACTAAAAAGTCAATTAGGGGATTTGAAATTGTGTCTATGGAAATCCTTCTCTTATTCCATACTACCCTTGTATTTTTCTCAATTACCTCCTTTGCATCACTTATTTCCATGTCTCCAACATCTCCTATCTTTCTAGTGTAGCAACATTTGGCATCTTGTATTATTAAGACTTTTGGTGGTATCATCGATAACACACAATACAACTCTCCCTTTTATGCTATCTCAAGAATAGCCTAGAAGGGTGGTTGTCTAACTTCATTACTAATTAATTGCACATTAAAAACATCTTTTCCTTCCTTCCTAACATTCACAAAAAAACTAGACACCATTTTATGTATCTAGGGCTCACAAAAAGTCAAACAATGAAACTTAGCACTAGTGAAATACATGTTGAATATGATGTATGATAATGAGTAGCAATAGAATCCATTTTGCAAAAAACTTAAATCTTTCTCCTCAATTCACCTTATGCTCTTCATGTACTCTTCTATCTCTGATGAATACAAATGAGAAAAAAATTCACTCTATAACCCTTAATATTCAACAATAAATGCTTAATGCTTATAAAACTATAAGCTCAACTATCATAGGATTTCCCACTCACTTAGTTTATACATAATTTTTGCTACACTCAACAACCACAATGAGCTTGGCCACTACTAAGATAATTCCATCACTTGACAACAACTATGAAACCTAACAAAACTATAAATTTCTTCCAAGTACTAACCAATACATTGCATCTTAATTCATGCATATTTTATCTTTTCAGAACTCAAATTCTTGGAACTGATTATTGAAATAAATTTGAAATATTAGTCCCGCTCATACCTTTTGATTGCTTAGTTGGGGGTGATGTGATCATCTGATCCATTGGATGAAGTGACCTCATCTGAACTTCATGTGCTATAATCTTCCTCCTTCTTCCATGATTTGTTCATCTACACTTTGACCTTCTCAACACTGGCCTTTTCTTTTCCTTTATTATTTCAATTACTTGACACTAGTGATCTGGTAGGATAGTTTCTACTAATATGAATAGTCTTCAAACATCTAAAGCATGTAGTTTCAATCAACTATCTATTGTAGTTTCCTCTAAAATGTATTCTAATACAATTCTCAGGAACATGTCCATACTCTTGACAATAGTGACAAATATACCTTGTGTTGTAATCCTAATTGTAGGATTTTCAATTTTGTTGTACCATTGTCTACTTGTTTGATGTTTAATTGGCCTCAGATCTACATTCATATGCTTTATGTCTATACTGCTTACAATAATGGAAATATTCTTCAAATCTCTATGTGCTTATTCTCTTGAACCTACATTTATGTTCCTGATGTTCTTGCTTTTTTCACTTATGGTAGTAACCCTAGAATTTTTGCTTTGGTTTCTGATTTGCATTGTTGCTCCTACAAAAATTTATTGTATGACCTAACTTTCCACAATTATGAAAAGTGGGTTTTTAGTTCTTACCTTTTTTTGTTTCTTTTTTTACCACTTTTAGATGATTCTCCTTCCTTGGTACTATTGTATCCCAATCTAGTAGTATTATTGTTAAATCTAGGAGATCTCATCAATCTCTTAAAGTATTTGATGGCTTCACTAGGTTTTTTGAAACTTTTAGCACATTAATTTTTTTTCTTAGTCCATTCCTCAGTTGTTCATTCTGTAACCTTAGGGTTGTGATCTCAATTTTCTTTCCATTCAATTCATGATTGGCAATCTTCACTTGATTCACTATTTCCAGTTGCATGTGAAAAATCTTATTTATCTCTGATGTCTTCTCTTCTAGTATGTTGGTCAGAGTTCTTTTGTCATCTTCAATCATGACTTTGTCTTTCTCAAATTTATTTTTCCTCTTGGTCACCTCACATAGCAATACTGATTGGACTTCTTGTTCTATCTTAATATTTTTGACCTCTTCAGTTAGGGAACCATTCTTTTCCATCAGATTTACAATTTTTGCATCAAACTCACTTGAGTTTCCATTCTCAAACAAATCAATAGTGTTTTCCTCTTGGTAATGAGTGTCCTTTTTTCTCAATAGCTATCTCTTTCCTTCTCATCTTGGTAATGAGTGTCATTTTTCTCAATAGCCATCTGTTTCCTTCTCCTCACTGAATGCGGTAGTTCATCTCTTGCTTCCATAAGTTGGTGTTGTTGGAAATATACATGAAGTAACTAAGAGGGGAGGGGTGAATTAGTTACCACAAAAATAATTCCAAAAATCTCTTAGATGTCTATAATGCTTACTTACTACAGATACTAGGTAAATAGTGCAAAAATACTGTAACTCGATAAGTTAACTAGTTATTGATCATCTAGCATTCAAAGTTATTAATATGCATGCAAAGGTTAACTAAATGAATACAAGAAACACCAAATTTAACGTGGAAACCCAATATGAGAAAAACCACCAAGTAACTAGTCACCAATTTTCACTCTTTTGAAGTGAGCCCTGTTAGGAGCCAACCCTATTAAAGATTATAATACACACTATTAGGTGTGACCTTGTTAGAGGATTTACAAAATGGTTGTTAAACCAACTCTGTAAAGAGATTCTGAATTCACTATTACAATGATTAGAAAGCAACAATGAAATGACCTGAATGATATGCAACTTATCTTTTTCTGAGTACAGATCCATGTTCTTCTTTACTGGCTCCTTACTGATCGAATACAACTTTGCAGCTCCTCCAAGATATCTAATCCTTCATCAAAATTTGCTCATTATTCACTTATTCCTTCTTCAACCATATACTCACATTTCCACACTCATACATTATTGAACAACTTGAAGATTTATATATACACCTTTTAGATTTATCAAGTCGGCTCAAATATTAGTTACAACAACTAAAAAACATCAGTTGGCTACATTTATTCCATGAAACAATTGAGCTTAATATCAAAACAAAAATCCTTCACTGGCTGACTTAGCTTGGTAACAACTGCTCTAGAATGGTTTTCTAGTGTTAACCAAGTGAAGCTTAGTAAACACTGCAAATCCTACAAAAGTCCTTTGGTGACTGAGTGAACTCGGTTAGCACTGACCTTCCTTTGCTGACCTTGTTGAGCTCGGTAGAAGCTAACTTTCTATCACATTTCCTTTAATGGCCGAGTGAGCTCAGTAAACACTAACTTTCTACTAGATTTCCTTTGATAACTGAGTGATCTCAGTAGATACTCACTTTCTGCCACATTTCCTTTGATGACCAAGTGAGCTTGGTAGATATTAACTTTCCTTTTCTGACCTTGTGAACTTGGTAGATTCTGTCTGATTACTAATATGACATTTGTGTAGCATCAAAGACAACACTTTATTAAAAATTGTATCCAATGGTCTCCCTCTTTAGCATTGATGGCAACACAACATGTCATAGCAGAATGAAATTTGAAAACAAGTCTAACAAGTCTTTTCCTATTAGAACAATTTTTTTTAGCAAACTCTCCCTCCTTCAGTAATCTCCCTCTCTGAAGGAATTACATAGCAAACTCTTCCTCTCAAACAAATTTTAGAAACATATGATAGTAAAACTCTCCCTCTTTGACAACACATGAAAAAGACAACACAACTCAAATGAATTTTAATGTACCTTTAGTTCTGATTCATATTCAATGTTTCCTGACTATGCTGCATCAACTGATAGTTCTTCAACTTGGTATGCATTGATGCATCACTAAAATTTTATTTTAGTGAAGTTCAAATAGGGGAGTGACCCCTAACTTACCTCTTAGATACAAGAATGCATCCTTAGGTAATGGCTTTGTAAATATGTCAAAAATTTGGTCCTTTGTATGGACATATTCCAATCTGATCTCCTTATCTTGCACCAATATGAAAACCTAAAAAATATATTATTTACTAAATCTTGTTGACAAATATAGCAACTAAATGGATAGTAATGCATAGAGTAAGAATTTCATAGTATATGCAAAAATGATATAAAGATATGATAGTCAGGCCTAAAGCCTTTATAAAGAGGCAACTTTTCTAGAGAGGATTTGAAAGCATTATTCTAACAATGTATAGAGATAACAAAGATTGCAAGCATCCATGAAAGGAAATTTAAAAAGCATATGAAATTCTCTATTTAAAGTGGTTAGAACCTCAAACCATTTTGAAGCAGGCTCTACATATGGAGAATGTGAATGTCATAACATTGATAACAAGTCCATAATAAATAGGAAACAACCAAAAAATAGGAAATGTGTTCACACCAGAAATACATTTAAATCATTTAAGTGATTTAATGGACAAAAATTTTTGCAATAAACCATTTAGGAATGCAAGAAATTCATTATCTGAAGGAATTCTAGCTTTCAGAAATTTAGTAGAATTTTTTCTTATTTTTGAATAAAAAAAAACTTAAACTTCTAGCTAAAATTGGTATAACCAATAGAAAAATAGGAATTAATGTAAAAAATATATTTTTGGGAGTGATTAATTAGAATGAAGTAGGAACATTAGCTCCTTGCATGGACTAATAAGACAAACAAATATTGATTGTATAGTCAAACTAGCTAATATATACTCTATATGTAAAATATGCCGAGATGCATTGAGGCGTTGAATTTTTATAATGGATATTAAAAGTGAATAATGAAAAAATTCAATGCCTCGATGCATCTTGGCATATTTTTCATATAGAGTATATTTTAGCCAGTAGAAGTCACGGCTTGCATAACACATTGAATAATTAATTTGCTTGTGTTTAAAATAGAACTTTACAATTTATATCATCATTAGGTTTAGTACTAGGATTACTATTAATATATATTTATTATTATAATAATTATGGATAAGGTTTAGTGTTAATGTGTTTACAAGTGGAAATATGCTTAGTGTTAGTATTAAAGTTAGGGATAGGTTAGGGTCAAGGCCTAGACTTATATTATGATTATAAAAATGTATTCAAGTTAGAAATATAGTTTTGATCATGATACTATTTACAATTATAATTTAATGTTAAGGTTTATTGTTAGATTTAGAGTTATGTTGAGGTTGGATTTATGATTAGGGTCATAATTTATTTTTATGGTTATGATTGCGTTTAGCCTTTAAATCAAAGTTGAGGTTACGGTAGGGATTAAGGTTAGAATTATGATTAGGGAAATTGAATAGTTAGGATGGGGAACATTATTAATATGTTTATGATAAAATAATAGTTATTATAGGTCAAATAGTTAAGATTAGGATTACCTGTTAATGTTAGAATTGAGATATTGGACAATTTTTAGATTTATATTATGTTTAGGATTATGCATATAATTAGGACTTGCTTTGAGAGACATTTAGATTTTTGTTTATTTTTGGTTTATACATTGTAAATAATATTTCATGTATATTTTCCACATACATTTAAAGATAACATTTAATGTTATCCATTTTAGAATTATATTAATGATATATATTATATAAAGCTGTACAACAATTGTTAAGTTAATATGATTAGGATTAGTGTTAATATAAGACTTCAGATGTTGCACAATCTTAAGATTTATATTATGTTTAGGATTATGAATATAATTAGGAGTTGCTTCGAGAGACATTTAGATTTTTGTTTCTTTTTGGTATATACATTGTAAATAATATTTCATCTATATTTTCCACATACATTTAAAGATAACATTTAATGTTATCCAATTTAGAATTGTGTTAATGATACATATTATATAAAGCTATACAAACAACAATGGTTTGGTTTAGGATTTATACATGATGGTTAGGATTATGCATAGAATTAAAATTTATTACAAATAAATTTAATGTTTGATTTATTTGTGTTACCACATATTTTTCACTTTCATATAAAGCAATATTTTGATACCAAACATATTAGAAAGTCGTGCATAAATACTTATTAAAGTATAGCCTACAAATCTTTCAAATCTAGAGTAATGAAAGTATGCTATGCACAACACGTGAAGAATTAAAAAAACTCAATTTCCTTGCATTCTAAAATAAGTTAAAAAGGAATATGGAAGACATTTATAAAACCACATATATATAAAAATAAATTGTTGATTGTCAAACTTACATAAATCAAAGAGAAAAGAGATGTTCTAGTACAATCATATTTAATAAGAAATAAGTACCAAAGGTCAAAGAAGTAATAACTAAATGTAAAGCACTTTTTTTTAATGATGTAAGTATATGACATGATCTTCAGTGATCAGATAGGTATTATGACCTTTATTTGTGAAATGATCACAATGAACTTCTTTCATCATTCATGGAAATGCATCTACATAATGAGATGCCTCACGAACCCTTTTTGCAACATCCACCATTTTCCATATTTATAGCTCATCGAGATCATCAATCATTAAGGCCATGTGTTCAAGATTTTTCACGATACCTTTGTAGTACTCTATAACCAATCTTACATAGTTGTCAATATCAAATTCAAAATAAGCATTAGAATTTACGGAGCCATTTGGGCTTCCGATAATGATTTATGATTTGTTTTTTGAAGCATCCATTGTTTTAATTATTTACTACAAAAAAACTAAAAATACAAAATATGAGTATTTCAAAATTATGAGTGTAAAATTATCCATAATTTGTAAAAGTAAGAGTTAGAATAAATAATGTTTAGGACTACATTTTGTGCTAGAAATATTAAAAATACATAGAAAAAGAGATTAATATTTTTTACAAGGTGAATCGTCACAAAAATAACTTGAGATAGAAAACAAAATATAAAATTATAAGGACGTGATGTTATTTTCTCACCAATTTCTAAATCTTTCTTTAGTCTAGATCCTTGTAAATTCAATGGCCATGGTGCATTATACCAATATTTCATTAACATATTTTTATTGGTAAATACAATGATACGTTAAAGGAGAAGAATATTAACATTTTGAATGAACAAAATTTGGTAGGAAGTGTCTACGTACAAACTAATTTCCCTCTCTTTTTGCACAAACATGCACCTTCTTTACACATTATGCGTCTTTGTACAATATTTACAATTTCGTTGTAGTTCATGTTGAAATCACTTTTGACCAATTGTCTCATGTTTTTCAAACATGGGTGTAGACTAAAATTTTGATATGCCTGAAACATAAATTTAAATATTTAATATCATATATGTTCTTATCTAAAGTTACCACAATAAAGAATGTTTAATTTTATAAATTTCTATAATCATATTTGTATATTCCAGAGGTGTGTATCTCATCAACAGTTACATCCATGAACCAAATCATGGAGATATGATGCAACATAGTATAATTGATCTTGATTGTTCCAATAAATACTTTCCATTTTTGGTGCTCCTTTTAACCATATAAGACCATGGACAGGTCTAAATCCTATGTGCTGCCATTCATATCTGAACCAATAGTCTTCAACATTCATACCATTCTTAAGTATCTCTTTTTTGAAAGTTGTATTTCATAAATGCATGTATTTTGCAACAATGTGTGGATAGTCAATGATATTCTTTTTCCTCCACATTTGTGCTTCTTGCGGATCATTTGGTTGTGTTCCAGGCATCATTGCACACAAATGTGGCCAGTACAAGTTTTCTACACTTAATGTAAAAAATATTGTTGGTGTTCGAAGTTGATGAAGTAGGTCTATTAATATTGTCTGATACTTTGTCCAAAATGACCATGTTCCCCTTAAACTAGTTCCAAAATGCATCAATCTATCTGCTAGATGGGAGTGTGGTGTTTTGTCCATATGCTCACACAACTCTTGTATTGTGATTGGTATTTTGTGTAGAATTCTTTTCATGCAAACACTTGTTGAGCCATAGGCTCGGTGTCTCATGATCATATTCATTATGTAGTAACAAAACTTTGGATTCTTTCCAAATCTATTATCTCTATATCAAATTACGTACTTAACATATTCTTGAACTAATGTAACACCTTCACCTTTCACTACATGTAGACGTGATGTTATGAATTTAAGCCTATCAATGAGTTCCTTGAGTTGATTTAGAACATCACTTGCCAACTTTTGAACTTCTATAACTGTAAAATAATTTGAAGCAATACTCAAATGTGGGCTCATGAATGAATTTTTAGAATTGACATCTGGAATCTTGGAGATTTCTACTTCTTCTAGAAGATTTTTGATGTTTGGATTCTTAGCCATGTCTATTTCATCAATATAAATTTCCATACCTAGATTAAATAATAAAATGATTATTTACATATGTAAATAAAATATGTATGTTTAAAATCTCATTCTTATGTTAGGAACCAACATTTTAAATTATAAATTATACTCTAATTGTAATTAAATTGTTGATTTCTACCAAACCTTCTCCGCTACACCAGTCGTACAACCAATCGACTCCATATCAAACCCTTTTCAATTTTAGAGATGCCCTTTTAGAGATATTAATTCCAAAAGGGTTTCAAGTACTCTTGACAAGTCAACCTTCAAAGGGAAAGCAATTGTTCAACCTGCAAAACCTTTTTTCCTTAATCCTCATTTTCATGATCGTCGGTCATAGCTGACATCTAAACACCCTCCACCTTTTAAACCTAGGACTTTCCCTTACTTTGAAAAAGGAGAATCATCCCATCATCATCAGCAATCTCATCTACCAAATTCATTTAGGCAGGACAATCTTTTCCAGAATAATCCCTCAACGGTTCGTTCATTTCAGCGGCATAACATTTCAGATTCATATTCATTATTAGCTATAAAGGTGAATGTGTGACACAAATCTACCTTTGCATAGAGGAGTGACAACAAAAAGGTGTTCAAAAAATAACCAATACTTGATATATGTGAAGGTGCTCCTTTTGGCTCTTCTATTCAAATGCAATCTATTCAGATCCAAAAAGGTCTGGCTCAACAGAAGTTAGTCTCAACAATTGATAGAGCCCCCTTCATACCAAAAAAGATCTAGAAGAAAAAAGATAAGGGTAAGGTAGATCAAGGTCGTCAACATCTTGCACAAGGTCCACTATTACATGGTCCATAATTACTAGATAATAGTAAGCTCAGTGGTAGGAATTACCATGGAATTAGAGTCCAATATTTATCAACTAGTGCAAAAGTCTACGGTTTTGTCTCCTTAAGAGATTCATCCTCAAAATTTTCAAATGCAAGATAGCTTTAAAATTTAGCCTTTATCTATAGTGAAAGCCCCATCTACATCAGCTTCTCTTGCTAAAATACCAAAGGCCAGTAGTAGACAAAAGGGTTCCAAAATTAAATTAGAAATTGCAACAGGTATTCAAACTACATTGGATGATAGTTTCACTGTTATCAGAAGATCGACAAGGAGAACTAGATGTTATCCTTGTGCCCAATGAAAATCATCTCATGCAATGTTAGAGGTTTAAATTCCTTTGACAAGAGACAAATAATCAAACAAGCCATTGATTCTTTGCAGGCAGATATTATTTTATTGCAAGAAACCAAATTATCCCAAAATGATTTTGAGAAAACCATTGCAAGATGGAAAAAATGGAAGGCCTATCATATGCAAGGTTTGGGTGCCTCTGGAGGTTTAGCAGTTCTTTGGAATCCCTTTATAGTTAATTCTTAGCTCTTTCTAAAAATTCAAAAAAAAAAAAAGAAAAAGAAAAAATGCAAAAAAATTAAAAATAGAAAATGTGCTCGGTGAAAACCACTTCTTCTGGCACCTTTGTAGCAAAAGTGAAGAGAAATAAAATTTATCCTATGGTAAAAAATACTTCTTGTGCCACCTTGGATAAGTACCATGATGAAAACTTGGTAAACATGCATCATGCATAATTCTTCCATCATCCATATATTCCCTCTTCTCTCTTTGATCTTGACAATGTTGAGCTATCTTTACATATTGGCTATCTTATCCAAAATATTTTCTATTGTGCTCTCTCATTCACTCATAGCCTCCATCTTGAGCTTTATTCTTATTTCTCTATCCCATCACTATCCTATATATTTGACCCCTTGGTCTTGATCACAACAAAGAAAAACATGGTTCTCATAGGTGTCTTGACATGGCTACTCTTTTGGACTACATGCTTCATGCTATCTCACTTGTTGACTTTACTACTTATTCTACATCTTGTCTTGCTCATTACTTCTATTTCTTATCCAAAACATACTTCATCTGACTATTTCACCTCTTTCCCTAGCTTGGTTACTCTTGAGGAGTCAGTCCTTCATGATCACTTTCACTTGCTTCATACTCCTTTCTTATATGTCTTTTTTTATCTACCATCTTGTTACTCGATGATGTCCTATACATTGCTAAACATTGGAGAAAATGATGTGATCTTACTTGAAATATCTAAAATGTTCTAAAAGATTTTGAAAAATCATATATGATGCTGAAAAAATCCTAAAAACTAGAAAATATCTTGAAAAAATGATCATCTTAGTGAAAACCTAGCAATAGGCTCTTTGATGTATCACCAAAATAATTTAAAAGCAAGAAAACAAAAAAATTGAAAAAAGTCCTAACAAAATTTACCAAGTGGTGAAAACCTGGAAACAGGTGCTACTTGAGACCATTGCACCTATGTCTATCAGTCTCTATCACACACTCTGCAACACATTTCCTAGCTTGGAATTGTTTCTTGTCCTCATCTTGGGAGCACAACTACTTGTACTATTTGAGGTCTCCTTGTGCATTAGGGTTTGTGTGGAAACTCACAAAATAGCATTTCTCAACACTACCCCCAACCTGACATCAAGTGTTTCTCAATATTTTTCACATAGTTTACCTACAGTCTTTGATGTTGCAATATTTCTCACTATCAGATTCAAGTCATAAAGAAATGGCCAAGTGACTTACACACACACACTTAAACACTTAAACTACTGATCCATGATGAACTTTATCTTCTTTTCATGTTGTCTATGATGATTTATTTGCTATGTGTTCCCTCCCTAATAAGTGTTTCAAGGATGTCATGGACTAGAAGACTAGGGGCATGGGGCATGTTTTACTTGCTTTCTTCTTATGGGTATACTTTTTTATTCTATAGTGTTTTGAGCGTTCATGCTTATCCTACATAAAACTTTGGATTTCAAATGTAGATCATCCTTGACTATTTTTTGCAAGACCACACTCAGGGGTTATCTTGGCATTTATACTTTGATATAAGTGTAATCTTGCTATACTAAACATAGGGAATCTAATTGTGTAGTCATCTTTACTTATACATCTTTGATGCTTAGGTTGGATTCCCATATTTCTATCTAAAATAGATCATATTCATATCCTGATAGTTATACTAGTGATGGTTGTATGATCTCATGATGTCCCTAATAAGGGTCGGTGATAAAAACTAGGACCTACTTATGTAACCCTTGCAATTACACATTTTCATACTAGCTTGCTTTATAGGGTTCATTCTAGCTTAGCTTTGCATTTTTCATGTTGAGAGAGCTCTCTTCTTTATCTTTCATGGACTTGTTAGCTAACTATGTTCATCCTTCTATTGTATCTTCTAGATGTTATCTTATCTCTTCTTTCCTATTTCTCGCTTCTTTTCTATCTTACCATCTCATCTATTCTTTTGACCTATATTTGTTAATCTTGGCATCCTAGATCCATTTTTGGGATTGAAATCAAAATTCGGCTTCATCTTGCTAGTCAAAAATTTCTTTAATTTGTGAATCTTGTAGGGGAAATCATCATTTCTTCATTTCTTCATTATTTCTACTCTCTTCCACTTTTCCTGATTCTTATACTTTATCTTTCTTGGTCAAAGTTATTCAAACTAAGGAATATCTTCATTGTTTGGTGGTCACTCTTTGGTTCTAATCCTCTATTTGTCATCTTGGACATTGTTGTATCTTGATTTGCTCATATCTTGCTCTTTTTTGCATCCCCTTATCTCATTTTGTTTTCGATCCTCAGGGGGCAAAATTATTCTATCATCACCTGCCACAACTATCTATTTCTTAGGAGCATTTTTTTGATCTATTCATTTAATCTTGGTCTATCTACCTTGCTAGGTGTTAGCATTCTTCTTTAATTCTAACATCATCTTTTTCATAATTTTTAGTACTACCGCTATTAGGTTGTACATTCAAGATGTGCTATCTCTCTCTGTATGTCATTCTTTGGAATTAGATATCTATATCTATCGCTACCATCTTCGCTTCTTCATTCTTTGGCATCATGTGTTCTCAAATCGATCACACATTAGTCAAAGAGGGGAAAATGTAATCAACAAAATATGGTCATCCATACTATGAGGCCGCTTTCTAGCATTTTTTCATAATTTATATAATGGTTATTTCTTATCAAATCCTCAAAAATATATTTATGCTTTAGCTTAGTTCTCTTTGTTAGCTTGCATTTGCATTGCATTTTATTCTAGATTTTGGGATATTGGCACTCTTACCTCTACTCTTTGAATCTCTCATTCTATGGTGCACCTTGCAAGGGTTGCATAATTTGGTTCATTTGAGAGCCACCATCTCATAGCCTTTGCACATCATAGATAGAGAGCTATAAGCTAGCTCTTGAGACTCCCTCTTACATGGGTTATCTCAAGAATAATAGCTTATAGAAGTGTGACACTTTTATGTGCACACACATAGTCCATAAGAGGCTACTTCAACTGCATTCAAGTTTGTATATGAAAATTTGTCATAAGATGCTTTGGCTACAAAATATTCATCCAAGTTCTTCTGCACATTACTAATCTTTTGTGTTGTGTTCTCTGAGAAGTGAGAACCATTTTATTACCCTTTATTTTCTAAGCTCAATGATTTTAATGTCATCGTGAACTTTTGATACTCTTGCCTCAAGTTCTTCAATAATTTTCTAAGCTCAATGATTTTAATGTTAGTGATTGAAGTTTATTTACCTTTGAACTGACTTCATCATTTATATCTTTCAGATATTTTTATAACATGATGCATTTTCCATACAACTTCATTCCTTTCTCTAGACATCTTCTTAACTCCTTGATGCTAATATTAAGAGTCTGCAAATCATTTCTAACATTACTGCACACTATAGAAAAAAACAATGCATCATGTTTGATTTGAGATTGGATTGATGATATGTTGATAGATTAGTGAATTCCACATCAAAATATTTCACTAATTCCTTTTCTTTCAACTTTAATTCTTTCTCTGTCACCTTGATCATGACTATTTTCTGTAATTTCTCAAGAACTTCTTCCAAAGTCTTCTCTAGATTTATGAATTTATTGTTCTTCTCCAATAGTTTTCTCATTGATGATATAAGTCATTTCTGATCATCATCATCATCTAATGCAATGGATAATACTGATATCATAGGGTATCTTCCTTTCTTAGGTGTAGCCAATAGAACATTAGCCTCAGATGGGACTTAAATTTGTCACATTCTATTGTAACATGTTTGAGCTAAGGTTTAAATGTTCATTCCTACATCACAACTTTCCATTTGTGCTTTATTCTTTCTTCCTCTTCTCTCTTTACCTTTCCTTACATTTTCCTCATCTTATTTTTGTCTTTGTTCATCTGCTCTAGCTTTCTTTTTTTTCTCTTCTTCTAACGTTTCTTCTTCTTCTTCTATCTTCTTTTCTTTCTCTTCCTCTACATTGTCAAAAATGGTGTAGTTGAAAAAATTTTCAACAACGGCTTCACCATAATCTTTGAATGGATTCTCCTTATCATCAATTCATATATGTGTATTGTCTACTTGCATGGTATCAGTACTAATTGTAATCTATGGTGATGATTCAGTCATCACAGTGTCTTTGGCCTCCTCTGTCATTGATGTATCTACTGGTAAATTCTCAGTAGCCTTCTCTTTAGTCATTGTGTCCCTCATCTAGTATTCTCTTCTCCTTTTTAATATGGATTGCTCCCCCTAAGTCCTTGCTCTTCTTTGCAACAATGGGTGTAGAGGTAATGAATTTAATTATTGCTTTCTTTGTCTCCTCATTCACTTCCTGATAATTACCACACATCAACAAAATTATTCTTATTTTTTTCTCAACAAGGGTTCAATACCCTTCATTATTCTTTTTATGTCTTCATCACTATTAACTTCACAAATTTTCCTTATCTAATTTTCTCTTATTCCTTTATCCTCATCTACCATTCTTTTTTTTCTATTAATCAAACTATTATACAAGCCTTGTGGTATGTATTTTTGAATATATTCAAATCTCTTCTTTGTCAAAATCATGTGTCTAACTAATGCATTTTCTAACTACATTCTATCCATGTTACTATACAAAATTATTGTTATCAATAATATGGACATTCAAGTTTTCTACTTTTGGTTTCTAGGGCTTCTTACTAGAAGTTGCCTTTTTTTTAGTCACAACCTTCTCAGCTAGTCCATTCTCAATTTTCTTTGACTCTTCTTCAAATTTATCTAACTCAATCATCTGCAATGCTTTCCTCCTTTTTCTTGGACCACTAGATAATTTCTCTATTCTCTTCTTGGAAGGTGACTCTATTGCCTCTTGTTTAACCTTCGCGAGTCTTTCTGATTTTCTTGTGCCTAGAGGAGTGATTTTTTGTTCTCCTATTATCCTGACCTTCTCTTTATCCTTCTCCTTATGAATAGGTTGTACAATAGTAGTTTGCATCTGTGCTACTGCAGCACAAGGTGCACTTGGTATATGACTGGAAGGTCTAGCTACTGTGACCCCTTATTTTTCTCCTACAAATGCCAAAGGTGTAACTACCAAAAACTCAGTTTTTCTACTTGCTCTCATTTCCATAGCTATGCCCATTGCCTCTCTTTATTCCTCTATTCTAATGCTTGTCTCCTTAAGAGTTACATCAATTTTCTTCTCAACTTTTTTCTCGATATCTTTGTTATGAAGTTCACTATGAACTTTCTCGACTTTCTCTTCATATTTTCCCCATCCAAGGCATTCTTTATCTCTTTTTGATTCCAATATAATCAATGATGAATCTAAACAAGAACCCCTTTATCTTTCTTCAACATAAATTTTTTCTTATTTCACTTATATATATTTTTTGGTACGTATTAGTTTTTCTTTTTGTTTCTTCTATTTTTAATTCCTCTTACTGCACCCTTTTTAGCTATTTTCTTTTTGACCACATATCTCTTTCACTATCACACAACCCCACTTCTCTTTCTTGTTCACAAAAGCCTCCCTAATTTTCAACACTAGACTAGATGTGCCTTGTTTCTAAATTATTTTATAAAACTCCTTCCATTCTTATTTGTTAATGTGATTCAACTTCTTCTTGATGTGTATTGTCATGTCTAGAACTAGAGTTCAAAGGTATTCTTGGAATGTAGTAATTATAATTGATTTAAAATATTAGTTAATTTTAAAGGCTTTATTCTTGGCATAATTGGTGATGAAAAATAGTTGATAAGCATGTTTTTTCTTCCACATTTGGTGCACCAAATTGGTCGAATCTCTTTCTCAGTTGTTGTATGTGCATACTCAGTTTCAAAGCCTCAGATCAACACATGTTGAGAGCATACCTATAAATATTTGTTAATTTGAATTCATTTTTTTAAACCATCAAAATATTGTAATAAATGATGCTAACAATAGCTGTGGATATTGGCTTTTCATTAGCCAATTGCATTCATGAGACAGTAGTTACAATCTAGAAAAGTGATGACTCAAACATTTAAATTTTTGGCATTTTCACCTTAAAAACTTAGAGCCAAGCTTTTGAAAACTTAATAGATGTCAATTCACCACTAGTCAAACAAAAAATTGAAACAAAAGAAATCTGAAAGCTTTTTGAGTGGTTCTAATTGCATATGTAACTTGCTGCTCTTGCACCAATAATCTATTTATTAATGCAATTTTAGGTAAACCATTAATATAAGTTAGAAAAACTTATTGTTTAAACCAAAATTACTTAAATGTCTATCAATTTTTTAATAGCCTTTAACTATTTCTGTTGATTTAAGTGTATGGTTATAGCAATGATGTCCTTCCAACAGAGTGTAAGAGAAAAATGTTACGCATTCATAGAGAGCTCATTATGAAGATAATAAAGGTTGGCTCCACAGTTGATGGTCTAAGAATTGTAGTAAATATATTTGAATACTTTCAATAATCTTTTTTAGTGAATAGACATCTATTTAATCATTTAAAAATTAATATTACATATGTAAAAATAAATAGAATAAATTATACTTTAAAAATAGTACACCTTAAACTATTAATGATGCACAAATATGTGAAACAACTATGCAACAATAACACTATATTTTCATTGAATTGCATAACTCTATGTTTTTGTATGTAGCTAGTAAGTGGGTCAAAAAGTTTTCTTTGAAAAAAAATAATATTATTTCTATTACAAACATGCCTGCAATACTTAAATCAAAGAATATTGAATTTCTGCCACATGCCAAACATTCCAATATTATTCCAATGTTTTAGAAACATATGCCAAAGATAACGATTAATAAATAACAATTTTTCTCCAATATTCTAGGGTTCCTAAGAGTACATAAACTTTGATAGATGCATTATGTTATATGTAGGACAGTGCAACTCAGTACATTTATTAGTATGTTTAAGCTATAAGTAAGTGATACATGAACTCTTTCTTTTATCTATGCTCAAGTTTATAAAATACATACAATTGCAGATTTATTATTGAATATTGTCAATTTTCTTTTATAAAGGAATTTAGATCTGTGATTTCAGTTTATTTTATTTTTATCAACTTTTAAAATCATGTTTTATAGTCAATAATTAAAACAAGTTTAAGTTTCATCTAATTCATTCAAACATTGTGTGATGAGCTAGCAACCTTGAATGCAAGATTTAAATGTGCCAAAACTTAGCACCATCTATCCATGTAAGTATTATCTCACCACCAATGTTCCTACTCATTGACTTAATCAATCTTTCCCCCTTCTTGTAGCTCATATTTGCAAAACCGTAGGCTTTTAGTTTTCCTTATTTTAAAAGGTGCCGGCTCAATGGAATAGTCCCTACATTAGAAGAAGGAGGATGGTGGTTCAAGTCCATCATGGCTTCAAATGAATGAATTGATTTTATTGTAGTTTATTTTTAACAATATTTTTTTATTAATTTATACTTTTATACCATCTCTATAATCATCTCATATATATATATATATATATATATATATAAAATAAAGACATAATTAAAATTTTCTCTAAGAGATAATAATACTATTGTTCCTTATTGTCTTTATAAGACAATAATTTAAGACACTAACTTAAAGAGAATACTTAAGACCATGTACTAGGGGCTTCAAATGAAGCCCCATGCTTCGCTCAAAGCCCAAAAGTTGTTATAAAATCCCTAGGGGGCTTAACTCCAAGCCCCATTGGTGCCAAACATTCTACCACTAGGGAAATAAAAATTTTTATATAAATTTCTTAAATTTTCTGTCAAATTTTTTCCTTCTTGGGGCTCAAACAAGGGCTAAATAGGTCTATTTTTAAAAACTAAATATACCAGATTATTCTACTCTGAATAATCTTTCCAATGACTATACATTTAATATAAATTGTGTTTATTGTCATGTTTTATTTGTAATTTTATTAAATATTGGTTGCTTGGCCATTTCACAACTCTCTATTTAAAGCTTCATGAAAAATAGAAATTGAGAGAAAATAATTTTTCAAAAATATGTGTTGTAAAGGTATGTGTGATACCCTTCTAGAAAAACAAGAGAAAAACCATTTTGATTGATCCAAAAGAAATTGTATTGGTCAAAATCAACCTATGTTTAATTTATCGTTAATGCCACTTGACCATTGAATAGAATCTACATTTTTTAATGAAATTGAACAAAACCAACTAAAGTTGCTAGGTATTGATGTTACAAGCAATTAATGATAAAACCTCTCAAATTAAGCTCTCAAAAATGTCTCATGCTCCTTTAACTAAAAATACTAAGGATGCTCTCATATTTGCAAGCAATCCTAAGTGACAATTAGGGGTCCTAGGATAGATTAGTGTATCATATGATCCCTCACATTAGGACCCAATGGCATACATTTATGTAACCTATGACTTCTAAGATAGATTAATGGTTATTAAAGGTCACAAGGAGTCATAAGTGTTAGAATCTTTTAGAATAACCGAGAGGGGGGGTGAATCAGTTATTCAAGGTCCCAAATGCCCTAATAAAACTTTTTTTTTTCTCACCAAATGTAGTGAACTCATAAACCTTTAAACCATCCAAGCTTAAATCAATCATATTAGCAAGTTACAGTAAATCAACATGCAAAGGTAAAACATGCAAGATCAACACATGACACAATGATTTACGTGGAAACCCAATTTGCGAAAAACTACTAGTAACATGCTACTTGATTCTCACTCTTCTGAAGTGATGCAATGTTAAAGGCCTGCCCTGTTAAAGGCTTACAACACACTGTTAAATGTGACCTTGTTAGAGGATTTCACCAAACTGTTAGGAATGGACTTGGTTAAAGGACTTTAGAACATTCACTGGGAATGTCACCCTGTTAAAGTATTTATCTCATGGCTATCAAACCAACCTAAGTCCATAGGATTTAAACTAATTGTTACAATTGCTAAAAAGTAACAACAATGAACTTTTGATCTGATATAACTTACAACATACTTTGCAGATTTCAGATCACACTTTCAGTTTAGTCCTTATGCTTGGCTTTTATCTCTTCAGCTCTGACTGCTTGTCATCTATTCAAGCTTCATCTCCTTGAGTCTTCTAACTCACTATACGAATGCATCCATATCAGGGGTCTTCTTACTGAAATAGAGTAACTATGCTCTCTTTCCTCTTTTCCACCTTCTTCAACACTTTACACTTTCATGCTTGACCACCCCTCTCTCATTCATTTTTTTTCATTAACTAATGACTCCTTATATAGAGATCTGATATGCCTTTGCCACTCAATTCTCCCTCTTCACTTTTAGGGTTTCAATATGGATTAGGTAAAATACAATGTATCTACCCCATATCTTGTTCTCTTCTAGAAACTTCACCAGCTGTATCCTCAAAAACATTTTACATGGTGTTCTGTGCCACCAGCTCATCATTCTTATCTTCTATTTAATTTACAAACTTCTAAGTAATAACCTTGTCGGCTTAGTTTTGGCGAATCTTCGATCTTCAAAATAATGCAACAACTTGGCATTATTTGTTTTACTGATGCTCGAAATCTCAGTGTTACTCAACATCTACACAAAACTGTGTTACTCGGCACTTACAGAAAACTGTGTTACTCGGCACCTACAGAAAACTGTGTTACTCGTCACCTACAGAAAACTGTGTTACTCAGCACCTACTCTTTACTCGGCACCTGAAGATCACTCGGCTTATATGATATACTCAGCACCTTCTCTTAGTTGAGCTTTGTAAAAGACTTAGCTAACACCTAACCTCTTTAATATGTTTCAGTGTGCCCTTTTTTCTGTATCTTATAGTATGTTATCAAATACACTTTTTCATCAATGGCTTAGCTGATCCTAGTACTTCATTAAAATATCATAACTTCAACCTTTCTCTAGGTGTTCTAGTTACATCTTATTGATTGCCACCACCTTGTCAACCAACTAATTGATAGTATTTGGATCACTAAAGCAATTGTCATTCCTGCAAGTACCAAGTTTGACATCAATGACAAAACAATGATTGAGAACATTCTTTATCATTCCAACAACTCTTATTATCAATTCAATCATTTCTAACAATCTCCCTCTTTGGCATTGATGGCAAACCAAACTGATCAATGGATCAACTTAGTTACCACCAAAACTGATTGTATATATTATCTGCTTCTTTTCTCTGCTGCTACATCTTTACTACTTATCGCATATATCTCCCTCTTTCATATATATCTCCCTCTTCCTTTGCATAGATCAGTTTCGTCATATTTCTCCCTCTTTGACATAAATGCCAAAGATGAAGAATCTTTATCATGCAAAATATAAGCTTTGGCTTTTTCTTTGTCTTTCTCCCTCTGTCACCATGCTTGTGACTGATTTGGAGTTTCTGTTCCTGCTGTCATCCTTTGCATCAACCTGTTACTATTCCAATGTTTGATTTCTGTTGATGCAAGGCAGCTTCCTTGTTGCCTTAAACTGCTTGATTTAGGGGTATTACCCCCAACTTTCCTCTAAGATATTCATAAGCATCCTTGGGAAATGGTTTGGTGAAAATATCTGCAATTTGTTCCTTTCTGTGAATGTACTCTAGCTTCACTTGTTTGTCTTCTACCAATTCTCTGACATAATGATACTTGATTGCAATGTGCTTGGTTTTTGCATGCATTGCTGGATTTTTGGATATGTTTATACCACTTTTTTTGTCACAATACAATATCACAGGTTTGGTTACCTCTTCTTTCATTCTATTCAATAGATGTGTGAGCCATACAATGTTTGTGCAATTGACTGCAGCTACCACATATTCCGACTCTGCAGTGAACTAGGATGTGCATGTTTGTTTCTTACTAGTCCAGGTAACGAGCCTTTTGCCTAAAAATAATGCACCTCCACTTGTGCTTTTTCTGTCATCAATGTTTCCTCCCCAATCTGTATCAGTGTATGTATTGAGTTCAAATTTCTCACTCTTTTTGTAGTATAGACCAAAGTTATCAGTTCCTTTGAGATATCTCATTATTATTTTTACTGCTATAAGATGGTTTTCTTTAGGATTAATAGAGAACTTAGCCACTATTCCAACTGCTAATGCTATGTCTGGTCTGCTATGTACTACATACTATAATTTTCCAATCATGGATCTGTACATTGTTTGATTGACTTCAGCTGACTCATCATTTTTGGACAGCTTATTTCCTGTGGCCATTGGTGTGCTGACTAGTTTGGATTCCTCCAGTCCAAACATTTTAAGAATCTCTTTGATGTACTTTGATTCTGTAATAAATATTCCATTTTTGAGTTGATGTACTTGTAAGCCAACAAAAAATTTGATTTCTCCAAACATGGACATCTCAAATTCTTGTCTCATTTTGTCAGCAAAGCCTTTGCAAAGTACTTCCTTTCCACCAAATACTATATCATCCACAAAAATTTTAAATACAATAATGTCTTTACCTTCTTCTGCTTTGATGTACATGTTGCTATTATCATCAGTTCTTTCAAATCCAATTTGCACTAGATACTTGTGAAGTCTCTCATACCATGCTCTTGGTGCTTGTTTCAAACCATAAAGTTCTTTGTGTAGTTTACACACCATATCCATGTTGTTTTTATCAACAAATCCTTCTGGTTGTTTAATGTAGACTTCTTCTTCTAGTATACCATTCAAGGAAGCAGATTTTACATCCATCTGATAGACTTTAAAAATTTTGTAGGCAGCATATGCAAGCAAGGTTCTTACTCCTTCCATCCTAGCAACAGGAGCAAATGTTTCTCCATAGTCTATTCCTTCTTCTTGAGCATAACCCTTGCATACTAGTCTAGCTTTGTTTCTGGTAATCTCACCATTCTCATCTAGCTTGTTCCTGAATACCCACTTGGTGCCAATCACATTTTTGTCAATTGGTCTGGTAACCAAACTCCAAGTTTTGTTTTTCTTTATTTGATCAATTTCTTCTTCCATAGCTTTATACCAGTCATCATCTTCTAATGCACCATACACTGTCTTGGGTTCAGATGTGCTGATTAGACATGATTCATGTCTTAGTCTATTCCTTTTCATTGGTCTTGCATCTTTGTCACAAATTATTTGTTCAACAGGGTGATGTCTTTTTACATATTTGGATAATCTTGGCTCTGTCCTAATTTCCATGTTTGATCTTTCAAATTCTGGATCACTTTGCACTTCGTTGTCTGGTTGTTCTTCATCATGTATTCCATCTTACGAATCAGATTGTTCATTTCTTTCATTTTGCAACTCGGCTTCTGAATGTAGCTCGGGATTCACTGGTTGAGACTCGGCTAAGACTGATACTTGTTGTTGAGTTTCAATTGGATTGACATCCTCCTGCTCAGCAGTCATTCCTTCATAAGAGTACACAAAGGTTCTGTATTCTTCCATTTTCTTTGGTTCTTCAGCTTGAACTTCTGTGTGCTCATCAAAATTTACATTTGTACTTTCCACAATTTTGTTAGTGTTAACATTCAAACACTTATATGCCTTACTTCTTGTGGAGTAACCAAGAAATATACCTTCATCACTTTTTGCATCAAATTTTCCATTTCTAACATCTTTAAGAATAAAACATTTACAACCAAACACTTTGAAATGTTTTACATTGGGTGAGTGACCATACCATAATTCAAAAGGTGTTGCATTTGTACCTTTCTTGATTTGTACTCTGTTTATTGTATGAACAGCTACACTTATAGCTTTTCTCCCGTATTTTAGAGCAACAGTCTTTTCCATCATTAATGTTCTGGCACAATCAATTACAGATCTATTTCTTCTTTCAGCAATTCTATTCTGTGGGGGAGTTCTAGGAGCTGACGTTTGTCTTTTGATTCCTTTGTCATTACAGAATATCTCGAATTCATTTGATGTGAATTCACCACCTCTATCTGAACTTAGACATTGCAAGCTTTTTCCTGTTTCCTTTTCAACTCTAGCCACATACCATTTAAACATTTGGAAAGCATCAAATTTTTGTTTTAAGAACATGACAGTCATCATCCTGGAATAATCATCAACAAATAACATGATGTATTTATCTCCTCTATAGCTTTGTACTTCCATTGGACCACATAAGTCAGTGTGAATTAACTCAAGTATCTCCTTAGATGTATAGTTTTTGCTTTTGAAACTTGACTTTGTCATCTTTCCTAGTTGACATTGTTTGCACATAATATTATCAGACTTCTTCAATTTTGGTAAACCTTTGACTTTCTTCATTTTACTAATGTTGACCAGATTATCAAAATTGACATGACATAATCTTCTATGCCATAACTGCAATGTCCCTTTTCTGATTTTTAATGATATTTTCAACCTCTAATCAGATCTTTAAAATCAAACAGCTAATATCCCAAAGATCCACCAAATTCCTCAAGAAACCCCAAATTGGGTATGTTGAAAATAGTGCTAAAAGTTTCACAACTTCACAAATTATTAATGAATCTGAAAATGGAAATTTTTACAGAACTTTCAGCAGCATAACAGCCTACAAATTGACATTTCCAGATCCGTATAGCCTTTACACAACAGCTCAAAAATGTAGGACCAAAACTATGCTCATCGGGCTCCCGAAATAGCACAAAATATGCCCGGAAACACCACAAGAACACTAATAATCTATCTCAGAAGTTTAATCACGTCCCAATATATATATTCAGCTCTATTTTAATAGCTTAAAGTCTAAAATACAGCAGCAACCAAAACTGATATGAAATACTCAACCGAAAACACCAAACTCTTACAAAAATACACCCGGAAACTCACAAATCTGCACTGTTCAGCACAAAGGCAAACTCTGTATGAGCATGCACATGGAATGGCTTCAAACTCCCGTCCTTAACCTTCCTAGAAACCTGCAAAATCCCATTCTTGGGTCTCCCTAGAAACCTGCAAACTCCCGTTCTTGGGTCTCCTTCTCCACAGGTTTGGCAGCCTCTGAAGAATAACAAAGAATGAGCGAAAATCAAGTCTGGACTCCCTCCAAAATGCCTCCAAACCTCTTTAAAAAGGGCATAACTGTAACTCACGTCCAAGAGAGGTTAATGAAACATATTTTAATAATAATTATCATTTATTAGTCCAACGGTTTCCAAAGATTAACTCCCTTTTTCCGAAACTTCACTTTCTTGGGCCTGCCTGCCTTAGCAAAGATTTTCTTTTTTTTTTAATTATTTGAAAAGGGGACATGACAAGTCCTCCCCTCCCAATCATTGCTTGTCCTCAAGCAATGGCTGAACAATAAACCAATCAATCCACCTGGATCCCAAATGTAGTCATGAACTATACTACTACCAATTAACATAGGCTCCTGCGATATCCTTTGCAATATGACCAAGAGGAATCCATAATCAAATTGACAATTATAGCTCAACCAAACTCCGAAATCACCACTACCACAAACAAAAACCCATGAGGCACAAACTCTTAGAACATCAGAACCCAAGTAAAGTGGACAAATCAAACTACCAACATAGTAAATACCATCAATGCATCCCACTGGCCTATATGGAATGTACAATCCAACTCTGAAAAAATGGTGAACCCTCTTGAATGAAACTGTACCAAGTATGGAGAATCCACACACTGTACAACTCCTGCAGTCAACACAACTTTGCAAATCATCAGCCACTATCTCATAACCATAACTCCCATACACTGCTGATGGTGAAAAGACATTACAAGATAAAGAGTAAGAAATGGAATCCAAACCAAATTTGTCTACCATCAACTCCTCAGCACAAGGATCAAATGCTAACTGATGTACATACCCTGCAATATAATGTTGATAAAAAAAACCAACCTTAGTCAACAGCTCACCATGAAGAAGTGATACAACCCACTGTGACTGATCACCAGCTAAGTCAAGAGATGTCATAGCCAAAGGAGTAGAATCAATAACAACACCTGCTGAAGCATCACTCTGAAACTCCTGCTCTAAGTCATGTATTATCAAGATGTCAACTGTAGAACCTATCGCCATGTCATGCCCATCACAACTCTCATCTTGAGGCATCAAATTGTCCCATAACTGATGATAAGCACTAGGAACCAAAGTACATCTCTGTATCATCATCTCATCAACATGGTAATCAAAGGTAGATAGATGAGCATACCTCACAGTGTAATGCCGATAGAATGCACCAATCTCAGTCAGTGGCTCAGACTGCAATCCAGATGTAACTAACTGCACTCGATCATTAACCAAATTGGAACTGACTACTACCTCTGAAGACATTATGAAGAGAGTAGTATTACTAGTAGGAACCATGCCAACTATCAGCTCACCAATGTCACACATGGTCTTTGATACAACATCTCTAGTCTTCGTGCCATTAGTACTAGAGGTCACCACCATGTCAGGCATACAACAATCTGCTACAACACCCAACTCAATTGAACCTAACTCTAGTGGGAATGAACCTGATATTCCAATGTTAGTATCAAGAATGGATGCATCCCCATCTCCACTGTCTCTGACAATCTCGGCCATGGACATCCTCGGATCACCAAACACCACTGCTTGTGACTGTATAGAATCAGGTGAAGACTGTAGTCACTCTAACTCCATGGTCACCTTAGCCAAATGAAACTGTGACTCCTTGAAAGCCAACTGTGTACTCTCAAGAATCTCAGAAGTCACCACAAGCTGCTCAGTAATCTCACTCACCTCATCTTCCTTGGCCAACAATGCATCATATGCTGTACTGCCCCACTTCATAAGATAATCTCTGTCGGCTACCAACTGCATATAATCCTGTCTCAGAATCTCGATAGCCTCCCATAAAGAGTGGAACTCTGTCAAGGAAAGATAATTGCCTCCCTGCTCATCACTAGTAGGAGAACCCCATCCATAAACTGCTAACAACTGACGAGCAGCATCGAAATGCTGGCAAGTGATAGCAATGTCTTGGTCACTAACTCTCAACTGATTAGACACATGATGGCACTGGCTTGACTGTCTCCTACAAACCTCCTCTGATGCACTGTCTAAAGGAGTATCCTCAAAGTTACTGGTCTCTAGAGTATTACCATCCATATCCTGTGAATCAAATCTAAAACTCATATCAACATACAGAGTATCAAAAACATTAGCATTGCTGTCCAACTCCTCTATACCCAAGGAAACTAAGTCTTCAAAATTGCCCACTGCATCCTTCTGGATGTCATCAATGCCAATATGATCCTGGGACTCATCTATACACACTGCCAAATATGAAATATCATCAACACATTCCAGCAAGTATGGCCGACTGGATATATGAACAAGGCCCAACATTGGTGTATAAAAACTAATACCAACATCAGACAAGATACTGGCACAAGAAAAGACAACACCATGTAATCTGCTAATCAAATCCATGATAGCACCCAAACAAACACTGCTACCAAAAAGTGTTAAAGATCTCCAGTCAACTGAATCCCAAATGCCAATATAACAATCTCGAGTCCATATCCGTAAACTAGAATCAACTGGTAACTCAAGAAAACTCCTCACCTGAGTAATATGACCAATACCAACTAACTCCACATACTTGTCATGATGAGATAATGAAGTCACACTACTATCTTTGTTCACCTTCAGCTGGCTGGACAAATCATGTGAAGTACTACCAGCCTCAACCTCATGTGATGAAGCATCTAACTGTGTCTGGTACTCTTTCTCAGCAAAGTCATGAATGCTCAATGTCTGCTCATCTCTACCAGGTATCTCACCATCCTCATAATCATCATCTGAACCCACTACACTGTAGTCACTGCCTGTTGTAACTATACCATCCTGAATACCTGTGGCATCACCCTTTGACGACTTGTAAACAATTGACTTAATTTGAGTATCAAGTTGACCGTTACTATCAATCTGTGTAATATCCTTTCCCACCACCTCCTGTGGCAGAGTAGAATCTGAGACCTCTACCTGGCTATCAGCTAGTTTCTCAAACTCCTCATGCAAGTTCTTGGGAATTGTGTCATCTGTCCTGTGAGAAAATCTGCCAAATAGTAATCCAGTCAACTTATCCACCTTAGCTGGGTCAGATAACATGTCATTTATATGGTGGTGCTCAACCAACTATTTAGACATGTCATGGCTTATTTTCATAAGTATATCTCGAATGTCTAAATAACCATCCTTTCTATTATTTTGACTCTGGCTATCAATTGTCCAAGATTGTTCCCTTTGAGACTCTATACTATACCTATCCATTCTGGATAAAGTAGAGTGTAACCCCAATAGGATATAACTTCTTCAAACACCAAGAACTAACATGCAAATGATTAGAAGTAGCATGCAACCATAGATTTGGACATGCAACTGATTAGAAGCAACATGCAACCACCAAATTATGACATGCAAGATCTGGGTAGTTGTCAAAATTGAAATGCAAACTTCTACAACCACCAAATTCACCAAGAACTAACATGCAAATGATTATAAGTAGCATGAAACTATAGATTTGGACATGCAACTAATTAGAAGCATGCAACCACCAAATTATGACATGCAAGATCTGGGTAGTTGTCAAAACTGATATGCAAGATCTGGGTACTTGTCAAAATTGAAATGCAAACTTCTACAACCACCAAAATCACCAAGAACTAACATGAAAATGATTAGAAGTAGCATGCAACCATAAATTTTTACATGCAACTTATTAGAAGCAACATGCAATCATAAATTATGACATGCAAGATTTGGGTAGTTCTCAAAACTGAAATGCAAGATCTGGGTAGTTGTCAAAACTGACCTGCAACTTCTACAAACCCTCAGGCTGGCAAGATCATGGCTCTGATACCATTGCAATGTCCCTTTTCTGATTTTTCATGATATTTTCAACCTCTAATCAGATCTTTAAAATCAAACAGCTAATATCCCAAAGATCCACCAAATTCCTCAAGAAACCCCAAATCGGGTATGTTGAAAGTAGTGCTAAAAGCTTCACAACTTCACAAATTATTAATGAATCTGAAAATGGAAATTTTTACAGAACTTTCAGCAGCATAACAGCCTACAAATTGAAATTTCCAGATCCGTATAGCCTTTACACAACAGCTCAAAAATGTAGGACCAAAACTATGCTCATCGGGCTCCCGAAATAGCACAAAATATGCCCAGAAACACCACAAGAACACTAATAATCTATCTCAGAAGTTTAATCACGTCCCAATATATATATTCAGCTCTATTTTAATAGCTTAAAGTCTAAAATACAGCAGCAACCAAAACTGATATGAAATACTCAACCGGAAACACCAAACTCTTACAAAAATACACCCGGAAACTCACAAATCTGCACTGTTCAGCACAAAGGCAAACTCTGTATGAGCATGCACATGGAATGGCTTCAAACTCCCGTCCTTAACCTTCCTAGAAACCTACAAACTCCCGTTCTTGGGTCTCCCTGGAAACCTGCAAACTCTCGTTCTTGGGTCTCCTTCTCCACAGGTTTGGCAGCCTCTGAAGAATAACAAAGAATGAGCGAAAATCAAGTCTGGACTCCCTCCAAAATGCCTCCAAACCTCTTTAAAAAGGGCATAACTGTAACTCATGTCCAAGAGAGGTTAATGAAACATATTTTAATAATAATTATCATTTATTAGTCCAACGGTTTCCAAAGATTAACTCCCTTTTTCCGAAACTTCACTTTCTTGGGCCTACCTGCCTTAGCAAAGATTTTATTTTTTTTTAATTATTTGAAAAGGGGACATGAAAATAACCATTCATCATCAAATTTTGCAATAAAACAAGAAACATCATCCATATCAAGGTAAAACAGATTACTCTTCATTTGATCTCCTTTTCCTATTAGTTTACCATCAGTATCATAGATTTTTGCAGTTTTGTTTCCAAATTCCACTTTGCATCCTATATTGCCTAACTGTGAGACACTCAGTAAATTGTAGTTTAATCCTTCAACATAGTATGCATTGTCACATGAGATTTGTTTTGTGAGCTTGATGGAACCTTTTCCTTTGATTTGACAAGGGGCATCATTACCAAATCTAACACTATTTCCATCATACTGAGTAAAGTTAACAAACTTACTTTTGTCTCCTGTCATGTGATGTGAGCATCCACTATCTATGATCCATCTGCCATTTTTGTTTATACAAGTCATCAGTGTTGTGGCTTCTTCTTCATTGGATTGGTCCTTCATGGCTACATAAACAACTTCATCATCATTGTCATCAGAATTTTCTTCAACAATATAACACTTCTTACCTTTTTCTTTGTAATCTTTCTTGTCATCATCTCTTCTGTTCTTGTATTTGTTGCTTTCCTTGTAATCCTTTTTCTGTGGACATCTTGCAGCAATATGACCTACTTCATTGCAATTGAAACAAATGATAGGCATCTTACCTTTGAATTTTCCTTTACCTCTGTGAAATCTTCTACCTAGTAAAGCTTCTAATTGATCCACATCTTCCTCATATGTGCTGCTGTCACTGGATACATATTTCATCTTTCTTCCCTTCTTAGATTTCACCTGTCCAGCATCTTTCAGTGATAAATTGGCCTTTAAAGCAGATTCAACATTATCAGGTCTGTAGTTGTCAAAGTTCGATAACTCAAATGCAGTGAGTCTTCCTAAGATACCTTCAAAACTTAGATTGTTTCCTGGCACACATCTTAGTTCCTGTATTGCTGATACTCTAATAGCATAGATAGGGAGAAAGGCTCTCAAATACTTACTATTAACAATATCTTCATCCAATTGACCACCCAAACATCTTATTGCACTTACCACTTCTTTTATTCTTGCACCGTACTGAACAACATTCTCATTTTCTTCCATTCTCATATCATCAAATTTTCCTCTGAGACTTTCTATTTTTTCTCTTTGTACATTCTGATCTCCTCCATAGATGTATGATAGGGCTTTCCACATTTTGAATGCGGTGTCACATCCTTTGATATCATCAAATGCAACATAGCTAAGTGCAGAGGCAATCTCCAGCATTGTCTGGTTATGTTCTTGCTTGTTTTTCATATCTTCTGCAGAAGGAGCACTTGTTGGATCGACATGTTCAGTAATAATTGATTTTTGGGCATAATCTCCTATGGATCCAAGATGTAGTTTCATCAAACTTTTCCATGCAACAAAGTTTTCTTTTTTGAGCTTGGGAACTTCTCTCTTAGGCATTTTGATCTTTTCTGCTTCTAGTCCTTTTAAACTGGATCAGCAGTCCGCTCTGATACCAATTGTTAGAATCTTTTAGAATAACTGAGAGGGGGGGTGAATCAGTTATTCAAGGTCCCAAATGCCCTAATAAATCTTTTTTTTTTTCTTTCACCAAATGTAGTGAACTCATAAACCTTTTAACCATCCAAGCTTAAATCAATCATATTAGCAAGTTACAGTAAATCAACATGCAAAGGTAAAACATGCAAGATCAACACATGACACAATGATTTACATGGAAAACCAATTTGGGAAAAACCACCAGTAACATGCTACTTGATTCTCACTCTTCTGAAGTGATGCCCTATTAAAGGCCTGCCCTGTTAAAGACTTACAACACACTATTAAATGTGACCTTGTTAGAGGATTTCACCAAACTGTTAGGAATGGGCCTGGTTAAAGGACTTTAGAACATTCACTAGGAATGTTACCCTGTTAAAGGATTTATCTCATGGCTATCAAACCAACCTAAGTCCATAGGATTTAACCTAATTGTTACAATTGCTAGAAAGTAACAACAATGAACTTTTCATCTAATATAACTTACAACATACTTTGTAGATTTCAGATCACACTTTCAATTTAGTCCTTATGCTTTGCTTTTATCTCTTCAGCTCTGACTGCTTGTCATCTATTCAAGCTTCATCTCCTTGAGTCTTCTAACTCACTGTACTAATGCATCCATATCAGGGGTCTTCTTACTGACACAGAGTAACTATGCTCTCTTTCCTCTTTTCCACCTTCTTCAACACTTTACACTTTCATGCTTGACCACCCCTCTCTCATTCATTTTTTTTCATTACCTAATGACTGCTAATATAGAGATCTGATATGCCTTTGCCACTCAATTCTCCCTCTTCACTTTTAGGGTTTCAATATGGATTAGGTAAAATACAATGTATCTACCCCATATCTTGTTCTCTTCTAGAAACTTTGCCAGCTGTATCCTCAAAAATGTTTTACATGGTGTTCCGTGCCACCAGCTCATCATTCTTATCTTCTATTTAATTTACAAACTTCTAAGTAATAACGTTATCGGCTTAGTTCTAGAGAATCTTTGATCTTCAAAATAATGCAGCAACTCAGCATTATTTATTTTACTGATGCTCGACATCTCAGTGTTACTCGGCATCTACACAAAACTGTGTTACTTGGCACTTACAGAAAATTGTGTTACTCAGAACCTACAGAAAATTGTGTTACTCGGCACCTACAGAAAATTGTGTTACTCAGCACCTACTCTTTACTCAGCACCTGAAGATCACTCGGCTTATATGATATACTCGGCACCTTCTCTTAGTTGATCTTTTTAAAAGACTTAGCTAACACCTAACCTCTTTAATATGTTTCAGTGTGCCCTTTTTTCTGTATCTTATAGTATGTTATCAAATACACTTTTTCATCAATGGCTTAGCTAATCCTAGTACTTCATTATAACATCATAACTTCAACCTTTCTCTAGGTGTTCTAGTTACATCTTATTGATTGCCACCACCTTGTCAACCAACTAATTGATAGTATTTGGATCACTAAAGCAATTGTCATTCCTGCAAGTACCAAGTTTGACATCAATGACAAAACAATGATTGAGAACATTCTTTATCATTCCAACAACTCTTATTATCAATTCAATCATTTCTAACAATAAGAGGTCTTAAGAGGTATTAAAATTCTTTTTTTTTTTTGGCAAGATAAAATTAAAATACTATTTGTCTATATTTGTTAGGTTACATTTTTGAAAACATTGCCACACTATAAAAAAATGCAAAAGGATTTAAGAATACATCATTTGATGCTAGCAAAAGATGCACACATTTTGTATTGTTGTCATTTAATTTTTCACTTATCTAAGCATTTTCTCCAACTCTTTGTCATTCCCTTCAACAAAAGTTAATCTAACACAAAGGAAAAGTGGAATTTTTTTATATCAAATCCAATTCAAATTGAAGCTTTCTTTTAGAGTTTGAATTAAAATTTTAGAGAGTTACTTGATAAAATTCAAAGATGGATGTTTTGATTTATACGCATTCACGACTTTGACATAGTGTGCATAAGACTTTGCTTCTTTACTTTAACTTTCAATTAAAGAACCATCTTGAAATTTTTGTTCCTACCTTGCTATCCTCTTCTCTTCTCTTCTTGTAGTAATATGATAAGTTTAGAGTAGCTTTTCTCACCTTCTTGTACAACAAAAATACTTTATTTTAGTGAATAAAGATAGAATTTTGTAAGACTGTGGCTTTAACCCCATTGTAAGCAGCAATTTGTGTACTATAAAATGTATATTCATAAAACTTTAGCCTGAGATACATGTTAGAATTCTTTAGAATAACTGAGAGGGGGGGCTAAATCAGTTATTCAAGGTCCAAATGCCCTATTAATACCTTTTTATACTTTTAATAAATCCATACACTTTTCATCCATCCAAACTTAAATCAATTATATAAGCAAGTTACAGTAAATCAACATGCAAAGATAAAAAATGCAAAATCAACACATGAAACAATGATTTACGTGGAAATCCAATTTGGAAAAAAACACCAGTAACATGCTACTTGATTCTCACTCTTCTGAAGTGATGCCCTGTTCAAGGCTTACAACACATTGTTAAATGTGACCTTGTTAGAGGATTTCACCAAACTGTTAATAATGGGCCTGGTTAAAGGTCTTTAGAACATTCTCTTGGAATGTCACCCTATTAAAGGATTTATCTTATGGCTATTAAACCAAAATAAGTCCATAGGATTTAAACATACTGTTACAATTTCTAGATAGAAAGTAACAATAATGGTCTTTTGATCTGATATAACTTACAACATACTTTGCAGATTTCAGATCCAACTCTTAGTTCAATCCTTATGCTTGGCTTAAATCAATTTTGCTCTGTCTACTTGTCTTCCTCTCAAGCTTCATCTCCTTGAGTCATCTTACTCATTCTGCCAATGCAATCATCCTTGTGGTCATCTATCCAAACAGAATTCTTATGTTGTCTTCTCCCTTAGCACCTTCTTCAGTACTTCATTCTTTTATGCTTGACCACCTCTCTATTTTTTAAAAAAAATTATGTCTTCTTAAATAGAAATTTGTTTTGCCTCTGCTGCTCAATTCTCCCTCTCCAATTTTAGGGTTTCAAAATCGATTAGGTAGGATACAATATATCTACCCCATATCTTGTTCTCTTCTAGAAACTTTGCCAATTATATCCTTAAAAATTTTCTACATGGTGTTTTGTGCCACCAGCTCATCATTCTTATCTTCTTTTTTAATTTACAAATTTCTAGATAACAACCTTGTCAACTTAGATCTGGTGAATCTTCGATTTCCAAAATAATGCAGCAACTTGGCATTATTGAGTTACTAATGATCGACACCTCTGTGTTACTCGGCACCTATACCTACTCAGCACTTGGTTCTGCTTGGCACTTGGTTCTGCTCGACACTTGATTCTGCTCGGCACTTGGTTAACTCTGTGTCACTCAACATCTGAACTTGCTCGGCATCTAAAGTTTACTCGGCATCTGATCTTGCTCGGCATCTGAAGTTTACTTGGCATCTGATCTTGCTCGGCATCTGTTGTTTACTCAACATTAACTAGGAATTTGCTCAGCTCTTACTAGCTTGCTCAACTCCTTCTCTCTAATGAACTTAGTTGAGCTTTACAAAACACTTAGCTAAAGCCTTAAATCTTTGATATGTTCTAGTGTGCCTTATTTGTATCTTATAGTATGTCATCAAATACACTTTTTCATCAATGGCTTAGCTGATCCTTGTACTTCATTACAACATCATAACTTCAAGCTTTCTCTAGGTGTTCTAGTTACATCTTATTGATTGTCTCCTCCTTGACAATCAACTAATTGATAGTATTTGGATAACTGAAGCAATTGTCATTCCTGCAAGTAGCAAGTTTGACATCAATGACAAAACAATGATTGAGGACATTCTCTACCAGTTCCATATATTATTCCAACAAATTTACTTATGATCATTTCAATCATTTCCAACAATCTCCCTCTTTGGCATTGATGGCAAACCAAACTGATCAATTAATCAACTTAGTTACCACCAAGATTGTATACGTTGTCTTGCTACTGATCTCATATATTTCCGCCTTTCATATATATCTCTTTCTTTCTTTGTATTGATCATTTTTCTGTATACTTCTCCCTCTTTGACATAAATGCCAAAGATGTAGCATCTTTATCATGCAAAATATAAGCTTTGGCTTCTTGTTGATTTTCTCCCTCTGTCACCATACTTGTGACTGATTTGGAGTTTCTACTCCTGCTGTCATCCTTGCATCAACCTGTTAATATTTCAATGATGTATTCCTGTTGATGCAAGGCAGCTTCCTTGTTGCCTTAAACTGCTTGAGTTAGGAGTATTACCCCCAACTTGCCTCTAAGATATTCATAGGCATCCTTGGGAAATGGTTTGGTGAAGATATCTGTAGTTTGTTCCTTTGTGTGAATGTATTCCAACTTTACTTGTTTGTCTTCTACCAATTCTCTGACATAATGATACTTGATTGCAATATGCTTGGTTTTTGCATGTATCACTAGATTTTTTGATATGTTTATAGCACTTGTATTATCACAATTCAATATCACAGGTTTTGTTACCTTATCTTTCATTCCTTCCAATAGATGTGTGAGCCATACAATGTTTGTGCAATTGACTGCAGCTGCCACATATTCTGATTTCGTAGTGGACTGGGATGTACATGTTTGTTTCTTGCTAGTCTAGATGACCAGCCTTTTGCCTAGAAATAATGCACCTCCACTTGTTCTTTTTCTATCATCAATGTTACCTTCCCAGTCTGCATCTGTATATGCACTTAGTTCAAATTTTCCATTTTTTTTGTAGTATAGACCAAAGTCATCAGTTCCTTTAAGATATCTCATTATTCTTTTCACTGCTATGAGATGATTTTCTTTAGGATTAGCAAAGAACCTAGCCACTATTCCAACTATTAATGCTATGTCTGGTCTACTATGTACAACATATTGTAGCTTTCCGATCATAGATCTATACATTGTTTGATTGACTTCAGCCGACTCATCATTTTTGGACAGCTTATTTCCTGTTGCCATTGGTGTGCTGACTAGTTTGGATTCCTCCAATCCAAACACTTTAAGAATTTCTTTGATGTATTTTGATTATGTAACAAATATTCCATGTTTGAGTTGTTGTACTTGCAATCCAACAAAAAATTTGATTTCTCCAAACATAGACATCTCAAATTCATGTTTCATTTTGTCAACAAAGCTTTTGAAAAGTACTTCCTTAGCACCAAACACTATGTCATCCACAAAGATTTCAGATACAATAATGTCTTTACCTTCTTCTTCTTTGATGTACATGTTTTTGTTGTCATCAGTTCTTTCAAATCCAATTTGCACTAGATACATGTGAAGTCTCTCATACCATGCTCTAGGTGCTTGTTTCAAACCATAGAGTGCTTTATATAGCTTACACACCATATCCCTGTTGTTTTCATCAACAAATCCTTCTAGTTGTTCAATGTAGACTTCTTGTTCTAGTATACCATTTAAGAAAGAAGATTTTACATCCATCTGATAGACTTTAAAATCTTTGTAGGCAACATATGCAAGTAAAGTTCTTACTCCTTCCATTCTGGAAATAGAAGAAAATGTTTTCCCATAGTCTATTCCTTCTTCTTGAGCATAACCCTTGCATACTAGTCTAGCTGTGTTTCTTGTAATCTCACCATTCTCATCTAGTTTGTTTTCTGAATACCCATTTGGTGCCAATCACATTCTTGTCAGTTGGTCTGGGAACCAAGCTCCAAGTTTTATTTTTTCTTATTTGATCAATTTCTTCTTCCATAGCTTTATAGAAGTCATCATCTTGTAATGCACCATATACTGTCATGGGTTCAGATTTTTTGATTAGACACGATTCTTGTCTTAGTCTATTCCTTGGCATTAGTCTTGCATCTTTGTCACCAATTATCTATTTAGCAGGGTGATGTCTTTTTACATATTTGGATAACCTTGGTTCTATCCTTGTTTCCATATTTGATCTTTCGGATTCAGAATCATTATGCACTTTGTTGTCAGGTTGTTCTTCATTATGTGTACTGTCTTCAGAGTTAGATTGTCCATTTCCTTCATTCTACAACTCGGCTTCTAAATGAAACTCAGCATTCATTGGTTGAGACTCGGCTAAGATTGAAGTTTTTTGTTGAGTTTCAATTTGATTGACATCATCCTCATCAACAGTCATTCCTTCATAAGAATACACAAAGGTTCTATACTCTTCCCTTTTCTTTGGTACTTCAGCTTGGACTTCTGTGTGCTCATCAAAATTTACATTTGCACTTTCCACAATTTTGTTAGTGTTAATATTCAAACACTTATATGCCTTACTTCTAGTGGAGTAACCAAGAAATATACCTTCATCACTTTTTGCATCAAATTTTCCATTTCTAGCATCTTTAAGGATAAAGCATTTACAACCAAACACTTTGAAATGTTTTACATTTGGTGAGTAAGCATACCATAATTCAAAAGGTGTTGTATTTGTACCTTTCTTGACTTGTACTTGGTTCAGTGTATGAATAGCTATACTTACTGCTTCTCTCCAGTATTTTAGAGCAACAGTCTTTTCCATCATTAATGTTCTGGCACAGTCAATCACAGATCTGTTTCTTCTCTTAGCAATTCCATTCTGTGGTGGAGTTCTAGGGGCTGACGTTTGCCTTTTGATTCCTTTATCATTACAGAATATCTCAAATTCATTTGATGTAAATTCACCACCTCTATCTGATCTTAGGCATTTCAAGCTTTTTCCAGTTTCCTTTTCAACTCTAGCCACATACCACTTAAACATTTGAAAGGCTTCAGATTTTTGTTTTAAAAACATAACAATCATCATCCGGGAATAGTCATCAACAAATAGCATTATGTATTTATCTCCTCTATAGCTTTGTATTTTCATTGGACCACATAAGTTAGTGTGAACTAACTCAAGTATCTCTTTAGATGTATAGTTTTTGCTTTTGAAACTTGAGTTTGTCATCTTTCCTAGCTGATATTGTTTGCATATGATGTTATCAGGCTTCTTCAATTTTGATAAACCTCTAACTTTCTTCATTTTACTAATGTTGACTATATTGTCAAAGTTGACATGACATAATCTTCTATGCCATAACCATTCATCATCAAATTTTGCAAATAAACAAGAAACATCATCCATATCAAGGTAAAACAAATTGCTCTTTGTTTGATCTCCTTTTCCTATCAGTTTGCCATCAATATCATAGATTTTTGCAGTTTTTTTTCCAAATTCCACTTTGCAACCTATATTGCCTAACTGTGAGACACTCAGTAAATTGTAGTTTAATCCTTCAACATAGTATGCATTGTCACATGAAATTTGTGCTGTGAGCTTAATGGAACCTTTTCCTTTGATTTGACATGGAGCATCATTACCAAATCTACCACTATTTCCATCATACTGAGTAAAGTTAACAAACTTACTTTTGTCTCCTGTCATGTGATGTGAGCATCCACTGTCTATGATCCATCTTTCATTCTTGTTTATACATGTTAGCAGTGTTGTGGGGTCTTCTTCATCATATTGGTCCTTCATGGCTACATAAACAACTTCATCATCATTGTCATTAGAATTTTCTTCAACAATATAGCACTTCTTACCTTTTTCTTTGTAATCTCTCTTATCATCATCTCTTCTATACTTGTAGTTGTTGCCTTCCTTGGAATCCTTTTTTTCTGTGGACACCTTGCAACAATATGACCTACTTCATTGCAATTGAAACAAATGATAGGCATCTTACTTTTGAATTTTCCTTTGCCCCTGTGAAATCTTCTAGCGAGCAATGCTTCCCATTGTTCCACATCTTCCTCATCAGTGCTGCTATCATTGGTTACATACTTCATTTTTCTTCCTTTCTTTGATTTCACCTATTCAACATCTTTCAGTGATAACTTGGCCTTAAAAGAAGATTCAACATTTTCAGGTCTGTAGTTGTCAAAGTTAGATAACTCAAATGTAGTGAGTCTACCTATTATACCTTCAAAACTTAGATTGTTTCCTAGTATACATCTTATCTCTTGTATTGTTGATACTCTAATAGCATAGATAGGGAGCAAGATTCTTAAGTACTTACTATTAATAGTATCTTCATCCATTTGACCACTCAAGCATCTTATTGCACTTACCACTTCCTTTATTCTTGCACCATATAGAGAAGCATTCTCATTTTCTTCCATTTTCATGTCATCAAACTTTCCACTGAGACTTTCTCTTTTTGCTCTTTGTACATTCTAATATCCTCCATAGATGTCTGATAGGGCTTTCCACATTTTTAATATAGTGTCACATCCTTTCATATCATCAAATTCAGCATAGCTAAGTGCGGAGGCAATTTCCAGTATTGCTTGATTGTGTTCTTGCTTGTTTTTCATCTCTTCTGCAGTAGGAGCTCCTGTTGGATCTGCATGTTCAGTGACAATTTAATTTTGGGCATAATCTCCTATGGATCCAAGATGTAGCTTCATCAAAATTTTCCATGCAACAAAGTTGTCTTTGTTGAGGTTGGGAAGTTTTATTTTTGGCATTTTGATCTTTTCTACTTGTAGTCCCTTTAAACTAAATCAACAGTCAAGCTCTGATACCAATTGTTAGAATTCTTATGTGGAAACCCAGTTTGGGAAAAACTACCAGTAAGATGCTACTTTATTCTCACTCTTATGAAGTGATTCCCTATTAAAGGCCTGTCTTGTTAAAGGCTTACAACACACTATTAAATGTGACCTTGTTCGAGGATTTCACCAAACTATTAAGAATGGGCCTGGTTAAAGGTCTTTAGAACATTCTCTTGGAATGTCACCCTGTTAAAGGATTTATCTTATCGCTATTAAACCAACCTAAGTCCATAGGATTTAAAATTACTATTACAATTGCTAGAAAGTAATGATAATGGTCTTTTGATCTGATATAACGTACAACATACTTTGCAGATTTCAGATCACACTCTCAGTTCAATCCTTATGCTTGGCTTTAATCACTTTAGCTCTGTCTGCTTGTCTTCCTCTCAAGCTTCATCTCCTTGAGTCTTCTTACTCATTCTACCAATGCAATCATCCTTGTGGTCGTCTATCCAAATAGAATTCTTGTGTTGTCTTCTCCCTTAGCACCTTCTTTAGTACTTTATTCTTTTATGCTTGACCACCTCTCTCTCTCTTTTTTAACTTGTGTCTTCTTAAATAGAAATTTGTTTTGCCTTTGCCACTCAATTCTCCCTCTCCAATTTTAAGGTTTGAAAATGGATTAGGTAGGATACAATGTATCTACCCCATATCTTGTTCTCTTCTAGAAACTTCACCAATTATATCCTTAAAAACATTCTATATGGTTTTCTGTGCCACCAGCTCATCATTCTTATCTTCCTTTTAAATTTACAAATTTCTAGATAACAACCTTGCAAAATTAGATCTGGTGAATCTTCAATTTCCAAAATAATGCAACAACTCAACATTATTGAGTTACTAGTGCTCAGCACCTCTGTGTTACTCGACACCTATACCTGCTCGACACTTGGTTCTGCTCAACACTTGGTTCTGCTTGGCACTTGATTCTACATGACACTTGGTTAACTCTGTCACTCAGCATATGAACTTGCTTGGCATCTAAAGTTTACTTGACATCTGATCTTTCTTGGCATCTAAAGTTTACTCAGCATTTGATCTTGCTCAGTATCTGGAGTTTACTTGGCATTAACTAGGAATTTTCTTGGCTCTTACTAGCTTTCTTGGCTCCTTCTCTCTAATGAACTTAGTTGAGCTTTAAAAAAGACTTAGCTAAAGCCTTAAATATTTGATATGTTTTAGTGTGCCCATTCTTTGTATCTTATAGTATGTCATCAAATACACTTTTTCATCAATGGCTTAGTTGATCCTTGTACTTCATTACAACATCATAACTTCAACCTTTCTCTAGGTATTCTGGTTACATCTTATTGATTGTCTCCTCCTTGACAATCAACTAATTGATAGTGTTTGGATCACTGAAGCAATTATCATTCCTGCAAGTAGCAAGTTTGACATCAATGACAAAACAACGATTGAGGACATTATCTACCAGTTCCATATATCATTCCAACAACTTTACTTATGATCATTTCAATTATTTCCAACAATCTCCCTCTTTGACACTGATGGCAAACCAAACTAATCAATTAATCAACTTAGTTATCACCAAGATTGTATACGTTGTCTTGCTATTGATCTCATATATCTCCCTCTTTCATATATATCTCCTTCTTTCTTTGTATTGATAAGTTTTATGTATACTTCTCCCTCTTTGACATAAATTCCAAAGATGTAGCATATTTATCATGCAAAATATAATCTTTGGCTTCTTGTTGATTTTCTCCCTCTGTCAAAATACTTGTGACTGATTTGGAGTTTCTGCTCCTGCTATCATCCTTGCATCAACCTGTTAATATTTCAATGATGTATTCTTGTTGATGCAAGGCAGCTTCCTTGTTGCCTTAAACTGCTTGAGTTAGGAGTATTACCCCCAACTTTCCTCTAAGATATTCATAGGCATCCTTGGGAAATGGTTTGGTGAAGATATCTGTAGTTTGTTCCTTTGTGTGAATGTATTCCAACTTTACTTGTTTGTCTTCTACCAATTCTCTGACATAATGATACTTGATTGCAATATGCTTGGTTTTTGCATGTATCACTGGATTTTTTGAATATGTTTATAGCACTTGTATTATCACAATTCAATATCACAGGTTTTGTTACCTTTTCTTTCATTCCTTCCAATAGATGTGTGAGCCATACAATGTTTGTGCAATTGACTGCAGCTGCCACATATTCTGATTTCGTAGTGGACTGGGATGTACATGTTTGTTTCTTGCTAGTCTAGGTGACCAGCCTTTTGCCTAGAAATAATGCACCTCCACTTGTTCTTTTTCTATCATCAATGTTACCTTCCCAGTCTGCATCTGTATATGCACTTAGTTCAAATTTTCCATTTTTTGTGTAGTATCGACCAAAGTCATCAGTTCCTTTAAGATATCTCATTATTCTTTTCACTGCTATGAGATGATTTTCTTTAGGATTAGCAGAGAACCTAGTTACTATTCCAACTATTAATGTTATGTCTGGTCTACTATGTACAACATATTGTAGCTTTTCGATCATAGATCTATACATTATTTGATTGACTTCAGCTGGCTCATCATTTTTGGATAGCTTATTTCCTGTTGCCATTGGTGTGCTGACTAGTTTGGATTCCTCCAATCCAAACACTTTAAGAATTTCTTTGATGTATTTTGATTATGTAACAAATATTCCATGTTTGAGTTGTTGTACTTGCAATCCAACAAAAAGTTTGATTTCTCCAAACATAGACATCTCAAATTCATGTTTCATTTTGTCAGCAAAGCTTTTGAAAAGTACTTCCTTAGCACCAAACACTATGTCATCCACAAAGATTTTAGATACAATAATGTTTTTACCTTCTTCTTCTTTGATTTACATGTTGTTGTTGTCATCAGTTCTTTCAAATCCAATTTGCACTAGATACCTATGAAGTCTCTCATACCATGCTCTAGGTGCTTGTTTCAAACCATAGAGTTCTTTATGTAGCTTGCACACCATATCCCTTTTTTTTTCATCAACAAATCCTTCTGGTTGTTCAATGTAGACTTCTTGTTCTAGTATACCATTTAAGAAAGCAGATTTTACATTCATCTGATAGACTTTAAAATCTTTGTAGGCAACATATGCAAGTAAAGTTCTTACTCCTTCCACTCTGGAAATAGGAGCAAATGTTTTCCCATAGTCTATTCCTTCTTCTTGAGCATAACCCTTGCATACTAGTCTAGCTTTGTTTCTTTAAATCTCACCATTCTCATCTAGTGTGTTTCTAAATACCCATTTGGTGCGAATCACATTCTTGTCAGTTGGTCTAGGAACCATACTCCAGGTTTTTTTTTTTCTTATTTGATCAATTTCTTCTTCCATAGCTTTATACCAGTCATCATATTGTACTGCACCATATACTATCTTGGGTTTAGATTTGCTGATCAGACATGATTCTTGTCTTAGTCTGTTCCTTGTCATTGGTCTTGCATCTTTGTCACCAATTATTTGTTCAGTAGAGTGATGTCTTTTTACATATTTGTATAACCTTGGTTCTGTCCTTGCTTCCATATTTGATCTTTCAGATTCAAAATCACTATGCACTTCATTGTTAGGTTGTTCTTCATTATGTGTACTGTCTTCAAAGTCAGATTGTCCATTTCCTTCATTCTGCAACTCGGCTTCTGAATGCAACTCGACATTCACTGGTTGAGACTCGGCTGAGACTGAAGTTTGTTGAGTTTCAATTTGATTTACATCATCCTCATCAACAATCATTCCTTCATAAGAATACACAAAGGTTTTGTACTCTTCCATTTTCTTTGGTACTTCAGCTTGGACTTCTGTGTGCTCATCAAAATTTACATTTGCACTTTCCACAATTTTGTTAGTGTTAATATTCAAACACTTATATGCCTTACTTCTAGTGGAGTAACCAAGAAATATACCTTCATCACTTTTTGCATCAAATTTTACATTTCTAGCATCTTGAAGGATAAAGCATTTACAACTAACTCAAAATACATAAATGAAATATTGAATACATGTTTCCATAAATGATAACATTTTATACATCTAATCATATTGCTAGAAATATGCCCCTTTGGCATTGATGGAAACATTTGGAAAAATTGGCTAGGTCCGAAAATAATGGCATGCAAAAATAAGATAAATAAAAAATAACAACTACAAAAAAATTGCCTTCAAAACAAAAAATATTTTCTTCATGCTTTGATGGATCATTAAATTCCTTATCACTCCTTACAACAATACATATGTGTACTCCCTCTTACATATACATATATACTTCTCCTTAATGCATACACAATTTTCCTTACATATACTTCTCCCCCTTTGACATCAATGAAAAAGGTGTCAAAAATCTATTTACAAAATTGTTTTGGCTATCTTGATCAACTTGTAATTCTGGAAAAGCACTCTACAAAACCAAGTTTCAGTCTCTCCAAATCTTTCTTCTAGTTCTCCTTGACTATGCTAGATATACTAATGAGTGTGCAAAGTGCATAGGATGCCAATTCAACCACACTCAAGTCAATATAGGAAAATTTATCATAGGAGGCCTTAACTACAAGACACTACTCCAATTTCCTTTGCAAAATGTTTATTTTGGGTGACAAAATTTATCTAAGAGTAGAGAACCTTCTCATTATCTTTTCTTTATTAATCTCAATGCCTCTAATTTCATTGTGAATCTTCTCCACTTCAGTTCCAATATCTTCAATGAGAACCTCTAATAATTGCAATCTGGTGGTGACTTTACAAAGCTTGCTCATTTGACCCTTGATCTGATTGTCAAAAGTATACATTGTCCATACAACTTCCTACCTTCATCAATAGTCTTCCTCAATTCCTTGATGCATACATCTAATGTATTCATATCATTTCTCACGTTTGTGCATATTATATCAAACATTAATGCATCATGCTTGTCTTGGGTTTGTACTTAAGCTATTTTAGACAAGGTTGTGAATTATTTATCAAAATATTTCACCAATTATTTTTCCTTAGTCTACAAGTCTAGATTTGTAACAGTTGTGGGAACTGTCTTCTACATCCTATCCAAGACTTCAATCAATGTTCTCTCCAAAGACTTAACTCATTTGTTCTTTTGGAGCAATTTTCTCAAAGAACTCATTAGTCCTTTTTTATCATCATAATCATCAGATATTATTGAACATTGCTACTATTGTTACTAGAGTTGCTACTGGAATAAATGTAACTACTTTTAGCTTTGCACTTTTCTTTTCTTCCTCTAGTCTTCTTTTCGCTTTTTCTTCATCTCTCTTGATTTATTCCTCATCTTTCTTCCTCTCTTCTTCTAATATTTCTTTTTATTTCTTATCTTCTTTTCTTTTCTCCTCTTCTTTCTTTAATTCGTCTACTTTCTTTCTCTTCTCTTCTTCTAACTCTTCATCTTGCTTCTTCTTCCTTTCATCTTCTTTCCTTTTCTTATCTTCTTCCCATTTCTTTCTTTCCTCTTCATTCCTCTTCTCATCTTCTTCATGTTTCTTCATTTACTCTTCTTCTAACATTTTTTTCTTCTTCTTCTTTCTTTATTTTTTCTTCTTCATCCTCTTCCTTTGAACTTGAATATGCAGTGATATTACCAATAATGTTTGTTCTATATTGAGAAAATGGATCCTCTTTAGCATCCACTATTTTGTGTGTACTATCCACTTGCATGGATTCTATACCTATAACTATATTAGGAGGTGACATGGTTTGTTGCACCTCTTCAACTTCTTCCTCACCATTACATGGTGTACTGCCTTCCACATAGACTGGGCTTGCTAAATGTGGTTGTGCACTCTCCTTTGTGATGCTAGGCATGGAAGTCATGTATTTGATTATAGCTTTGCTTGTTTCTTTCTTGACTTCCTCATAATTTTCTCCCATAACAAGAATAGCTCTCCTTTTTATTCTTAGCAAAGGTCCAATGTCTTTCAAAATTCTATCTGAATCTTCCTTTGTGTTCACTTCACACAATTTATTAATCATGCTCTCTCTTAGTTTGACATCTTCTTCTAGTACTCTTATCTTTCTATTCAATAACTGGTTGTAAATATTTTCTAGGATCTTACATTGTATGCTATCAAATCTCTTGTTCCTTACAATAACATTCTCTTGCTATTTTGTAACCATATTAGTTGATGCAAGCATATCTTGGGTGTAAGAGCAATCTTGCATCACCCAAAAGTATTTTCTATTTTAATAAGGACTAGTAGACAAGGTTGTTACTATTTATGGTAACTTGCTATTTTTAGTAATCTTTTCATACAAGCTCAAAATATCCTCATTTACTACATGAAGGTTCATTTTAGAGTTATAAGCCCACCATAAAAATCTCATTGCTCTAGATTAAGTATCAAAGAAATTATTGCGAATTTTCTGTAGAAATATTTGTAGGAAAATCTCTAGGCTCTTTGTTGGAGGCCTTAGAATACCTGGATGAGGTTCGAAAACTTGACAAAGGGCACTTGCATTGCTCCAAGCCTATAGATCATGAGCTAGCATTTCCAAAAAGTTGTTATAATAGCCAATCAGAGCAATAGTTCCTGAGTTATGGCCTTTCAAAGTTGGGTTACCCAAAATATCTAAAATAATTGTCAAAGATGTATTTGGTTGACTCTATATATATTGTTAGGGTTTTTCAACCCTAGGTATTAAGTTTCAATGTCTAGAACCTTCCTAGGTGACATAAAATTGACTATTTAAGAAAGGCCTAAACATTGTCTAGAACAGCTCTGGGTGATAGTCCACAGCTTGTCTTGCAAATTATTGTAATGAAGGTGCTCGTGTGGGTTAGCATATTGTACATTTTTGGCACAAATAAGAAGTCCATATCTTATTCTCACATTTGTTGTTATGTTTTTTTTTTTCCGTTATGGTTTATGGTATTAAGGGGAGCACCCTTCATCAAGTGGTATAAGAGCTAGAGTTCTTGAGTGTGTGGATAGATCACCGACTATGAGGCAGTTTGCACTAGGACTATGGTTTGGGCTAAGCGTGTAGACAAATCACCAATTATGAGGTAGCTTGCACTAGAGTTTCAATAGAAGAACACAAATGTGTCCATGAAGAGAGCATGGTGGAAGAGTCAAAGGTGTTACACCTAAGGATTTTAGAACCCTCTAGAGGAAAATTCAAGAAACGCAATAATAGATTCATAGAGGAATGAATCTTATTGTAGGAAATGATGAAAGTGAGGATGAAAGAGAAGAAGGAAATGGGAACCCAAATGCAGTAGAGGAAGTTCTTAACCCAGAGGAGGCAAGGCTTTTTAGGGCCATTTCCAATATTGGAAAAAGACCTAAGTTTGATGTTCATACATTTTTGGGAAATCTCAACCCAAAGGAATTGATCGACTAGATAAATGAATTGGAAGAGTAGTTTGAATATGAAGATATTGAAGATTCAGATAGGGTCAAGTTTATGAAGGCCAAACTGAAGGGTCATGCAAAGATCTGGTGAAAGGGGATCCAATTGGATTAAAATAAAAGAGGAAAAGAAAAAATCACTAGATGGGATCAGATGGTAGTTAAAATGAAGCAACAATTCATTCTTGTAGATTATGAGCTTGATCTATTGAAGAAAATGCAAGCGTTGAAGCAAGCGGGAAAATTTGTTCAAAAGTATACTGAAGAGTTCTACCAAGTTCTCATTGGAATCGGCCATGCAGAAGATGATAAGGAGAAAGTCAACCGTTACCTTGATGGATTATAGAAAAGCATTCAGGATGAGATGAGTCTTGTTCAAGTGACCAATATTGAGGAGCCATACCAGTTTACCCTAATGGTTGAAGAGAAACTATGCAAGAAGTTTGATAACAAGAATAGTGGAAGAAGTCGCGGTGGAAGATATGGCAAATGATCTTATGGAGGTTGTAATGATGATCAAACGAACAAGGATGAGGCTAAAAGTAGCACTTAGAACCAAAGGGGAAATGATTCCAATCATTTCCATGATTTAAAAAATAGAGATCAGAGAGGAAGAGGTAGAGGACAAGGACTTGAAAGATTTGATGCTCCACATTCACTATATTCTTAATGTTGTAACTCAACTCCTGAATGACTTGATATCCATTGTTTTAATCAGCATCTGAATCACTTGACATATATGACTTGCTCAACACTTGAGTGACTCACATACTAGTTTTTGACACTAACTATTTATATTGCTCAATAGACACTACTTGCTCGACACATACTGAGTTCTATTAAGTAATGACTTAAGCGTTTTGTCACTGCCTTGTCAAAACCAAAATGAGATCAACAATCTCCCCCTTTGAAATGAGTGGCCAAAACACTTTTTCATGCATATACAACCTAATTTATGTGTATAACTCAAACAATCAGTATACATTACTTGGCTCTCATACAAGATTACAAAATTTGTGAAATGGATGACATAATTGACATACCTGATAACCCAAAAAATTCAAATCTCCCCCTAAGTTGATATTCCCTTTCTATAACTAAATTGTGTACTCCTATTGAGTAAGTTTCTGATTGGTTGATGTTCCCTATTTTTGCATGACTACTCCCCCTAACTCAAAATACAATGCATTTGTCAATTTGAAAAATCTTTATGATCCCCATTTTTTGGCACTTATGTCATTTAGGTGTTACATTGATAGTGTGTTTGTCCAAAAATGTTTTGTGAACCTCTATGATTATTTTCAATGTTGCATCCTAGTTATTGCATGCTACCTCTAGAGAGTGGTATTGAACATCTAGTTGGGTAGCAAGGTCAACTAGGCCATCATGTGTTGAAAGTTGAGTATCTTTCTTCATCAATGTTTCAACAAAGGCTAGTTCTTTATGCAATACTTCCATGTGTGGGGTCAACATGGACTAGATACTAATCAAGGGAGCCCTTATGTTGGCATTTTGTGTCTATAGTGTGGCTAGCTTACCTTGAGTAGATAGTAGTCTCTGAAAAATGAGTTTGTCTTTGACCAAGAGATAGTTTCAATGTTGTCTTGTGGACTGTAGATCTCTTTACAGCTGGTCAATAGCCCTCTGTACTTATTGTGTGAATAAATTCACATCACAAAGATTAGTGTATAGAGAAAAGATATTCTCTAACACATTTTTCACATCCTCCATTTTTGTGGCTAAGTCAACCTATCTTAGTGCAATAGCACTAGAAATATTTTCAAGAACTTTAGAGTGAAACTCCTTTTCTAACCATTCTAGAAGTTTAGCATTGTAATCTAGGTCTTTATCCTTGATCTTATCAAATAGTTTCTCAATGATTAGTTTTTCTTCACTCAACTCTGGTAGACTCAATGCATTAAGAAATACCTCTTTTATGTCATGAAGTACTTGCTTCTGCTTATGCTCTTGTTTAAGAAACTCTGGTTGTTTCTTGCTTGAAACCTTCGACATTTTCTTCATGATCTTCTCCTTAGCCTTGAGTGAGCATCAATGGGGTTTCAGCTTGATGATCTTCTTCATAATTTTCATCTTCTTATTCTTCTTCCTCTCCCTGTTCACCATATCTCTCCTTACGATTCTTCACAAGCTTGTTATTCTTTCTTATCATAGTAGATGTCTTCAAATCAATGGTGATTCTCGATTTAGATTTCTCATGGATTCCAAATGAGGTGATACTCTTGCCAACTTCCTCTTGTCTTCATCCATCTAACCCTAGGTATGGTTGCCTACACATATGTGTAATCTATGTCAACTAGAAAGAAAACATCATTGTAGTATTGTTCAACTAGTGATATAGGAATCCTTAGCCTCTGTTTCATAGACTTCTTGAAGTCCTGAAAGTATCTTTTCATTACTATTTCAAAATTGTCTCCAAGATGCTCAATTAGATTTGAAATTTGTAATGTCACTAGCATGTTGGTCTTCCACACTATTTGACCAAATGTTGGAAAAGTATTCTACACATAGAAGAATACGCAAACAAGTAATGAACCAAATTTATATTGTGCACTCTTTATCTTTCTTATGGCCTCCAAGTTTTTTGATAATTGTTGAAGTAGTAACTAGATAAGGTCATAAGTGTGATCTTTCTTCACTATCTTGTATCCCAAATCCACCACCATGCATGATACACTATTTAATCTACTTGATTGAAAGAGTTTGTGAGCAATTACTCTCACTAAAAATTCAATTAGGGGATTTGAAATTGTGTCTATGGAAATCCTTCTCTTATTCCATACTACCCTTGTATTTTTCTCAATTACCTCCTTTGCATCACTTATTTCCATGTCTCCAACATCTCCTATCTTTCTAGTGTAGCAACATTTGGCATCTTGTATTATTAAGACTTTTGGTGGTATCATCGATAACACACAATACAGGTCTCCCTTTTATGCTATCTCAAGAATAGCCTAGAAGGGTGGTTGTCTAACTTCATTACTAATTAATTGCACATTAAAAAATCCTTTTCCTTCCTTCCTAACATTCACAAAAAAGCTAGACACCATTTTATGTATCTAGGGCTCACAAAAAGTCAAACAATGAAACTTAGCACTAGTGAAATACATGTTGAATATGATGTATGATAATGAGTAGCAATAGAATCCATTTTGCAAAAAACTTAAATCTTTCTCCTCAATTCACCTTATGCTCTTCATGTACTCTTCTATCTCTGATGAATACAAATGAGTAAAAAATTGACTCTATAACCCTTAATATTCAACAATAAATGCTTAATGCTTATAAAACTATAAGCTCAACTATCATAGGATTTCCCACTCACTTAGTTTATACATAATTTTTGCTACACTCAACAACCACAATGAGCTTGGCCACTACTAAGATAATTCCATCACTTGACAACAACTATGAAACCTAACAAAACTATAAATTTCTTCCAAGTACTAACCAATACATTGCATCTTAATTCATGCATATTTTATCTTTTCAGAACTCAAATTCTTGGAACTGATTATTGAAATAAATTTGAAATATTAGTCCCGCTCATACCTTTTGATTGCTTAGTTGGGGGTGATGTGATCATCTGATCCATTGGATGAAGTGACCTCATCTGAACTTCATGTGCTATAATCTTCCTCCTTCCTCCATGATTTGTTCATCTACACTTTGACCTTCTCAACACTGGCTTTTTCTTTTCCTTTATTATTTCAATTACTTGACACTAGTGATCTGGTAGGATAGTTTCTACTAATATGAATAGTCTTCAAACATCTAAAGCATGTAGTTTCACTCAACTATCTATTGTAGTTTCCTCTAAAATGTATTCTAATACAATTCTCAGGAACTTGTCCATACTCTTGACAATAGTGACAAATATACCTTGTGTTGTAATCCTAATTGTAGGATTTTCAATTTTGTTGTACCATTGTCTACTTGTTTGATGTATAATTGGCCTCAGATCTACATTCATATGCTTTATGTCTATACTTCTTACAATAATGGAAATATTCTTCAAATCTCTATGTGCTTAATCTCTTGAACCTACATTTATGTTCTTGATGTTCTTGCTTTTTTCACTTATGGTAGTAACCCTAGAATTTTTGCTTTTGTTTCTGATTTGCATTGTTGCTCCTACAAAAATTTATTGTATGACCTAACTTTCCACAATTATGAAAAGTGGGTTTTTAGTTCTTACCTTTTTTTGTTTCTTTTTTGACCACTTTTAGATGATTCTCCTTCCTTGGTACTATTGTATCCCAATCTAGTAGTATTATTGTTAAATCTCATCAATCTCATCAATCTTTTAAAGTATTTGATGGCTTCACTAGGTTTTTTGAAACTTTTAGCACATTAATTTTTTTTCTTAGTCCATTCCTCAGTTGTTCATTCTGTAACCTTAGGGTTGTGATCTCAATTTTCTTTCCATTCAATTCATTATTGGCAATCTTCACTTGATTCACTATTTCCAGTTGCATGTGAAAAATCTTATTTATCTCTGATGTCTTCTCTTCTAGTATGTTGGTCAGAGTTCTTTTGTCATCTTCAATCATGACTTTGTCTTTCTCAAATTTATTTTTCCTCTTGGTCACCTCACATAGCAATACTGATTGGACTTCTTGTTCTATCTTAATATTTTTGACCTCTTCAGTTAGGGAACCATTCTTTTCCATCAGATTTACAATTTTTGCATCAAACTCACTTGAGTTTCCATTCTCAAACAATTCAATAATGTTTTCCTCTTGGTAATGAGTGTCCTTTTTTCTCAATAGCCATCTCTTTCCTTCTCCTCTTGGTAATGAGTGTCATTTTTCTCAATAGCCATCTCTTTCCTTCTCCTCACTGAATGCTGCAGTTCATCTCTTGCTTCCATAAGTTGGTGTTGTTGGAAATATACATGAAGTAACTAAGAGGGGAGGGCTGAATTAGTTACCACAAAAATAATTCCAAAAATCTCTTAGATGTCTATAATGCTTACTTACTACAGATACTAGGTAAATAGTGCAAAAATACTGTAACTCGATAAGTTAACTAGTTATTGATCATCTAGCATTCAAAGTTATTAATATGCATGCAAAGGTTAACTAAATGAATACAAGAAACACCAAATTTAACGTGGAAACCCAATATGAGAAAAACCACCAAGTAACTAGTCACCAATTTTCACTCTTTTGAAGTGAGCCCTGTTAGGAGCTAACCCTATTAAAGGTTATAATACACACTATTAGGTGTGACCTTGTTAGAGGATTTACAAAATGGTTGTTAAACCAACTCTGTAAAGAGATTCTGAATTCACTATTACAATGATTAGAAAGCAACAATGAAATGACCTGAATGATATGCAACTTATCTTTTTCTGAGTACAGATCCATGTTCTTCTTTACTGGCTCCTTACTGATCGAATACAACTTTGCAGCTCCTCCAAGATATCTAATCCTTCATCAAAATTTTCTCATTATTCACTTATTCCTTCTTCAACCATATACTCACATTTCCACACTCATACATTATTGAACAACTTGAATATTTATATATACACCTTTTAGATTTATCAAGTCGGCTCAAATATTAGTTACAACAACTGAAAAACATCAGTTGGCTACATTTATTCCATGAAACAATTGAGCTTAATATCAAAACAAAAATCCTTCACTGGCTGACTTAGCTTGGTAACAACTGCTCTAGAATGGTTTTCTAGTGTTAACCAAGTGAAGCTTAGTAAACACTGCAAATCCTACAAAAGTCCTTTGGAGACTGAGTGAACTCGGTTAGCACTAACCTTCCTTTGCTGACCTTGTTGAGCTCAGTAGAAGCTAACTTTCTATCACATTTCCTTTAATGGCCGAGTGAGCTCAGTAAACACTAACTTTCTACTAGATTTCCTTTGATAACTGAGTGATCTCGGTAGATACTAACTTTCTGCCACATTTCCTTTGATGACCAAGTGAGCTTGGTAGATATTAACTTTCCTTTTCTGACCTTGTGAACTTGGTAGACTCTGTCTGATTACTAATATGACATTTGTGTAGCATCAAAGACAACACTTTATTTAAAAATTGTATCCAATGGTCTCCCTCTTTAGCATTGATGGCAACACAACATGTCATAGCAGAATGAAATTTGAAAACAAGTCTAACAAGTCTTTTCCTATTAGAACAATTTTTTTTAGCAAACTCTCCCTCCTTCAGTAATCTCCCTCTCTGAAGGAATTAAATAGAAAACTCTTCCGCTCAAACAAATTTTAGAAACATATGACAGTAAAACTCTCCCTCTTTGACAACACATGAAAAAGACAACACAACTCAAATGAATTTTAATGTACCTTTAGTTCTGATTCATATGCAATGTTTCCTGACTATGCTGCATCAACTGATAGTTCTTCAACTTGGTATGCATTGATGCATCACTAAAATTTTATTTTAGTGAAGTTCAAATAGGGGAGTGACCCCTAACTTACCTCTTAGATACAAGAATGCATCCTTAGGTAATGGCTTTGTGAATATGTCAAAAATTTGGTCCTTTGTATGGACTTATTCCAATCTGATCTCCTTATCTTGCACCAATTCTCTAAAAAAATGATATTTTATTACAATGTGTTTGGATTTGGAATGCATCACTAGATTCTTAGATATGTTGATTGCACTTGTATTATCGCAGAACATAACAACTGGTTCTTTGATTTCCACCTTCATGCCTTGCAACAATTGTTTAAACGAAACAATATTAGAATAGTTTACTGCTGCAGCAACATACACTGCCTCTGCTGTAGATTGGGATGTATAATTCTGCTATTTGCTTGTCCAAGAAACCAACTTGTTTCCTAGAAAGAATGCTCCTCTACTTGTATTTTTTTTGTCATCAAGGTTTCCTACCCAATTAGCATTAGTAAATTCTTTCAAATCTAGATTACCTCAAAATTTATACCATAAACCATAATCTTCAGTTCCTTTCAAATATCTTATTATTCTATTAATTTCCATCATGTGATTTTCTCTTGGTTTTGTTGAAAATCTTGCTACAATACCAAAGGCAAGGGCAATATCTAGCCTAGTATGAACTACATACTGCAACTTTCCAATCATAGATCTATACAAGGTTTGATCTACTTCTTTTGATTCATCTTCCTTGGTAAGTTTTAATCCAGTACACACAGGAGTCCCAATTGGTTTACAATCTTCCATACCAAACTTTTTCAATAGCTCCTTGATGTGTCTTGATTGAGTGATGTAGATACCATTTCTATTATGTTGAATTTGAACACCAACAAAGAATTTTATCTCACCAAACATAGACATTTCAAATTCCTTGTTCATTTTCTCTAAAAATTCTTTGCAAAGATCATCATTCCCTATGAAAACAATATCATCTACAAATATTTCTGCCAAGACAATCTTATCATCTGGTCCTTCCTTTATATACAAGCTACTATTATCATTAGTTCTTTTAAAACCAATCTGAATAACATAGTTATGCAATCTTTCATACCATGCTCTAGGAGCTTGTTTGAGACCATATAGTGCCTTGTGTAATTTGCAGACCATATTTCTTTTACCTGGATTAACAGAACCTTTGGGTTGTTCAATGTAAACCTCTTCATCCAGTATACCATTGAGAAATGTTTACTTAACATCCATCTAATAAAATTTGAATCCTTTGTGAGCAGCATATGCAAGTAAGGTTCTAACTTCTTCCAATCTTGCAATAGGAGCAAAAGTTTCTCCATAGTCTATTCCTTCTTCTTGAGCATATCCTTTGCATACTAGTCTATCTTTGTTTCTTGATACCTTACCATCTTTAGTCAACTTGTTTCTGAATATCCACTTAGTTCCAATCACATTTTTATCTTTAGGCCTGGGTACAAAAGTCAATGTCTTATTTTTCTCTATCTTCTCTATCTCTTCATTCATATCCTCAATCCAACTATCATTTCCTAATGCATCTTTGATATTTCTAAGTTCAAAATCAGCAAGTAAACAAGTACCTTTCAACTTATTTCTTGTCATGGTTCCTTTAGATTTTTCTCCAATGATCTGATCTGCTGAATGATGTCTCCTAGCATATTTTGCTAATACAGGTTCTTTGCCTTTTGAATGGATTTCATTGTTATCCTTTTGCATTTCAACTTTAGGTTCTGGCTATTCTGGCTTGGTAGATATTGGCTCGATTCCTTCAGACTCAGTAGACCCTTGCTCAGTAGCATTTGAATGTAACTCATATTGCTGTAGCTCGGTTTGAACTTCTTGTAACTTAGTTACTGATGACTCAGGAGTAGAAGATTCTTGATTGATTGGTACTATATAAGGTTCAATGAAAACAAACCTTCTATAATCTTTTGTTCCCTTTTTCTTTCTTCTTCAGTCCTTTTTGCAAATTCATCAACATTCACATGTGCACTTTCAATGACTTTGTTAGTAGACAAGTTCAAACATCTATATGCTTTACATTTGCAAGAGTATCCAAAAAATATTCCTTCATCACTTTTTACATCAAATTTTCCTTTTCTAGATTCTTTCAAAATGTAACATTTACTTCCAAATACTTTTAGATAACTTACATTAGATTTATAGCCATACCATAGCTCATAGGGAGTTTTGAATGAGTCCCTTTTTAGTTGTATTCGGTTCAAGGTATGAACTGTAGTGTTGATGGCTTCCTTCCAGTATTTGATAGTAATGCCTTTTTCAATCATGAAGGTTCTTGCACAATCCATGATAGATCTATTCCTTCTTTCAGCTATTCCATTTTTCTCAGGAGTTCCAAGGGCTGACACTTGTCTTTTGATTCCTTTTTCAATACAAAATTTATTGAACTCATGTGAAATGAATTCTCCACCTCTATCCGACCTTAAGAATTTCAATCTTTTCCTTATTTCCTTTTCTACTTTGGCCAAATACCATTTGAATTTCTCAAATGCTTTTGATTAGTTCCTTAGATACATGACAGTCATCATTCTTGAGTAATCATCAACAAAAAGAATGAAGAACTTTTATCCAATATAGCTTTCAATTCCAGTGGGTCCACATAAATCAGTATGCACAATTTCTAATAAATATTCAGACTGATAGTTTTTACTTTTAAAGCTAGTCTCTCCCATTTTACCAATCTGACAATTTTTGCATAGACTGACCTCAAGTTTTTTTATGTTAGGAATGCCTCTTACTTTCTTGAATTTTTTTATCTTCACCACATTATCAAAATTGACATGACATAACCTTTTATGCCATAACCAACTTTCTTTGACTTGAGCAATAAAACATGAACATTCACCAAGTTCAAGACAAAATAGTTTTCTTTTGTCATCCAGCAATCTTTCTTTTCCATGCATGAATTCTACTTTGAATTCATAATTGAGTAGCTATGCCAAACTCAATAAATTTTTCTTTAGTCCTTTTACCCAATAGGCATTATCACATATAAGTTCTTTGGTTAGAGAGATTTTTCCTCTTCCTTTTATACAACAAGGTTCATTTTTACCAACTCTTACACTGCCACCATCATAGTCTTCAAAATATTCAAACTTAGTTTTATCACCATTCATGTGATGAGAACAACCACTATCTATGATCCATGTATCATTTTTTCTCAAGTGAGAAATGAGTGCCATTTCCTCATCATTATCAGACTCATCTTTCACAACAATGTAGACAATTTCATCTTCTTCTTCATCATTAGAATCGTTAGAATTTTTGGCCATAAAACATGTTTTCTTACCTTTATCCTTGAAAGATTTGAAGTCTTTCTTTCCATTGTACTTGTATTCTTTCTTCTCATCTTTGTTCTACTTGTTTGGGCACCTACCAACAATATGACCAACTTCTTCACATGAAAAATAGGTTAGAGGAACTTTACCTTTATATTTTCCTCTGCCACTAGAATATTTTCTTTCTACTAGAGCTTCAATCACCTCAAGATCACTATTTGAAATTTGGTCTAATTCATCTTCACTTTTTGACTGAGATTCCTTTTTCTTTTTTCTTTTCTTCTTAAGTGAAATCTTGGCTTCAAATGTTGATTCAATGTTTTTGGAAGCTAGAACATAGTTGTCATAGTTGTCTAGTTCAAATGTAGTCAATCTTCCAACTATGGCTTCTAGATTTATCTTATGACTTTCTTCACATCTTCTTTCTTGAATTGCAGAGACTCTAATTGCATAGATTGGTAGTAATGTTATGAGAACTTTACTTATAATTGTCTCTTCTCTGATATCTCCTCCGGATGCTTTGATTGCACTGACACATGCTTTAACTCTTTCAACATATTTGGCAATATTTTCATCCTCTCTCATTTTCATTTGGTCAAATTGTCCTCTCAAACTTTCTGCTTTGGCTCTTCTCACATTATCATCTCCTCCATAGATTTGTTTTAGCTTGTTCCGCATTTCAAAGGCAGTTTTGCAATCTTTGATTTCATCAAATTCTTCATAACTCAGAGCAGATGCTATATCTATCATCATAATGTTGTGAGCCCTCTTTTCAGCAATATCATTAACAGATAATGTACCAAAAGGTTTTGCATATTTTTCATCAAGGTACTTTAGTCATGTATCACCAATGGATGCTAGATGAAGTCTCATCAGTCCTTGCCATGATGAGAAGTTGTTCTTGTTAAGTCTTGGAATTTCCCTTTTGTAAGACATCTTGATCTTTAGCATAGATCCTTGAAATCTTTTCTTGAAAGCACCAAAAGCTCTGATACCAATTGTTGGAAATACAAATGAAGTAACTAAGAGGGGAGGGGTGAATTAGTTACCACAAAACCAATTCCAAAAATTCCTTAGATGTCTATAATGCTTACTTACTGCAGATACTTGGTAAATAGTGTAGAAATACTATAACTAGGTAAGTTAACTAGTTACTGATCATCTAGCATTCAAAGTTATTAATATGCATGCAAAGGTTAACTAAATGAACACAAGAGACACCAAATTTAATGTGGAAACTCAATATGGGAAAAACCACCAAGTAACTAGTCACCAATTTTCACTCTTTTGAAGTAAGCCCTATTGGGAGCCAACCCTATTAAACGTTACAATACACACTATTAGGTGTGACCTTGTTAGAGGATTTAATCACCCTGTTAGGAGTGACTTGGTTAGAGGTCTTTAGAACAATTAAACTGAATTGTCACCTTGTTAGAGAATTTACAAAATGGTTGTTAAACCAACTCTGTAAAGAGATTCTGAATTCACTATTACAATGCTTAGAAAGAAAAAATGAAATGACCTAAATGATACGCAACTTATCTTTTGCTGAGTACATATCTATGTTCTACTTTACTAGATCCTTACTGATCGAATACAACTTTGCAACTCCTCCAGGATATCCAATCCTTCATCAAAATTTTCTCATTATTCTCTTATTCCTTCTTTAACCATATAGTCACATTTCCACACTCATACATTATTCAACAACTTGAACATTTATATATATACCTTTCAGATGGATCAAGCTGACTCAAGTATAAGTTACAACAACTGAAAACATCAGTTGGCTACATTTATTCCGTGAAACAATTGAGCTTAATATCAAAACAAAAATCCTTTGCTGGCCAACTCAACTCAGTAACCACTGCTCCAAAATGGTTTTCTAGTGTTAACCAAGTGAAGCTCAGTAAAAATTGCAAATCCTGCAAAAGTCCTTTGGAGACCGAGTGAACTCGGTTAGCACTGACCTTCCTTTACTGACCTTGTGAGCTCGGTAGAAGCTAATTTTCTGTCACATTTCCTTTGATGACTGAGTGAGCTCAGTAAACACTAACTTTCTACCACATTTCCTTTGATTACCGAGTGACCTCGGTAGATACTAACTTTCTACCACATTTTCTTTGATGACCCAGTGAGCTTGGTAGATACAAACTTTCTTTTGCTGATCTTTTGAGCTCAATACACTCTGTCTAATGACTGATAGGACATTTGTGTAACATCAAAGACAACACTCTATTAACAATTGTATCCAATAGGTATAGGGCAAGATAGATTTCAATCTTCTAGTTCCAAATAGTCTTTCCCATATTGTAGACTTCCATCTTCAAGATCTTTCCTCAAAGTTGTAAAGCTTTCCTTTCTAGAGAACAAGGCTCTGACACCAATTGTTGGAAATAACAATGGAAAAGTAAAATTTGAGAGGGTGGGGTGGGGGTAGGTTGAATTAGTACTTCAAAACTTTGACCATAAAACATTCCCCACACATCCATCTCATAATTTAGCATGTAAACTAAAATAACTAACTATACATGTTCATCGATGGCATGAAACAAATAACACATAACACAATAAGTTTGTTAACTAGAAACCCTCCAATGAGAAGGTAAAACTAGAGTGAGGATGACACCCAAAATCTTCAATACTGCAGTTGTAAAGTGTATCCAATTAAGGTTACAATTGTTTGATCATAAAATATGATCTACTCTATGAAAGGTTTTCCTTGTTAAAGGCTTACAAAGACTATCAAATCTTACCTCATTAAAGGATTTCAACACCCTATTAAAAGTGTGCCTTGTTAAATGACTTTAACTCACAATGAAGTAAGCACCATGTTTAAGGATTTGCAAAAGCCTATTAAGACTACTTAGTTAAGAGATTTTCTATGTATCACATGTTAAAATAATTCAACACCATGATCTTTTGGTTGGCACTTTGCTGCTAGTTATTAGATCTTCTCTTTGCAAGTATATCCTTGATCCTCCTAATTAGATATGTCTCTATTCTCTCTAACTGATTTTGTAATTCATATCCCTGCCATAAGCTCCATAGTCACCAAAAATTCTCTCTCTCTCTCTGCACTTAGCATTCATTCTTCTCCTCTCATACACACATGCAAACTCTTTAGGGTTTTCCCTCCTCAAGAAGACTTCGGTGACCTAGGGTTAGGTAGGAATCAATGATTTTGATTCATCCATTTTTCCACTTAATACATCTATTTTTCTGATTGGTTGCATGTATTGCATAGGAATTCTCAATATACCTTTGTATTTATCTTATAGAATTGTAAAACAATTCGCAAGTCGGCCCAAAAATGGTGCCATTACAAACAACTATGCCAAAATTATTTTACTTGGCACTTGAAAGCTCTGATGCTCGATATTCACTATATTCTTAATGTTTTAACTCAGCTCCTGAATAACTTGACATCCACTATTTTACTCGATATTTGAACCACTCGACATATATGACTTGCTCGATGCTTGAGTGACTCGACACATACCATCTACTCAGCACTAACTATGTATATTGTTTGGCATACACTACTTACTCAGCACATAGTAAGTTTTGTTAAGTAATACAATAAGTTTTTTTTATCACTACCTTGTCAAAACCAAAATTAAATCAACAAAGTGCACCAACATGATGTACAAAAAGGGGGGTATAATTGGACACCTTTTTTTTGAAATCAGGTAAACTTGAACTTGGACTAGACTTTTGAGGGTCATCCATTAAAAATGACAAAATATGTAAAACATATAAATTGTAACTTACTATAAAAAACTATTTTCTAAACTACTTGAATTTTCACAAAATGGATAAGATTACATGGGTCAAACCTTGTGCACATCAAAAATAGCTCCACATTTTTTTAGAAAACACAACATCATTGTTTTCGTGTGCAACACAAAAGACATAATTATATTCTGTATTTTGCAAATCGCTTTGGTAGGATGATAGTTAAGAGTGATATTTAGAGATTGTATTTTTTTTTTAAATTATGAATTATTGAACTGACTACATCCTAAAATTTTGGTACACGTTCATGTGTTGAGCATAACTTGCATCGAAATAATTGAAAATGAAAGCATTTTTTTAAAAAAGTGTATGAAATCAAGTGCAGAAAATTAATCTATAATTTATTTTGAATTTGATAATTATATCAAAAATTATTAAAAAAAAGGTACCCATATGTTTGTGAGGACTATCAAGACATTGCTAAAAATAATTAAAGTTTACAATGATAATGTTGTCCAAAAATAGAAAAAATTATATTGTTAGAAAGCTAAGAGGACATGTAATATTATGGTGGCAATTTTTGAAATACCCACTTTACCATTAGTAAATAGATGAAGGGAAAGATGAGAACTCATCTCAGAAGATGAAAAAATGTCTAAAGGAAAAAAAATGGAGGGAAAATACTCTGCCAAGCTTGTGGGTCATTTCCCTATGCTTTTACCATGTCATAAGCTGATCGAGTTTCTAGGATTCAAATAACCTGATAGGTTTATGCAAATCAAAAAGTACATTCAAAACATGGTTAGGTTTTAAAAACTGATCAGATTTTGAAAAAGTAAAAATTTACTTCTTCAAATCTTGATTGGGTTTTGAAGAAGTAAAAATGGGTTCTACTCCAAAGACCATAACTTTCAAATACAAAGTCTAATTTACTCCATTCAAAATGCATTAGAAAGCTATTGAAGAGATCTATAAAATGATATAGACAAACTAATCCTATGACATAAATTTTTTAATTTTCCATCAATTGAATTAACTATGTTCTAAATTAGGTAGTCATTGTTTCCCAAATATAGAATCAATAGGTAAACACAAATGGTAAAATGTTTTTAATTCTCTCTCTCTCAAACACACAAATACTCACTAACACACTAAATAAATGATAAGATATCTCTCTTAAAAATTCCTAACCTCTATTATTCTCTCACTAACTCCTAACCTATCTCTCTCTCTCTCTCTCTCTCTCTCTCTCTCTCTCTCTCTCTCTCTCTCTCTCTAACTTATTACCCTTAAGTGATGTCTCTCTCACTCTGTAATGGGCACCTTGGAAATGACCAAGAACTAAACTAATTGCTAAAATAATAATAGTTTTCAAAATGACAAAATCCATAAATAAAAATGTATTCCAAAGGCCAAACCCCAAGGGAATGATGTCTAGAATGTTACAAGAGAGGATGAACGTCCTCTAATGCCAAGAAAGATATGTGACTCACACATCCAAGCTCTTATCAAATGCAATTCACAATCATTCGATGCTAAACAATGAGACTCTTACACCTATTTATCCTTTTCCTTCACCCTTCTAGAAGGAACTAAAACATTAATTAATCTCATTTATAGAGGCTTCCCCCTTCCAATAATTAATGCATTCTCTAGAAACTCCTCCCTTGCAATACAATAATTAATTGTGCTTCTACAAAATTAAATTACAAGAGGCTTCCCCCTTTCCAATAATTAATACACACTCTAGAAGCTTCTCCCTTGTAATACAATAATTAATTAAATTAATTAAATATAAAGTCATCTTTTAATTTAAAATTTATTTAATGACTTTATAAGAAATTAATTTAACTGCTAAAGTGGGGACATTACACTCTCTAAGTAACCCCTACCCTCACTCTCTCACTAACCCATAAAATCTCTCTCTCTCTCTCTCTCTCTCTCTCTCTCTCTCTCTCTCTCTCTCTCTCTCTCTCTCTCTCTCTCTCTCTCTCTCTAACACACACACACACACACATCACACAGATAAGATGTGAGTGGGCCCATTGAAGTAAAAGTAATGTCGGCAACATAGGACTATCGACGAAATTCTATGACAAAGATATCATAAGGGGACGGTCTACACGCATTCCCAGCTCTACATAACGAGCTCCTGTCTTTGCGGGGAGAATCTAAAACATATGCATTTCAAATAGTGAAAGATAGTTATATTATAATTATGGCATATGGATCACTTTTCTTTGCCATTTGAAAAATGGAAGGTGTCATGCATGGACTATCAACTTTACTTTTAACGCCTACATTTTGTGTTTTTTTGTGAATGAAAATAGACATATATTACTAGTTCAAGTCTTGCAATTGATTTCTATATTGATCTTTTTTGATGATGGAAATAGGTATATATTACTAGTAATATATAATTATATATATATTATATATAAAATAAGTCAAGAGATATATTTCAAGGTGTCTTAGACAAGGATATATGTCGATTGTACACACACACACACACACACACACACAAACACACACACAAATACACAAGTTAGTAGCAATCGTGTTTTTATAGTTAAATATATAATTAATCTAAATAATAAATTATATTATTAAATATTTAATATTTTAAAGATATTTTATGATGTTCATTTCCAAATATGTTTAGAAAAATAGAGTTCTATTAAAATAATGATTTTTTTGTTTTCCTATATATGATAAAAGTATATGTTTTTTTTTTGCAAGTAATTAAAATTAAATTTAAGATTGAAATTAGAGAATTGGTTTACATTAGCTTATAGAGTTTTAAGTTGACATTAATATCATGATTAGCTTTAGGGGCATAAATAGGACTAGGGTTAAGAGGTTAGTGTTAGGGTCGAGAGATATTGTTCAAGTTAGGGTAATGATTAACGTTTGAGCTAGCATTAATAAGATATTTTGGGTTATGACCAAGAATAGGGTGTGGGTTGGGATTAAGGTAAGGATAAATTGTTAGGGTTAGGGTGCAAGGTTTACAAATAGGAGAAGTATGATGTTTAGGATAAACCATAGAATAAGGATTAGGATTAAGGTTTGTATCATGGTAAGGGTTGGCGTTTAGAGAAAACATTAGTATGACAATCAAGTTTACATGTAGAGTAAGGAATAGGGTTATGGTTAGGGGTAGGGTAAGGATTAGGGTTATGGTTAGTATTAAGGTTAGGGATACATTTTAAAGGTATGATTAATATCATTTAGGGAGTAAAGGCATGCTTAAGATTATGATTACATTTATGATTTATGATTAAGGTTAGTTTTAGAATGGTAATTATAGTTAATTCTATGGTTAGGTTTTGAGAAAGGGGCAGGAGTAAATCTATTATTAAGATAACTTTAAGGTATAGGTTAAAAATTATAGTTAGGTATTATGCTTAGATTATATAATTTTGAAATAAGGAATAGAGTTTAGATTATGATTACAATTAGATTTAGGAGTCAAAATAGAGTTTTTGTTTGCATTAGGGTTAGATTTTAATTAGAAATAGTGCAAAGGTTGTAGTTTTGATTATGATATATGAGATATTTGGCCAAAAGGTCTACTTTGCACTTAGGATGATGATAAATTATATAGTTTGGATTATGAAAGGATTGAAAAATATGAAATTAGAGTTTTACATTTTTAATTAGATTCCCTATCTAGGAATATATTTTATGGTAGGACTAGGATTAGGGTTTAGTATATAGGATTTAGGGTTAAAAAGATTCAGAGCTCAAGTGAAGGCTGAAACATGCATTAATAAAAACAATCTTAACCATGAACCTAACTTCAATTGACTTGTAAGTTTAACCCTAAACTTTAATGTACTATCTTAATCCTAATAACTATATAAAATCCCAACCCTAATTTTAAGCATAATAAAAACATAATCATAACCCTAATTTATTGAATATTTTCAGTACAATAATTATTAGGGTGTTTGAGGCTGGGGTTAAGGTTTAGGGTTTTCAATTCAAATTATGATTATGATTATGATTAGTATTAGGTAAGGTTGTATTATTATTAGGATCATGGTTTATGATAATGATAAAGGCCTAGAGATTATAATTAAGATTATGGTTGGGTTTATTACATTTCAAACATTTTAAATTTTAATGACAACCTTAATCACCTCACGTATACATTTATGTAATGTCTCTTCTTACTTTTTTCTACAATGGCATATGTAGAAGTTAAAATTTGTGCGTAGTGTTTTCCTAATTTTTATTTTTATGTATTTTCCTAAAATTCATGGTGCTTAGAATTGAACTCCACTTTATTTCAATCAAACACATATCTATAAATTTCCCCCAATTCAAGTCTATTATTTTATCTATCTCACAAAATTGTTTATCTTTTTTTCTATTTTTAACATTTTTTGTAGTAATTATTAAAATAAATTATATGTATTTTCAACTATCATATATCATTTCTATTTATATTTGAATTCTATCTAAATCATACTTTAGAGATCTAAATAGTTATTTTAAATAACTTTAAAAAGCACAACCACTCTTTGTAGTTAAATGTTCTGAATTGCTAAACTTGTTTTGTTAAAATTTTCATTTATTTCTTTTTTAATTATGAAGATAATTTTTTTCTTTATTATACTTTCTATTTATTTATTTTTAATTATGAAGGTAAGTTTCTTATGTCTGGGTTCATCACTTAGTATGTTGGTTAATTATGGTATCTTAAAGATCAAACTAATTCTAATTCTATTAAAAAAATGACATTTCAAGGTCTTTTCTAGGATGTTGTAGGGTCAATAGATATCTTAGCTATCACTGAGACCCATGAAAGTTTGGGTCTCGATGGTTATCAATGGTTGTCAGTCTTTAGGGATGAGGTTCACTCCTCGAGTGGTGTGTGGGGGTCTGGAGGTGTTGCCTACCTGATTAGAGACAACCTCTTCAATGCTACTTCTATGGTCTATTTTTGACAAACATACTAGATTTATGTGGATTCAAGTATGCCATGACAGACACCATCATCATGATTTGTTACATTCCACCAGCCTCTTTACCCTATGCCATTCACAGTACTGAGGACAGTGATCCACTTATTGATCTAATTGAGTGCATTTCTAGATTCAGTGCCTTGGGTAACAATATTATCATAGGTGACTTCAATGCACAGACTAGGGAATGGAAAACCCTTATACATGACTGAGGCATGGACTGGACCTATATTATAGAACTTGATCATGTTAGTTCGGGACTCCAACATATTTTTGAGGATCACCATGGACCTTTATCTATCTATGGTCATCACCTCCTTTAGCTGTGTGAGTCTTCTAATCTAGTTATTTTGAACGACCTTCTTTATTTTCCTAGATCTGGGCCTTTTACCTATTAGCCACACTATGGGGGTGTAGTGTGGTTGACTACATTATCATTGATGCTTCTTTCATCTCTTGCATCTATAGCGTCACCATCACCCATCTCTTGCTTGCCTACTATTCTCTTTTGTGCCACTCCACACCTTCACCCACATCCCCACCCCCTTGGCTTCTTTGGATAATATCCCTAGCCATTTCCACTTTCACTTTGCCTAGGGTGATGGGGACCTCTTCATTTTCCACCTGCATCGACTCCTCTCATCTATTATTTCTTTGAGTGTAACCATGATTCCTCCATGTTTGATCTCTTAACTATAGCCATATGGGAGTTGACTTTCCTTCCCATCCCCCACCACCCTATCCTTAGATGAAAACACTAGAACAAGTGCCCTATGAAATATTGGTTTGATGCCAACCGTAAATCCTTTCACCGTCCCTTGACTTTAACCTTTGAGACCTTCCCTTCAGCTATTATCAAATTTTGACATTCCTACCATTGGTTTCTAGGTGTGAACAAATTTGCTTACATTGTTTCATAGTGCAATTCCTTACATGATATTCTTAGCCAGGACCTGAAGCTCTTTTGGCGCACCTTGTTCCAATGGTATCCATCCTGCCTTGCGCCATTGACCTATGCTTCATCATCTCCCACACCACCACCCTTTATGATATCCTAGATCAACTTCCTCTTCACCTCATCTCACACCCTCATTGTGATATCTTTACTACTTCCATCATCTATGAGATCATCAGAATGGTGAAATGCAGTAGAGTTGTTGATGAGTATGGTTTCTAGGTAAAACTACTCAAGCTCCATAGCTCAGTGATTGGCTCCTATCTCACCACACTCTTTAATAGAGTGGTTTGTACTACCTTTCTGAAGGCTTGGTTGAGGCATGTGATCCATATGTTTCATAAGACAAGGCCAATTTTTTACCCCAACAATTACAAGAGCATCATGATTGGGTATAGCTTTGCCAAACTTTATGTCACACCATTGTATACTATTCCTTCAGGGGAACTGATAGGCCAATGATGGGGCAAATAATAATAAATAATTAATAATTTTATGATGAAGTTTGGCTGGTCTATAAGTGTCAATCCGAGAGCGTAAGCTTGCGAAAGGTGTCCGAGAAATATGCCATCAAGGGATGATAGTTGTGAAATAAGGGATTATGAATGCAACTACAACACATAGAATTAAATCTATGAAAAACTAAAGAAATCCCAGCAACAGGAACATCAGAAACAAAAACAACAAAATTAATCTGCAATAAAAGATAACTGTAACTCACAATAGATCAAATTCATATGAAATATTATTATGCAATAAAACATAGGTATTGAACGTATAAACTAATATAACATGATTGAAACACATACCATGTAATTCTAAACTGATCAAAATACAAATAAAAAAAAGTTTAAACACACTGCATAAAAGAAAGAATCACCAAGTGACTTTAGAATGGGCCCTCCTCCTCAGCTTCCTGGTGATGAAGAGACAAATTGCTTTTACATCTTCTTAACCATGCGCATGAATATAGAACTTATGATTTAAAATAACAATATTTTTGTACAATGTTGTGTGCTTTTCAAAACTATATGTGTCTCCCTACTTCTATCTCCTATTGTTTATATAAATCTATCTCTAAAAATCTAATAACTATTTTGTTAGGCACTCTATAAAAAGAGTGGCTATTACATAACAGAGTTATAACAAAAATCTATGGCTTGCAAAGAATAGCCAATTTGTTGTCATTGCTCAAACAAAATGTATTTTACGGTCCAAGCTTACTTCCATATGCTACCATGTGATTTGCTGTAGGTATAGGTAGAGTATGTGGCTTAGAACAAAAATATATCCCATGCCAAGAATAGGCAATGCTTGGCAGCAACAATGTTGTCTTCAGCTAAAATTATTTGCAAAAATATGGATTTGAAACAGTTTGTTATGGATGAGTGATTTTGATTTCCACATGAGACTATACTATCTCTTCTGCTTGGCAGCAATAACCTTTTATGCTTGGTTGGATTCTTTTCTACCCACATAAGAATTTAGCTAAGTTGGAGGAGTTCTATGTTGAGCTAGTAATATGGTCATAACACCAACAAAAGATAGAACAAACTTTGAAATTTTAAATTTGAACCCGTAATAGTAAACTAGAAAAACCACATTTTGAAAATAGCCTCTAAGTTTTCCATCATTCACTTTTTGAAGATTCTGCCATGAGGGATTGTAATTGGGCATGTTCTGGACAATACCCATGTCTCAAATTTTTGAGATTCATCTATATCTATTCATGAAAGAAAATGCAAAACTATATATCCTTATTTTTAGTTGCTAATTATTCTGGTCAAGTTCTTTCTCAACATACTCCTTGATCAATATTCTTGGAATAATGCTTTAAATTGTTGAGGAAATAAGGAATGCTAATAATATTCTTACATAGAAGGTGATAGGAAGAATCATAACATATTATCAACTTGTTAGATAAATACAATTTCATCTATTTTTTCAGATATTCTATCTAATAACTATATTAAATATTACTCATAAATATTAGATCATTTGCAACATAGAAGGAGAAAATAGAATAGAAAATGGAAATTGAAATGAATATGAAGGTTTATACCAAGGTTAAAATATGGCATAATCTGGGACATAAAATTGTTCTCATCAAAAACTAGATAGGATGAACTGTAGGGCTGGAGGTCAATCTAGTTTTAGAGTAGATTATCAAACTATGGATCATATCTTTATCTCATTGGTAGTCATTAAGGAGGCTCATTATCACTTTGCAAAAGTCTACTATTGTTTTGCAGACTTTCATAAGGTGTTTGATTTTGTACCTAGAGTAGCCCTTTTTTCAAAGGTTTAGAGACATTAGAATATCAAAGATTCTTTTGATGGACATTATGAGACTCTATGAGCGAGTTGAGGGAAAACTCAGGACTCTAGTGAGGCTCTTTGATCCTATTTGGAGCACTATTGGGGTGAAGTAAGGGTATGGCATCTACATCAATGAGCTTGAGGGATTTATCAAAGAATCATCCCTTCCATGTAATGGTTGTTACTTACATTAGGTTTTAGTCTCCATCCTTATTTTTGAAGATAATGTGATTCTTCTTACCTCCTCACTCAAGAGCCTCCAAAGAAATCTTGACAACTTAGCCTCGTTTTGTGACTTGAGATAGCTTGTGGTTAACTTGGGGAAGACTTGGGTCATGGTCTTCAATTACTTGAAGATCTCACACTTACATTTCTACTTCTGAGCCAGGAGATTTAGATCACCTCCTTGTACACTTACCTTAAGGTCAAGTTCTTCAATCCTTGTTTTAGTTTGAGACCCACTATTCATCCTAGGATCAGTAAAAGGATGGGTTCCCTTGCCATGATTGAGACATAGTGCTTCAGACACCATTTCCAGGACAACCCATCCAAGCTATCCCTCCTGGACTATTTGGTCAGACCTACTATTCTGTATGGTTCAATTGTTTGGGGACCATCATTGCACAATTCATATTGTGCCTCCATTGAGCATATTAAAACTCTCTTCCTTTTGCAGATTATCAGATGTCATTGCTCCATAACCCACAATATCATTTTGGTTGAGTTTAGAGCTCATCCCTTTAGGTTGTGGGCAATTTTTAACCTTATATGGTTTTTCCACCATCTTGGTTGCTTTGTAGACTCCACTAATGGCTGGAACAAATATTCTTACCTTGCATACTGCTTCTCAATTGCACTTTCCAAATCTGACACCTCTTTGAGAGCTTGTTGTTGGTATGCCCAAGCCACATCACTTTTGAGCTCCATTAGGATAGACATTGATTGCTTGCCCCCATTTCAGTTCTCATTAAATGTTCCTTATCATCTTCTCCCTTCCACATAGGAGTTGAACAAGTAGGTTAGACTTGACATCTATAGACAGTACCTTCTTACGGCTTCAATTAACCCACCTGGGGGGTTAAGTCTAAGGATGGTTTTCTATGTTAAACACTTTCTAGACACACAAGATGTGATTATTTCTTGACCTAGATATTTATCTCAAAGTTGGTGTTATGTCCTTTAGTTTGCGGTAGGATATTTTAGAATTGGTTCCCACCATCTATGGGCCCAGACAAACTACTACATTGATAGAGAGGACCAGATTTACAGGCTATGCACATTGGTCTAGATCGAGACTGAGTTACACTTATTTTCCATTCCCCTATTTCTTAAGCTATTAGAGGGAGATTTTATTTTTTATTCAGAGAGTGTAGTTCATTGACCTCCTTCTTTAGTTACACAAATTTGGGATGTTTGGCAATTTATCTCCAGGAGGCGATGCAACTTCATGACCACACCCTATAGCTTCTATTCCCCCTAAAGAAGGCTGCAAGGTAGCTCATTAAAAACTTTTTCTTGCCCTTGCCCTTTGGGTGAGGTGTGAAGTGGCCCTTGGTTAGCTCCACCACTATTCACTCTAGATCCGTGCAACCCTGCATGGGTTATCTTCATCTTCATCAATGTTAGCCCACTAACAGTTCTCAAAGACAATTACATGCTCTCCCTCACCTGGGTCTGTATCCTTCAGGAAGAAACCTTAGTCTATATCTTGTATCTGATTTTCTTTTCTCTTTTTTTTTTTTCCTTTCTGGACCACTGTTTGGTGCTCTACTAGATCTTTGATTCTTGTTCTATAAGTTATCAATCCCATAGACCCTTGTTGGTCTCCCGCTAGACATTAATAAATTTATCTTATCTTATATAACTTATCTATTTTGATTGTATTTTTCTATAATTTTCATTTACAAAAGTTTTTTAATTAAAAAATTAAAAAATGAACTTCAAAATGTAACCTTATTATTTTCTCATTATTTCATCCTAAATTTTTTATTTAACATTTATACTTTCCAATTTTAAAATAAATTCTATTATTCTTTAAAATCTAAAATAGAATATATCAATTTTAATTGAACATATATTTCTTTTATGCTTTACTACTAAGGTTTGTCTTATTTTTTATTGTCTTGTGGTATTTTCATTGTGAATTTTAAAAAATAAAATTAATAATTACTTTTAAAAAAAAATATAAACTCCTATTATTGTTTAAATAGTAGAAAGAAAAAGAAAAAAAGAAAAAGGAAACAACAAATCTATATAACCAATAACATATGACTAATTAATCTTCATAAATGTATATCTATTTAAAATATTCTTCTAAATAGATGAATATAAAATTGAATATTCAACTTCCATTACTAAATTACATTAAAAAAAAAAGAAGAGATTATTGATATGGAAATCTCAAATCAAAATACTATCTTAAAAATAATGAAATTTACTTTCTTATTAAATTTTAATGGAAACTTAGAAACAAGGGCATGGTGATCTTTTATGATGAAATAAGTTTAAATAAAGAAAATCAAAAAATGAAAAGGGTTGAATATTTAGTCCCTCTTATCCCAATTTCTTTCCAAAGCAGAGAAAGGTCGATAAGAGAGGATGGTTGAAAAGTTGACCAAATTTCATAAGGAGTCTGGACGATTGGTATGCATTCCATGTTCTACGGAATGAGCTCCATGCATTATCAAAGAATATGACACGTATGTATTTCAAATAGTTGAAGAAAGTTATTAGAAGTATGGTATTACAGATAACCCCACTTTACCGATTTAAAAATGGAAGTCTGTCAAATGAAAATTTAAATTATGACACATTGAAGTTAGTCAAGGCCCCTCTGGTCAAGCATTTAGCGAAATTAAATTATGACATATTAAATTTAGCAAATTTGAAATATAAGGCATTCAATTTTGTTTAATTTTAATTTTTTTGAGATTTTATACTGTATCCAATTAATACTACTAGCAATTGGAGCCTATAAGTTTAAGAGTAACTCAACTTATTTGCTTTTTGTTTTGGATATTTTTAAAGCTTATTTTAATGTTAATTTGTTTCAGATCTATCTTTGACTTTCCACCTTTGTTTGCTACAAGTGTCAATCCTTCAACCAAGTTGTCATTAGAGGAGTCTAGATGTTGTCAGCTGATAGAGATTAACCTTAATTCCATTAATAAAAAAATGATATAATTAGTAATTATTAAATAACTTAGGTAGAGGATAGAAAGAGATTTGTCCAATGAAGAAAAACAAGATTTCCATCAAGTTTTCTGATGAGAAAGTGTTTGCCTTCTAAGATTCAAGTTTCTAAATTATTATTGATGAATATGTTTTATTTTAGAAGAAACTGACACTATTTTTAATTTCTATTATTTCCAAATTGCATTCTTAATGCATATTTATATGACATTTAAAAGACATATCTCCATTTTGATTATGCTCTCACATCCTCTCTCCTTGTGGCACTTGTCACAATGCTATGGATTTGAGAAAGCACAATCCATGTGCTTCCCTCTCCTTTCATCCTATCCTTCCCTCACCTTCTCTCGACTATGCATCTTGGCCCTCCAATCCACTACCCCATTTCCTATAAAATGAACCCCTCTCCCTTCACATTTATAGCCACACTTGAAGCTAAAGTTATAATCATCTTTTGAAGAACAAACTCATCAAATACACCCTTACCATTCTAAAATTCACACTCATTTCATAGTCAATCTCCCATCCATTGAGGGCTTGAGGCACCCCTGAGCACACATCTCAATCACTTGGAAAAATCCTCTTCATCATTGGAGTTACTCAAAGGAGTGAGGCTTCCAATTCCTTTAAATAATTATTTTTGGTTTCATGTTGCAAATTAAGGATTATGAGATGTGTCTTCATTACTCATTAAATTTTCCTTGTGTGAGAAATTTTGTGTAGAATATGGGATTTAAAGAGAAGTAGATTTTTGTTTAATTTGTGCTCTTGTAAAGTATAGGTTCAATTTATAAGAATGCAATTTGCATAGTTCTAATTAATAGATGTTATTGTCTACACTCATAGTGGTGTTTGTCTTCATTGGATAACATGACTGGAAATAATGCTCAGATAATTTAGCTTTGTAAAGCTTCTCTATAGTGTGGTCATCACTTAGGTCTATTGTGACATGATTACATTGCTTTGAACTATGAGTCAAAATGAGAGTGAATGAACTACCTGATGAAGTTATGATATTGGAATGAGTTTTTCTTATCTTGTGATATGCTTCTATTGAGTCACAAATGTTATTCTTATGTAATTGATTCAAATGTGTTATCTTTCATTAGCTTTAATAGGTTATGTTACTTTCTTGCTAAACTATGAATGAAAATTTCGTATTATATTATCGAAAATGTGTACACAATTCCATTATTCTCCTCTTAGTTTTTCTTGTTTAGTCTTCCTCGATGTCAAGTTGGGGGTCTTTTATGTTAGGAAAGATTCTAGGAAAACTTAATAGCTTTGCGGTAGGGTGGTAAAGAAATCCTACAATATTCTTGCTCTTATGTTCTTAGACAGGTTTTGGAGCTTTTGTCAAAAAGGCTGACATAATCGATACATCTTGGTATTCTAGTAACTAAATTACAATTTCTTTTAGATTCAAGCATATATGTATTTGTATCATTTTTGTTAAATTTAATGATAATTAATCAACTAATGTTGACTAGTCAATATTTAAATGACTTTAACTCTCCTTGATTTGCGCATATTATGGGGATTGCTAATGTGAAATTAGTTTTATAGGGGTAGTTCTTATAAAGGAGTTGCAGAAATGAGAATGAAAATGACAGATGTATAATACTCTTGAAAATTAGGCATGTACACCAAATATATTTTACACAAAAAAAACACATCCAAACAAGTGAAATTTGAAATTATAACATATTAGGGAAGAAGTTATGGGCATGCAAAACATACAGAGATTGAAGAAGAGATAATGTTGCAATGCAACTTTCCCTTGACTCCCCTTTCCTCTTTCTTCTCCTCACCTTCACCATGGGATTTCCCTTCCTCCACATGGCCATGAGACACTGGTGTAGGGTGAATCTTGTCTACATGGCCATTAAATACAGGAGCAGGATGAGCCTTGATGATGTGGCCATACATAGGGTGAGGCTTGCCTCCATCGACGTGGCCATGAGAAATATGGGTAGCATGATCCTTTCCTACGTGGCCTTGCTCATGTGGAGCTATACCTACCATGTGTTTCTCCATAGGACCACCATGTTGCAGACGTGTCTCCTCTTCTTTCTTCTTCCCAAACAAGTTGAAAAGCCCACAATCCTAATACTCTGGTGCATTTGAATCTTCCATTACAAGAGAAAAGAGAGAGACTGTGTGAATAAATACAAGTACCACCAAAATGAAGAAATAAAAATCTTGAGAGATGTGATTTAGTTTTTAAGTGAAAGAGACTTGAATGTGTAAATAGTGGGTAGTGATAGGATAATTTATAGGATTTCACAAACAGTGTTGTTATGACACATCGTGATGGAGCTACCACAGTAATATTCGAAAAACACATGACATTTACGAGCCAATGAAATAAATTTCTAACATCATGTGGATAAGATGTGGGAAGGCACACCAGAATAAAGTAACTATGACAATATAGGATAGTTAAAAAATGAATTGGTTGTATAGTTCAATTTATTAATAGTTTAGAAACTATAAAACTGTTATATTATAATTTTAATTTAATACTAAATAATATTAAAATGTCCTTATGTCTATTGGATAGACATTTCCATTGAAATATGTGGCAACATTTCATAACAAAAAAATCACATAATGGGAGGGTTTACATAGATGCATTTCGAGCTATATGGAACACACTCCAAGATTTATAGAAAGTGTTTTAGTTACTCAGTTATTTAGATTTTTCCCACTGCCAACAATAAAAAAAAATTGGGGGGTCTTTACTAGACCTCAGGCTGAAATTTGACTGTTAACCCTGATACCAACTTTTGTTTGATATTCTAAGAAAATAATAGCTTTATTAAAAGAAATATATTCTACTTTTTAATAATTATGTATACTTTATCAGTTATAGTATACATGTTAAAATTATGTATACTTATATCAATTATAGTATACATATTGAATGTGGAAACAAATATGTTTTCAGTTCTAATAAAGCAATGTGAATAATTTAGTTATTAATTTTTTAAATATACATGAAATTAAATTTTAAAATTATAAGAATTTTATAATAAATTAAAAATTAAAAAAACATAGTAACAAATTATTATACAAGGATGACAATTTTATTATTATCAGTTTTCTCATAAATTTTTTTAGATTTACATTTCATTATAGGAATTAAGACTTGAGATTTCTTGTAAATGTGAAAGCATCCTTAGTTTTCTTAGTTAAAGGAACATTAAACATTTTTGAGAGTGTAATTTAAGAAGTCTAATCATTAATAGTTTTCAAAGTGAGTATCCCAAGCTAAATTTTCATGAATATACTTTTTATAGTACAGAAAATGGTGCTGAGATTGGAGTTGGAGCCTCAATCTTACAAAATTTGATATTCGTTTACTAAATTGAAGTGTTTTTGTTGTAGATTTAACAAGTTTGTAGGTACATTAGAACATTTATAGAGTCTCCCAATGCATACATTAGGTTTTATAACACCTATAGGAAGTATTATGATGCCTATTCTAGTTCTTAAAACATCTATGAAACTTCCTACAACACCTATGGAGAATACTCTCTTTTCTGTCTAAATTCTACTACTAAATTCTTATAACACCTATAAATAGTCTTATAACACATATATACACAACCTTATAGCACCTAAAATAGACAGACTTGAACTTTGAAAACTTTGCAAGTATGATGTAAATCATGTTTTATTGTGTAGATGCTTGAGCACAAAAAGGTGAAGAAACCTACTCTTAAGTCATTGGGTCACTACAAGGAGAGAAGAGAAGAGGATAGCAAGGTAGGAAAAAAATTTTCAAGATGCCACCTTAATTGAAAATTAAAATAAAGAAGCAAAGTCTTATGCACAATATGCTAAAGTCACAAATGCTTATAAATCAAAATATTGACATCTTTGAATTTGATCTTCACTCCCTAAAATTTTAATTTACAGTCTAAAAGTAAGCTTCAATTTAAATTAGATTTGTATGCCGTTTCTCAGAGTACTTCGTAAATATCATGAGATGATACCATTATGATGGACATCTCCAAGTCAAGATATCTCTGAACAATACCATACAATATGATAGTGCATATCTCATGTGTCTCTAAGTTTACTAAGATATGACATGGTGTATGCTATGTGATGTCAATGTGTATACCAAGAAAAGATTTCAGTATGGTGAATATTATATGGTTGGTACTCTTGGACATACCATATGCTTGATATTACCATAAGCTAATAAGTCTACTCTGTGTTGTTTTATTTGCATAGAAATAATCCCCCCACTAGTACATTTGACCACATTTTTAGACCAAAACTTTTGAGCATCTAATAAAATAGAGTTGAATTGGTTGGAAAATGTGAGGAAACACTTTTTCCTTTTCAATACATGCTTGTGTTGGTCAAAATTTTGACCAACATGAGCTTAATATGTAAAAAGGCAATTTGTTGATGCCCATTATCATTGTAAATAAGCAATTTCTTGATGCCCGTATTGAATATCCTTAACACACGCATGGGCAGGAGAGTATTCTCGCTAGTTTGACCTGCAAATCAGCAATTTCTTGATGCCCATATTGTATATCATTGACATGCGCATGGGTGGGAGATTATTCTTGGTATTTTGACCTTTATGTTTCTATGTTTACTAGTATGGATGAGATCAGTATCACAAGTTGATCAGAAACAACAAAACAAAAGTATTATTTTGAATTTTCTTTCTTTTCACGTCTGCATTTAGCATTTATGTCCATTATTTGCAAGATTTCATGCAATGTGTAATACTTCTTACAATGGTCTTATTTATATATGCACATACTAAAAAATGACGTAAGGGAGTTTCATTATTGCATAGGAAAATTGTTGATGTTTTGCAATAATGAAATTTTTTAGTTGTACTGGATTTTTGCCTCAAAAGTTTCCATGGTGAAAAAAACTACTTGTTGTCTTTGCTTCTATGATTTCAAAGCTGGACAATATTCTTGTTATTAGTAGTTAAGAAATCTTTAAAAATGAGTGGGTTTCATTTTCTGTCTCTTAAAAGCATTTTTGTTTCAAGTGTCTAGTGATCTAGAGATTCTAAGCCATCCTGTTTACTTCAAAACATCAGATGGTAGTATGCAAGGTGAACACTACCTTTTTTATGTTGATGGTTATTTTTTAAACCCTTATTTGATTATGCAATGTTGATATCATGACATGAACAGTATTTAGTTATCACCATGGCAGGAAATTATTTAGTATTTAGTTAACAAGTGACTAAAATTGTTTGGCTTTTCCAATCAAAAATTAGCTCTAAGTTTTCTTTATATGTACTTGAAATATTAAAGATATAAAGTTCTCACAAAATAAATAAGGATAAATTTGAAAGTTTATTATTGGTCTTCATTCAATGAAGCAGAGACTTGTAGTCTCACAATGCAAGAGAAGGGGAGAATTTCAAAGTATACTATAAACTTTGTCTACAAGTTTGTAGAGCTCTACATTCTAGAAATAATTTTATAATATTTTTACCTATTAAACAAGATTGGTACATGTTTGGAACATGGAGGGCAGGATAGTTTCAATGTGGTGTTATGTCAAAGAGTTTACGTGCCTCATCTATGCTTCTTTGTCTTTCATACATTATTATGGTAGTTGCTACATATTACAAAGCTCCCATTTCAGTTTAGTTAGGTTTATGGTTTTAATGAGATTTTTCATATTATGAAGCTCTTCTTTGCTTTGTATACCCTTAGAATTATGCAGGTTTGCTTCAAAGTCAATGTTGTGTAGAAATTAGATGTAGACAGTATGCTCTACATTATGCCAAAAAATATTCATCTCTTTGTTCTGATTTATCTAAATTAAAAAGTTTTTCCATTGTTTAGTGAATTTTTTGTTTACTTAGTTCCTCTAGTTTTCTAAACTATAGGCTAATTAAAACGCTATTGCGGATTTTGAATATTTGAATGCAAATTTGGGATTGAAAAACTATAGCATCTTAACGGCTTATGCTTCAACAAAATTTTCCCAGGTAAATTATTACGCTCAATTTCTACACAAATTTTTTTTTGTTTGTGTTGTATAAATTATACTTTGCAATGCAACAAAATAATTTTTCAAAGTCACCATTTGCTTTGAACTAGATGATTTAGAATGAGTCCATTAAAAATTAAATGACTTACAAGGAACCCATTAAAAATATAGCATTGCTAAGTACAATTCATACACCCTAGCAAGTCATATGACATTTTCAAATATTTATTGTAGTTGATGTTCTTGAAAGCTTCGATCAAGTGCATAGCTACTAGTGACGACTGTTCATCCAGGAATCGTGGGCACAAACCTTGTGGTATCAATCTGTCATCTTTCTTTAATTAAATTATAATTTTCCAATTTCAAATCCTACACATAATGTATATCAACTCAAAATGGTACAATATATCTAGAGGGGATTGAGGCCATTTCAGTTTCAAATCATTTTGGAGACTCGATGCAGCATAATATAGCATACTAAAATCAAAACATTCTCTTATATATATCCATAGGTCTTATCGAAGAACTTTGATGCAATTTTTTTAATTAGCCTTACATACCAAGTTCAACACTTGAGATCTTTGTGTTCTGTTATTATTATCTAGCCAAGAATAGGTGGTTAAAAAAAGTGCTACTGTTATTTATCATTGCTTCAATTCATAGGGCATTCAAATAATTATACTAAGAGAACTATGCACCAGGTTGTTCTCATTACACTTCTCATACTGGCTGAAAAGAAATAAAAATTTCATGAAAATATTTATTTAATTAAAGGTGCAATCTTAACTGCTTACTTATCTATTACTCTTCCTAGAGCACCATTCTTTCTTTAGTTTGAGAGGTTGATGGCATCTTGTTTGTGGAATAACTATAAAATAGATTCATAGAATAGAGGACTTGTACAATGCTTGAGTGAAATTAGCATTGACTTTTTTTCGGTCAAAGCAGAGCAAAGATTGACTCATTCAATTGTTAGTGCATTCAATTTGTTGACAATGAATTCTTGTAGTTTTAGACTTACAATTAACTAGATGATAATGTCGTATTGACTTAGTATGTAGTTACCATTATGACCACTAAATTTAGTGCTAAGTGTACTTAATCATCAATGGTTTAGACCATCCAATTGATGATAATTTTAAAGGAGGCAAGTTATAAATACATGCTCCTAGTCTAGTCTTGTGTAGATTAGTGCCTGCAAAGTAAAAGTAGCTTCTAAATGAAGGTATTCGATTCAAAAACCATATCTTAACAACTAAGCCACTAGCCCTTTATAGGTTTGAGTGAGGAAACAAGCTTAATCAATACATCTTGCAAGGAGTGGACATTGCATAGCTAAATATCTTTCAAACCAAATGCTTACCATCCAATGTGTATTCAGAGTCATATATGTGTTTGTGCCTCTTACACTCATGTATAGGCGATTACTTTGAATATAGTAGTAGCCTTAATTCAGTCCTATATTAAACAAGGTGTTATCCCTCATGAAGTCAGGTAGATACCTTAAAGGCATCCTATAACTAAATTAGTACATTCTGGATTCAATGGAACTTGGCATATGTTTCTAGACATTATTTCAAATGAAATCAATTTATCTAAAAATGCTATGGCTTTAATGCCATTTTGTGGTCCCCTAGATCCAAGAGGTTCTCCCATTAACATCTAGTGTAGATTTTATTTCATTTTTCTACTTCAGGATAACATTCATCAAGAAGGATATATAATATGACATAGATAACACTATAAAATAATCTCCTATAGAATATTTATATTGTCAAGAGCTTAAAAATGTCTTCTTTATGAGTACAACAGACTAGTGTTGTTGCTTTGCATTACGCTTTCCTGAATTCGCCCTTTGCTTTATCGAAGAAGCACTATCTTTTACTTGTAAACATTCCTATTGTTTTCTTTATCCACTAGTGGACATTATTTCATAAGTACATTAAATTAATTTGTAATGAGATTTCTCCTAGTCTGTAAAAGTTTTTGATTAAGGAAAAATAGGATTTTAGGGAACTTCAAAACCCCATACAACCATATTTTGATAGGGATTTGGTACACCACAAAGACAAACCACTGCCAAATAAAAAGCCACTATAGACCTGCAACCCTTAACCAACAAATGGATAGTAGCTAAAACTTACAAGGCATACAAAGAACCAAGCACTCCCAAAACCCCAACAGAAGATGTCAAAGCATTACATCAAAGAATTAGTCTCCTAAGCAAGGACCAGAGAGGAGATTTTTATGGGCCCTGATAAATTTCTAGAACAAAATAATGAGACAATAGCTACATTGTGGGCTGAGTTCCAAAGAAAACCTGATAAATGTTATTGTCCTTGAAAAAATTGTAAGGGCTTAAAGAATTGAAGAATTCTAATCACAATAGCCTAGAGTCATTGTAGAAAATATGGTCATATTGAAGGGGGCCAAGATTTTTGTCCATTGCTGAATTTGGATTTCCTACTAGGGGAACATGGAGGTGTGAATATCCAAGCTGAGGATAACACTCCCATGGAAGAAGTTGATAATTTTTCAGAGGACATGATTGAAGAAGATGGTATTGAGGTAGGTGATGAAGAGGTTCACAATGATGGTACTAGAAAATCTAATAATAATGATGAAGATGGTCTTGCACACGAGCCCTTATATGAAGGCTCCCAAAAACCTCTACTATCAGCTATACTGTTGTTGGTGAACTTAAAGGTTATGAATAGTATGTCCAATGTAGCAATGTCATGTATGCTAAGGTATGTCATTTTTGTCATCTTCAATGTTAGCATACAATTACTATTCATTATATTAACAATACATATTTGTTGTTGTAGGTTGATTAGTGAGTTTTGTTACCACCATCAAAAATTTTGCCTCGTTCCTACCGAGAATTATCTAACATTATGGATCAGATTGGAATGAAGTATTAGACAATACATGCATGTCCCAATGAACACATTCTATATCATAAACAACATGAGTTTGCAACAGAATGCCCTGATTGTCATGTTAGTAGATATCGGTCAGATCAAATAATAAAAAAAGTGCCTCACAAGGTTCTTTGGTACATTCTCACTATTCCACGTCTTGAACAGTTATTCAGGTGTGCTATCTTGGCACAATTTATGGATTACCATGTATGCAATAGAAGTTAGGATGACATTATGCGAATGCCTGCCGATGGTTTTACATTTGAAGAGATAGAAGAAATATGGTCACACTTTAAAGAAGAACCTCGTAATCTAAAACTTTCATTGGCAGCAGACGGTGTCAATCCATATGGAGATATGAGATCTATTTACTCAGTACGGCATATTTTTGTTATTAACAATAACATTCCTCCTTGGATGTCCATAAAGAGGGAGCACATAATGTTGTCAATGATTGTGCTAGGTATTTTTTTATTTTATAGTTATCTAAACTAATTTATAAATAGTGCATGAAAATGGTTATAATAATTACGTAATGTTTATGTTCATTCAATTGCTTGGTAAATACCAAGTTAAAGATATGAATGTGTATATTGAGCTCCGAATTCATGAGTTGTTGAAGTTATGGAATGGTATCACTATGTATGACATCTCTAGACCGATAGGACATTGACAATTTCAATTCTATGCAATGCTTATATGGACAATACATGATGCCCCTAGGCTAACTCATTTTTGCAGTATGTTATATTGTTAAGATCACATATTTTTGGTCTATTATAGTGCTTACACATTACTATCGAATACTTAAGTTGTACATGATAATTGTACATGATCCAATTATACATGATCTTTTAGGTCTTTAGAAAAAGGGAAAATTTGCATGTCTAGTTTTTGGTCCGAAGATGAAATGTCGTCATTTGAGAAGTTTAGGAAAGTAGGTGTTTGATGAGTTTAGACACCTTCTCCATAATAATCATAGGTATCAAATTGCCAAAAAACATCTTTTCAATGGGAAAGAAGAGACATCATCAAAGTCACGAATAATAACACCTCATTTATGAAAGTTGGAATACGATCAACTAAATCATCAAGGTAATGTCCAATTTTTCATCCAAAGTTTACAATTTGTATTTTGATATTGTCTTATATTTATTAATGCTGTAATTGATGCTCGTGAAGGTCGTCAAGGCATCAATGACCAGCTTTCTAGAGGAATGAAAATTCATCCTACTCAACTTAGTAGGTTACCATACAACAAGGATCTCTCAATTGCACATTTGTTTGATGCTATGCATATTGGAAAGAATGTAAGAGAGACACTATGTAAAATGTTGGATGGAAGGCATGATAGAGAACAAATTGCTAAAATTTGTACTTACATTCATGAATCCAATCATGCACTAAAATTTTTCATTGAATCAAATAGCAATGGAGACTACATTAATACAAGTGCCCTTCCTTGGTTATTAATGGAGCAACAAAGTGATGCATTAAATGAAGTCATTAAAAAAAAAAAATTCCAATAGGATTTTTTTCAAATATAAGTACTCTTCTATCAAAGAAATATGATTTTGGGCTAGGGTTGAAAACACATGATTGGCATCTCTTCCTCAAGTTAAGTCATGTTTTCTATTTACAATATATTTGGAATATTTAATGTAGTACTAATTGCATTATTTAATAATATATTGAAATGATCATTTTTTAATGATTGAAGTTTGTCCTACCCCTATCCCTTCCACACTAGTTTGACAATAGTATTAAACAAGCTATATACGATATTGGAAAACACATGAGGTTAGAAGTGTTTTTTCTTAGATTTGTAGCTTTTTATCTGAAATCTATTGTATAATTTTATTTGAAATCTCCTTTATGTGTTTTTGTGTGTTGAATCTCTTTTAGGTGGTTATCATCTAAAGAAATTGATAAAAAAGATATAAAATATTGGAAGACAAAAATTCCACAGCTTATGTGTGAAATGCAAAAGTGTTTACCTCCAACATTTTTCAATGCTCAAGAACACTACCTAATACATCAAGTTGAGGAGATTGAATTGTGTAGACCTGTACAAGCTAGATCAATGTGGATGGTTGAGAGGCACTTGAAATTTATGAAGGGATTGGTTTCATAAAGAGAACGTCCTGAGGGTTCTATGATAGAGGGATATATGATATACCAGACCATGGTGTATATTAGTGAATATCTTCAAAAGTTTGTAGCAGGTATCCATGTAGATCGCATTTGGGATCCCAAATGTAATGACAAATTCAAAAGGGATTACTTTATGGGGAAAGGTAGATTGAGGAGGGTGAGAGGTAATTATAAGTTTTTTTTTTGTAATTTAACAATTCTTATCCATCATCAATATATATATGTTGTTTTTAACTAGTGTAATTGTCTTCTTTACAGTTGGTCATGAGTGGGATGCACTACACTTGTATATTGCAAACAATCTTGATTGGATGATAGTATGGATTGAACAGTCTCAAAAAAATGGTCACTCATTAACATGGGATGGTGTTCCATCGTTGGTTAAAGAAGCTCATCGTAACGGAGATCCCAATGTTATGTCAATGGTACTTGATCTAATATATGGCTTAAGAGATAGACAAGTACACATAAGATTACTAATCATGAGACATAAGTTTAATATCAACTCATAGATCAATGAGAAGATTCTTGAAATGTTTGACTAACTGTAGGTCAAACACCACAAAGCTATGTACAACCATGGCTATAAATTTGGCACAAAAAAGTTAGATGAAATGAAGAAAACGTGTGATTCCAGGATAAATGTTGTCTTTGCGGTCACCAATATTTCATCTAGAACTGACATACATCCTCAACAATCTAAAAATTAATACTATGGAATTTTGGATGATATACTTGAGTGCAACTTTAATTCATTCAAAATAGTTCTATTTTTCATCAAGTGGTTCAGGTTATGATTGAATCAAAATGATCCCGATAGGACTGTTATTGAACACGATAGTGGATTTACTATGATTAATACAAGGTCATTTGAACCAATCAAAGATGAGCCTTATGTTCTTCCAAGCCAATGCAAGCAACTATTTTACTTTGGTGTTTCACGCAAACCAGGTTGGTCATTTTTTGTTAGACATGACCCAAGAGGAAGGTCGGTAAAGTATAATGTGATTGAAGAAGAAGATATTGAAGAAGCACAAGAGGAAGTAAATGATTATCAGGAATGACAGTTACCCAGTGATGAACAAGAAAAAGATGGTGATGATTTTGGTCATGCTAACAATAATGGTGATAATGATGATGATGTTGATGATGATCATGGCGATGATGGTCATGATGATGATAGTGATCAAGAGGATGATGATGGTGATGAAGATGGTGGTGGTGATGACGATGATCAAAGTGACAAGTATGATGATGGTGATGATGATGATGATGATGACATGAATGAAGATCATGATGATCAATGAAATGTCTAGGTAGGATCAATGTCAACTATGATGGGGTCTTGTATGACCAAATTTTTCTTTCCAAACCATATGTGCACATATAAACATTAAGTAGAACATGTCAATATGTTGAAGTGTGGTTCCAAAATAGAGGGGCAAGGTAATAATCACCCTGACCCACATTCCTTTTTCCATGCTACCAATTGATTTAATGCCAATTTCAATAGTTATCTATGGATGAATTGTGGGCTATAATGAATGATCTAAAATGTTAATATAAACCTTTTTTTGTTAATGTTTCTAAATATATTTCATGCCTCATTATGTTGATCTAATAATTAGGAAAAGAGAAATAATATATAATAGAGTATGAACTGAAATGTTGACTAAAGAGAAACTTTGTTACATAATCAAATTCAAAATCATTATTAAAAATATTTCTTGAATTTTTTAGAAGCGAGCTCAAAAAAACTGAAGTCAATTGCAAATTCCTAAGGAAATGCTATGAGTCATTAATAGAAGAAAACAAAAGGTTGTAGGAAGAGTTGGCACAATTGAGATCTGCAAGACTTGTATCACCTTCATCTCTATCTCCATTATACCTTCCAATGCATGCAACAACTCTAACAATGTGTCCTTCTTGTCAAAGAGTTCTAAACTCTGATAATGTAAGGCCTTTCACTCCTCTTGAAAATCCACCCTACTATACTTCTTATACAAATCCTTCACTAGCATGTTAACTATTTAGTTGTTCAATATAATAGATTGTGGAAATCTAATATCACTAATACATAGTTATTACTTCATAATTTTGAATACATGTACCAAGAACACTTCAGAATTCATGAAGTTATTATTACACTCTAGTGAATGTTGAATCCAAGTAAGATGTTAATGGGATATTGGACTGGCCCATTTTCCTAAAGTTTTTATAAAATCATGTTTATATAAATTCAGTCAATGATTTTTCTCAATTTTCTCTATGTTGAATTATCTCTTTATGCTTTCTTTCTTTATTCTGATGCTAAATCACAAAATGTTATCTAAAACATTCGTGAAAAATAGTCATATATTAGCTTTCAAAAATAACATTAATTTTTTATATATAATTTGATCATTATTATTATTTTTTGATTATGTATTTTAATGATGTCAGAGGGCAGATAGTATAATATATGATTATAATTAGGAGAACACATGATGTTGGTCGGGTTTGTCGTGGGTTGAAAGTAAAGTGCACATATAAACAAATAAATTTTTAAGACAAATGATATACATATACAAGCTACTTTATTATTAATATTTTTTTTGGTAAGTCTATTACTTTAATTTCGCTACTGATTTCTAAGACTTATTAATTTTTTTCATAGGGCAATATGGATGCACCGTCTCAGACACCTTCAATAGAGGTAAACATTAATTATTGTAAATGTTAATGTTAATATAGAAACAAATTTCATATTATTATATTCTTTTCTTTATGG